>JAFIRS010001282.1:0-395434 GCA_018342105.1 Gonioctena quinquepunctata | reverse complement strand
AATCAAATCTTGTAAGTTAAATTTGACTATCTTCTAGTTGCCCGATCAACTTGAAATTTGGTAGGTGTTCATAGTTCCAGTGACCATGCATTATGAAATTTTTGTTCGAGAAAAAAACGAAATGGCGGCTCTGAGATGACGGACGAGATTTGTGTTTATGGTATGATTCGACTCAAAATGGGTATGTGGGTGTTTTCGGGATCGGAAATTAGGAATTTTCATATATAATTCAAGATGGCGGCTCCAATATGGCGGACGAGTTTTGTAATTATGGTCCGATCCAATTCAAAATTGGTATTTGGGGGTTTTCGGGGGCGAAGATTATGATATGAATTCAAGATGGCGGTTCCAAGATGGTGGACAAGTTTTGTGATAATGGGCAGTTTCTATTCAACATTGGTAAGTCGAGGTTTTTGGGGTCGGAAATTATGAATTTAGTCAAAGATCATTGATTTTTTGTCAGAATTCATGAATTGAAGGTGACAGCTCCAGGGTGGAGGACGAGTTGATCTTTGAATGGTCTCCTCATTGAAAAACTAGATAGCTCAGAACTTACAGGAAAAGGCCTCATAATGACGATAACATAACAAAAATGCATAGATTAAGGCGTAGGTACTTACTAAAAAGCACAAAATAAGATAATTAATTAAAAAACCTTTTTAAAGACAAGCTTTTATTCAAATGCGTTAAAAAGTACAAAATAATTGCTTTGGATATGCGACGTAGGTTATTTCGTGAGTTATAGATTCAAAAGCTTGTCGCTTTTGTTGGAACTGAGAACTTTGGGCGAAAAAAAGTGCCAGAGCACGTTCTATTCGGCCATTATCTGAAAATCATACGATCTGAGATACAGATAATATTAGGTTATTCAATTCTCTTTTCATAGCCTTTATCATGCTAATATCAAACTAGACAAACTGAAAATGCAGAACAACCAAGTTTCAGAAACAAACTTTTCAAATTAAGGGTTTTCATTCGAAAACGATATTTTACTTAGATTTTTTCAAAGAACCATATTTGGTGGGACACCTTCTTCCACAAAAATGCCTTCCCATTTCCACCAGTGTCACTGCAGTATGTTCCTCGTACGATTTAACATCAGAACCAATCATTCCGCCTGACGAATCAAAGAAATAAATTTGTCCGGCGAAAACTGTCGTTCACGCAAAGAAAAACGAATTACTAATCTCTTTTTCGTTTCCACTCTTCCCTTTCACAAATCTGATGAGAAATGATGAAATAATTGAACGTCTTACCAAAAAGTTCGCCTTCTAACCAAAAAACAACTTTGTTTTGAAGCTCCTTCCCGGCTCGCCATGGAGAAGTTCCAAATCTTTTTGTGTATCAAGGGAAATGTCAGCGTTGGGAATGATACGGGATTGCGACTTAAAAATGGATTTTGCATCATGTAACTTGACAGACGGAAATAATAACGTAAAGAGGATTTCGTTTATTCAATTTGATTGTTTATGGGGAATGTAACCCGAAAATCCCCAGAAATTTACTGCCGGAATTTCCAGATTGGGTCGGAGAAATATTAAAGTGGATATATGTTCATATTATATAAGTATACGTGGGAATAGAGGAACTGGAAAATATTTCCATCAAATATGGAGTACAAGATTTTCTGAAACAAGGAGCATAAGTTATCCTGGATAATTCCACATATCTCATTCAATTATTCATATTATCAGGATTTCAACTGATGAGTAACAAGAATAATTTTTTGAGGCAAAACATATTTCATGATATATTTCCGGGTGTGTGACAAGTTTCTGCATACATCAAGCCATTATTCCTTGATAGGAAAAATAATTAAGTGGTCATTATATCATCGAAATATGGATCGAATGATATGTGTGAGACACAGATTACAAACATTTTGTGATTGATTTCATTTATTCCAGGACCTCTTTCCTCATCTTTTCCATCAGATTCCACCGACCCACTTTCATCACTTTACCACGGCTTTTCCTTTCCACTTGTTTTTAGTCCAACCCTTACCTCCTTACTACTCTCGTCAGTGTCATCACTTATTTTCTATCATTATTCTAATCAGATACCCCTCATTACATTTCCCCCTTTTCGAAATTTATATATATATATATATATATATATATATATATATATATATATATATAGAACCCACGTTAGCAATAACAACGGATCGCTTGATCTTTTTTTTTGGCTTCACGTTATGTGTTTTATATGAGACTGCACCACCTTTTCATTCCAGGATGTGTAAAAGGATTCCATAAAGTGAATTCATTGGGATATGGTGCTCAATCAACTCTATCAGTCCATATGGAGAAATTTGGAGAATTCATTTATCCAAGGCCAAATCAAATGATTTCTACTGACTCTGTAGACAAGACGGTGATGTTTATCTGAAAAGTTGAGTACCATCCAATGGAGATACATGAAATACTCAATTATAAAGTTTCATATTTCTGATCCTTTCATCAATGAAGTAATAAAATAGAATTTCAAACAATATTGTTAAATAACGACAATAGTCAATTACTCGAGAGGAGATAATATGGGAATTTCGAGCAACAATAAGGAATTTAACGTAATATTTGCCTATTTTTAATAAAATCCCCATTACCATAAAATTGTTCTTCTTTATTTAGCATCCTATATAGTTTGGCATTTGGCTGGAATAATTAGAAACTAGCATCCAATTGGAGACGGCTTTGGTGACAATTTGTTGACGAACCTTTTAAAGACCAGTTTCACCCAATACCTGGAGAGGAATGCTGACTTTTCGGGAAAATCACATTTGACATCCTCACATGATGTCTCGTTGATTAGAACTGGACTGATCTTCTCGGGTCAAACTCCTCAAGCAATTTGATTGAATTCTCCAACGAATTTTCTCATTCACCAAACATCAAATAATTCAATGGTAATGAGGATATCGAGTGACAGTCTGAAAAAAAGGTATGTTTAATAGTGGTTCTCATTGCTTGGCTTCGCGTATCGACAGTTTGGTTACATAACCACTATTCCACAACATTGATTGATTGTATGAGAATATGAGAATTATATGATTCACTGATTTACTTCTCTCATTTAACAAGCTGAAAAAGGTATATATGTATATGAAATAACTGTATGTAGTGAGCTGATAATCCTTTATTTAATCAATTTTGCATTCCCTGTTTCCTCATAGCAAGTGAATCATATATAATACCGGGTGACACCCCTGTAACTTCTGCATTGGTGAATGGATTTTTCTGAAATTTGGTACAGTTATATAAGCAACCATTTCGTATTTGATCACTTTATAATCCAATATGGGGGACTTCCGGTTTTTCTGGAAATGCCAGCATTTTTTTTTCTTCAGATGGAATACCCTGTATATTTTTACATATTCAAGTTCAACAGGTCAAAACATGTCCAAACCTTATGTCAAATGTAATTTTTTTTCGATAATAAAAATTGAAATGTTTTTTTTATTTTACCTCGTGGATAAATGAGATTTGGTCAAGGCTATTCACAATGAGTCGCACATAACAGAAAAACTTCATTTTTCCAGAAAAAATATTTTTTGTGTCACTTATTGATGAATCAATTCAGTCACATCACATTTTGGTGAAAAAAACCAATGGAACCCCTATGGGCCACCTACATGTCTCTATCTAGAACATAAATTCAGGAAAAAAAATTAGATATCATTTTTGTATTTCGGTGCAGTAACAAATTGTTTACATTAAAAAAACTACAACTAGTTCATGAGTTTCCTTGCAGTTCGAATAATTTTTTAACTTAGTAAGCTGTGGAAAACAACATTTCTGAATCTTGTCAACTAATTGTTTCGATGTCATCTTTCATCTCAACTCTCGAAAATTAGTTAACTTCCGAGAATGAGTAGAAATGGAAAATCAAAATTATAGGTTTTCGAGAGTCGAGATGAAAGATGACAGCGAAACACAATTAGTTGACAAGATTCAGAAATGTTGTTTTCCACAGCTTACTAAGTTGAAAAATTATTCGAACTGCAAGGAAACTCATGCACTAGTTGTAGATTTTTGAATGTATACAATTTGTTACTGCACCGAAATACAAAGATTATATGTTATTTTTTTCCTGAATGTATGTTCTAGAGAGACATGTAAATGGCCAATAGGGGTTCAATTTGAAAAATAATAATTTTTGATCAAAATGTGATGTGACTTAATTGATTTATCAATAATTGACATAAAAAACAATTTTTCAGAAAAAATTTTGTTTCTCTGTTATGTGCGACTCATTGTGAATTACCTTGACCAAATCTCATTTATAAACGAGAAAAAATAAAAAAAACATTTCAATTTTAATTGTTTCAAAAAAGTTACATTTGACATAAAGTTTCGACTTTTTTTGACCTGTTGAACTTTCATTTGAAAAAACAAAGCTGCTGGCATTTCCAGAAGAACCGGAAGTCCGCCATATTGAATTGTCTAATCCGAAATGGTTGCTTATATAACTATACCAAATTTCAGAAAAATCCGTTCACGAATGCAAAAGTTACAGGGGTGGCCCGATATCCTGTGTCACCCGGTATATGAATTAAATGCATTGACATATAATGGCAGGTCATAGTGTGGTTTTATCGCAAAACAATATCGAATCTACTAGTGATTTTATCACTATAAAACTGATCTCATTGGTTCTCTCTGTTTGAATTTACGGCCATTTGATTGGCTCAAAAATAATGAGGGAAATAGTCAGTACAATATCTCATTATAATAATTTTTCCAAATACTTATTGCAGTCTTGAATCGTACACAATGTGGAACCAAAAACAATGTTTCAGAACGCTCACGTGGTTTCATATTCCTATGAAGTAACTCGTTGGCAATATCACAACCTCTAAATAAGTCATATCATAACGATTCCCATGCAATTACCATATCAGAGCCATAACATTTTTCGAAATTGAAGTCCGTAATGTCATCATCGACATGAAGTGAAAGAGCATAATGCTCGTATTGAGTTGAAATTGCCCCATCACTTTGAAGTGTTCCTATTATTCAAATCGGGCTCGTATTATGAATTTCGACGGTGCAGTGGCGCCACTATTTTTTCATTCCTATCGGGAATCCTGAATGTCGATACTTTGGTTATTCAAAGTCGGATTTGCGAACGAAAGATATTTTTTCCTGAGTAGTCAGGCCAATCAAGTCCAATGGATGTCTCTTTTAATCGATATAGTCCTCAACAGGAACATTAATGCACATTCGACAACCAAGAGACGCATCAGTGTCACAACTTTGACGATATTTCAAAAACAGAAATAGCTGTACAGGGAGCTCCAAAAAAGGGAAAGTCCTGTTTTCAAACTAGATAGATGAAAACTGATGTCTGTGTCTGAGGGTCAATTTTTATGACAAACTTAATGGTGGAAACCGCATATTGATATCTATCATCGTTTCTGAGTTTTTCGAAAATGTGCATTTTCAAACAGTTGCTGTAACTTTTTTCCTGTCGAAAATTCTTCGTTTCTGTGAGAACATATCTGAAGCAGAAAAGGGAAACATTCTCAATTGGATATTGAAAAAAAGATTTTTCTGTGAATTGAAAAATCTACGATAAAGATAAAGTTATTTTTTGTGAATGTCTAACAGAAAACAACTACTTTCCTGACTAAAGCCACGCTGGACATTGAACTACATCTGATAGATATTCTGAAAAGACCCTAACTCAAAAGAAAAAATCTGAAATTGAAAATTTGCATTTTCATTCAGTTAGTTATTTGATTTTTCATTCCAGTCTTAATTAAGAACTTATGAAGATGAATGAGGCAAAGAAGAATGTTTTCCAAAAATAGAGTACTTACCAAAAATCATTCGTAACATTGACGCAAGAGAGATATCGCATTCACTAGGTATTCTATACATTTTTGTCGACAAAAATCTATTTCACGCTTCCACGATCACGATTTCTTTTGGAGAGACACTTTGAAATTAGTGTTTTCTGACATTAGAACCTGTCATGGGGTATGATAGATTGAAAATATGAACAACATGTCAATCTATCATACCCCATGACAGGTTTTAATGTCAGAAAACACTAATTTCAAAGTGTCTCTCCAAAAGAAATGATTCTAACTTTTTCCATCTTTGCAAAGTGAGATTGCTTCTTGAAAATGTGTTTCCCATTTCTTCCGGTCTTCCTGATGATCGTGGAAGCGTGAAATAGATTTTCGTCGACAAAAATGTATTGAAGACCTAGTGAATGCGATGTCTCTCTTGCGTCAATGTTACGAATGATTTCTGGTAAGTACTCTTTTTTTGGAAAACATTCTTCTTTGCCTCATTCATCTTCATGAGTTCTCAATAAAGACTGGAATAGAAAATCAAATAACAAACTGAATGAAAATGAAAATTATCAATTTCAGATTTTTTCTTTTGAGTTAGGGTCTTTTCAGAATATCTATCAGATGTAGTTCAATGTCCAGCGTGGCTTCAGCCGGGGAAGTAGTTGTTTTCTGTTAGACATTCACAAAAAATAACTTCATTTTTATCGTGGATTTTTCAATTCACAGAAAAATCTTTTTATCAATATCCAATTGAGAATGTTTCCCTTTTCAACATGAATACCCCACAAGAGGTTATCTTGACGATGGAAGATAGTGACTAAAGTTTATCTTTCAGTCGCAGATGATTCCACATCTGATTTTATGAACATTCTGTTCATATTTTCAACAAATCAATATATCTGATGCACTTTTCTACGTAGAATTCAATGGTTCAAGTAATTTATTTTTTCACATCAAATATCAATAGTTATTAATGGAAAAAGAATTTTTTTAAATGAGACAACCTGTATATTCTCACATATTTTAATAGAGCTTGAAATTACTATTCCAAAAATATAGCACACGTGATGTTTTGCTCACCTTTGGAATGCAGAGCTTTTAGGTTTTTTCATGTAGTCTTTGATTGATACGTACACTTTGAACAAGTAGGCTTTGACGCAGCGATAAAACAGAAAGCAAGTATTCACCAGTAGCTATCAAATGTTGAGAAAGCTGTTCACAGCAGTAATTAAAACTCATAGTTCCAATAAAACCGATAACAATTTATACTTTATTTACTACTAATAAATGAAACTCTAACAATAATAATAATAATAAAGAACAAACAAGAACAGAATATTTCTTTGGAGGAGGTGTTCGAAATGTCTACCAGCTTCTCCTACACACAGGCGGCACCTTTTTTTAACATTTCCTGCCGAATTAATTAGTTCAATGGGAGTGAGAGAAACAAAACTTTGCATCACTGCCGCTTCAAATTTGTGTCTAGATTTGATCGGTAATTTAAAAATAATATTTTTTAACTTTCCCCAGAGGTGAAATTCCATAGGCGTTAGGTCCGGTGACCTGGCCGGCCAACGGTTGGGTCCTTGGTTGGCTATCCAATTATTGCCAAAATTTGTAGCTCCATTAGCGGCAATTCATCAACAAGGGATTCAATATGTTGCCTTAAGATTTCTAAATACCTCCAAAATGTGAGAGTGCCATTATAAGTGAACGGGCCGATAATTCTACCCCTAAAAACACCTGCCCATACACTAAATCCAAATCTTCATTGACTTCTCTGTTCCACAATAGAATGGGCATTATGTTGTGCCCAATTGTAGCGGTTGGAAATGTTGGCATTGCTTACATAAGCTTCGTCTGTCCAAATACAATTTAACGAAAAACCAAGCAATCGGTTACAATTTCCCAGGAACCACTGGAAAAAATTCATGCGGCGTTCAAAATCTCCTGGTCTGAGTTTATGAACTCTTCTGGTCTTGTATGGCTTGATTTGTGCTTTTTCAAAATCCGCCTAACGTTAGTTCTTGGTAGGCCTGTTGATATTTTTAAATTTCGCGTTGACGTTTTGAGATTATTTGCAACGGCTCCTAAAACGACTAGTTCTTCCAACTCCCTATCCCTATTTGATGCAATTAATTTTGGCCTTTTTTTTTCAAATTGACCACCATCAATTAGGTTGTGTCGCGCGAAAATGTCTCTAAAAGGTGGTCTTCTCTCTGGATACCTCTCGTGGTACAAATTGCTTGCTGCCTCTGCATTTTCCCCGGTTTGTATAAAATAGACTATTATATCCCATTTTTCATAATTCTCATACCTCATTGCAAGTGTTTTGAAAAATGAACAGAAACCACGAACTGAGGAGCGTCTTTACTGCCTAAATCAAAATTTGGTAGCTACTTGCTTTTTGTTTTATCGCCGCGTCGTCCAAAGCCTAGTTCTTCAAAGTGTGCGCTTCAAAGTCTACATGAATAAACCTAAAATCTCTACATTTCGAAGTTGATCCTAGCAAAACATCAAGTGTGCTACACTTTTGGAATGATAATTACAAGTTCTTTTGGAATAAGGAGGAATATATAAGTTGTCTCATTTAAAAAAATGATTTTTCCATTTGGGATGGAATAATCCACCCCTATGGGTAGAAAAATAGGGGATGATTTATTATTCACTTGTGAACATTGGCACACAAATGTAGTTGACATTGACAGATTGCTATTGTCATCATTTTTGTTCTTCTACATCCATCAAAATAATTACTTTCTATGAAAGGATGGAATTATATAAAAAGTGATGAAATAAACTAACCAGAACTATCAAAAATAATTTATATTATATAACAATAAATAATTGAAGTAGATAATCATATTATTTAACTATTAGTAGTTGAAGTAAGATGGGTAAGTAAGTATTTTGGAAATAATCAAAAATTGAATTGGTGGTGATAAGTAGATTTCAGACCTCAAAAATTGAAAAATAAAAACTTTTTAACAAAAAATTAAACCGACGAAAAACGGAACTAAAAAGCAGAGAATAAAATAAAACTTCTTAGTCTCAATAACTAGGCTCCTGAAATAATGTAAGTAACTAATTTTGGGTCGGCGCCAAACAAACAACCAACGAAGATCATTAAATTACTTTAAAAAAATTATCAAAATGTCACCGCGCATTTCGATGCCGACTCAAAATAAGTTACTCACATCAGTTTAGGAGCTTAGTTATTAAGACTAAGAAGTTTTATTTAATTTTTTGCTTTTCAGTTCCGTTTTTCGTCGGTTCAATTTTTTGTTAAAAAGTTTTTATCCACCTCACATTCCACGAGACTGATACATTTCCAGTAAAAATTGTATAACAGTTTCAAAAATGATTTTTGATTATAAATACATATTTTTATTTATAAAACAGATTTTGCATGAATTCCCACCCAAATATTTCAACAGGAATACACTTTTGAGGTGCCTTTTTTTCAAACTCATCGACCATAATATTGGAATAATGTTAACATTTCTTCTATGGAAATGTGTAATAAGAATATTCTGTCGAACTCATTCTCTAAGTGCTTATTGAAAGGATCCGATTAAAAAGATAAAAGCATAACAAAACCATTTGATATACAGAAAAATATTCCAAAATGATATCCAAGTGAAGTAGAAAATTTAACTAGTTCATATCATTATTTATTTCAATTCAATTTTACAATGCACTCCCATCCGCAATGAGGTCAGTCACATGATAATGTACGGTAATCAAGTTGGCATCTGGCACTGCAGTGATGATTTATGAAAAATTATTTGAAGTAAGTAGGTACCCCTCTTGTCATCGAAAATGGATAAAATTTCAGTGTTTTTTTTTGGACAGAGTAATGAATATAGTTCCTCAGAAGAACTTTTGCCAGAATTCCAAATTTTTCCTTTAGTGAGCTTGCAGATAAGCATTTTGTTTATGGTATGTGGTATGTGTGTTGGAAATTCAAGGGCTCCTTCGAGAAAATATCAAGAATTATATCCGCATAGGCGACAACCTAGTAAAAAGTTATTCAGTTCCTTACATCGAAGGTCGAGTGAAAATGGGTCTTTCACGACCAATATGAGATCGACAGGAAGACCAAGGTGTGCCAGAAATGTACCGGCAGAAGAAAGGGTTCTCGAAAATGTTTATCAAGACCCCTCAATGAGCGTTCGAAGAATTGGTTTGGCAGAAAATTTATCCAAATCATGTGTTTACAGGATATGTAAGGAACAGCAACTTCATCCATTTAATTTAGTCAAATGGCAAGAACTTCGTGCTGGTGATCACAAAAAAAGATTGGAGTTCTGTAAGTGGGTTATCGAGGAACATCAAAATGATGCTATATTCATTAACAAAATATTGTTCACGGATGAAACAACATTCACCAGGAAAGGTGTTTTCAATTAGCGAAACGCACATGTATATTCAGAAGAAAATCCGCATGAAACTATAGAACACCATTTCCAATATTCATTTGAAATAAATATTTGGTGTGGAGTAGTAGCCGATAACTCATTGGGATTCGTAGAAATCGAAGGAGCACTAAATGGACATAAATATCTCGAATTTCTGAACAATAATCTTCCAGAATTCTTGGAAGATATAAATTCACAAGATCAACAACAATTATGGTTTATGCATGATGGTGCACCTCCCCATTAACACTGCCAGTGCCACTGGTGGCGACTGAAAATGTGTTTTTTTTTTAAATAAAGCACTTATTGAACAAAAACATTTCTTCAAATGTAATTGAAAAATTTGCAATACTGGAAGTTATGAATACAAAATACTTAAAAAAATTCATATTTAACATCCTGTATCTCTGCAACGAACGACATTTGAGAAAAGAGATAGTAGGAAAGCCCTATTTTTCGAGGGGAATCTTCCGTTTCAATTTGGTACCATAGTTTCGGGACACCCTGTATATTGTTATGATATCAAATATGATATTAAAAAAATAAAAATTGTATAAAATGATACTCATACAACACATGAATACCTGCTGTCGTGGTTTTACAATTTTTCTGTGCACTTTGCATTTCTGAAACCTTTTACCACCTTATGTTTGACGCAGATCATCAAAGAGTTTAGCAGTGGAGCTTTTCTATCAAAATCAATAGGTTTGCAACTATCCATTCAGATTGCACAACCTATAAAAAGAATAGACATCAAAATCTACACACAAAATCTCAGAATTCAAACAGATAAAAATTATATATAAGGAAGAACATCCTGTATGCTAACTTAGAAACTCAAGGGAACATGAAAGGGATATGTCAAACAATTTATCATGAAAAAATTATAAAATATCAAATCTGAGAACAGAAAATCGTTGAATAAGAATTTATAACCACTTTGTATAAATAATATTAAGTATAGAAATATAAGCTGTATTTAAAATAAGTTTCATAGTGTAGAATGAGAAAAGTTGCTTTTAAAAGTGTGTGGGAATTAAAATTTCGTGCCAAAAACCAAAATTTGATGGTTGCTACGGTAAGAAGAAAACAGGGGTCGAAAAGAAATAATTTTAGAGAAAGCGTTAGAAAAATTTTCATCAGATAAGTCAATCCAAATGAGCAGAAAACACAACTGTGAGAGCAATTCCAATCAATAATCCAAACCAAGAAACAGCCTACAACTATTTGAGTGAGAAACCACTTACCTGCTCTCCAGATCACATTCACACAGGACATAACCAACAATAAAAGGGAGCCAACGTCGGACAGGTTCACTTTCCAAAGCACTGGACACAGTCAGGAGTCTTCGTGAGTGCACAAACTACAGATACTTTTTAGAAACACAAATAAACGAAGTCATATCATTGGTATTATCAACAGTGGTGAACTTTATTTCATACTTATAACCACTTTGTAAATGTAAACTGTGAATATTTATTTGCTCATTCATTCTAGTGCGCATGAGCAAGTCATGTAATGATTTTTTCAAGTTCATAGATTCAATTATATTCAATATAAGCTAGATATCGCAGGAGTAGGAGTTTGAAACCTTTGAAAATATTCATTGCAATAAAAATAAAAAACAAATTTAACTATGTTCTGTTTCGTTATTATCATTTGATCATATCATGAACTATATTTTCATGAAACAATAATTTGACATATCATCATAATAATATACATATATAGCCCCAACATTATCGGTACTGAATATCTACTGTATGATTATTGACAATCCTTTGCTCCTACACCTCTTTTCATTGATCAGGAAATACAATATTTCAATGCTTTCGGGTTGACAGTTGAAGAAAACACAAGGAAAAAACTATCTCCCATTCTATTTTTTCATTCATAACAATATCTTTCTGTTATTTTACTACGTCGTCTCTCAGAAAGATCTTTTTACACGCTTTATATAAGCTTCACTTGTATGTGTAACCGTATGTTTGTTTGTAACCGACTCCTTTGGGCGAGATTCTGACCCATTTCCAGACGTACGAATGATTTGAAATTTGGCAGGTGTACATAATACCGGTGACAATGCATTGAGAAATTTTTGTTTGAAAAAAAAAACGAAATGGCGGCTCCAATATGGCGTACGAGTTTTGTGATTATGGTCCGATTTGCTTCAAAATTGGTATCTGAGGGTTTTCGTGGTTAGAGATTACTGGAAAATTCAAGATGGTGGATCCAAAATGGTAGACAAGTCTTGTGATTATGGTCCGATTCTATTCAAAATTGGTATGTGGGGGTTTTTGGGGTCGAAGATCATGATTATTTTGTTAATATTGAAGGATTCAAGATGGCGGCTCCAAAATGGCGGACGAGTTTTGTGGTCCGATTCTATTCAAAATTGGAGAATGATAGTTAAAAAATTAAATAATAATAATAATAGTTTGAAAAACTAAAAAACACGCTTTAATAGAAAACAAAACTGAAAAGTTGAAAATAAATAATAGTTTAAAAACTAAAGAACACGCTTCAATAGAAAACTAAACTAAAAAGTAGAAAATGATTTCCAATGAGTTTGAAATAAAAATACAGTGATTAACAACAAATTCATTTCATCGTAAAAAAGCGTTGGGTGCTTTTTAAGATATTTTCATAATGATTCTACTTTCACCAAGATCTGTCCATGAAATATTGACAAGAATTGACATCAAGCACCCCACGCTTCTTTACGATGAAATGAATTTGTTGTTATTCACTGTATTCTTATTTCAAACTCATTTAAAATCATTTTCTACTTTTCAGTTTAGTTTTCTATTAAAGCGTGTTCTTTAGTTTTCAAACTATTATTTATTCAACCACCAATTTGAGTATTCGTAATGAAACCCTTTGTGAATCGTTCAACCCTGTTTTACTGGACTAACCAATCTATTGGCTGCCACATGTTTCGGTGGATTCCATCTCGATTTATGTACCAAATAATGGAATCCAGATTGTCTATATCTTCAGAATTCGGAAATCCACCCCAACTTCTCAATTACAACGCCAAACTATACATTTCGGAGTAAATACTTTCCCACTTCTCCATAGTAACCCCAATAACTCTCTCAACTCATTTCCCTTCGCCAAACAACGTATGCATCACCCCAAAACTGCTAGTATGTATTCTCCTCCAAGCATTCATCTTGGCATACCACACCACACTCCAAACTCTATGATAAACTTTCAACTCAGCCGAGAACTCTTCCGAGATCTAATACGTTCTAATTATTTATTCATTTTCGACTATGGGACTCGAGGCAATCGCCTTCTGTCTTTCGAAGTAATTTGTCAAATCCTCACCTACGTGTCGTTTAAAGTTAAGACGGCACAACTTGTGATATTAATTAACTCCGAGTGTGGAGGCAATTAGCGAAACTTTAACGAGAATTTGAATGTAATATTTTATCGCGAAGAAGAGAAAAGGAGAAAGGAAGTACTCTCGTATACATACAAGAGATCAAGGGTGATGATATCTTACAAATACAATGATTGTAGATGTAGATAATTTTCCTTAATTATGGAGGAGCATTTTCATATAGAATTATGTGAAGTTTGATTCACGATAAGTGGTTCCGACTCAATGACTGTGAAAATTAATAAGAAATTAAATATAATTAAACAAATCGCAATCAACAACGGTTGGAATTCGAACCTGATGAATGATATTCTTTCGAAAAAAACTTTATAAAAATGCTTTACGAGAAGTTTCTCCTACTCAAAACGAAAAACATGATTTCAAAGTTATAACCTATTTATACCATAAGAAATAAAGTGCACAAAGTCATCTTCACAAAAGATTCAATATAAATTGAAACAAAATTGATAGACCACAGGCGAAAAACAACCACTTTCCCAGCAAATACCACGCAGAACGTTGAATGATATTCACCTGAAAATCCATGCAAACTTCCATATAAATGGAAATTGATTGCAAATGTTTCTTTCTGATGAGCTCGATTATGTTTAATTCATGTCGGGTCCGCCTAACAATCCGCATACCGGTTTCATGCTTTTTGGCCCTCATCAGTACGGAATAGTCACCAGCCAGAGATCCGGAGAGCAACATAAACAAAATCACCATCCAGCCTATAACATCCTTAGGTACGTCGGAAAAGATAACTTTTAACCGGCGGTACCTAGTGACTGAAAGAAACACTCCATACATTTCTCCTCCCTCGACAGGATTCTAAATGAAAGATTCTTTCTCAGTAGGAGTGGCTGAGTTGCTCGACTAGCAAATATGTTAAAGAAAAAAGCCAAGGGAAGTGGAATAAAATAAGAAATAAAGTGCACAGAGTCATCTTCACAAAAGATTCAATATACATTGAAACAAAATTGGTAGACCACAGGCGAAAAACAACCACTTTCCTAGCAAATACCACGCAGAACGTTGAATGATATTCACCTGAAAATCCATGCAAACTTCCATATAAATGGAAATGATTGCAAATGTTTCTTTCTGATAAGCTCGATTATGTTTAATCCATGTCGGGTCCGCGTAACAATGCGCATACCGGTTTCAGGCTTTTTGGCTCTCATGGATTTTCAGGTGAATATCATTCAACGTTCTGCGTGGTATTTGCTAGGAAAGTAATTGTTTTTCGCCTGTGGTCTACCAATTTTGTTTCAATTTATATTGATTCTTTTGTGAAGATGACTTTGTGCACTTTATTTCTTATTTTATTCCACTTCGCTTGGCTTTTTTCTCTAACTATTTCTACAATCCTACGGAAAAAAAATACTTTCTCACATCAAAAATCAAGATATATCACATGCAGAACAGATAATAATTTGGTTAAATTCATTGAGATCAATAAAGGTAAAACTGTGAAATCTGGAGTATATGAATTAACTTGTGGCTCTTGGACAAATTTTTACATAGGCCAAACAGGCGGAACATTTGAAGAGTGAATATCAGGACATAGGAACCGTTCCGTCGAACGGTAGAACAGATTCAACTTTTGATTTCTTAAAGCAACATGATATGAAAAATTCCATTTTCTTTATTTTTTGATTCATAATTGAAAGGTTACTAACCATACGAGGTGATGTAAACAATAACTCACCTTATTATGATACCACGTTACGCTGAACTTTGACCTTGTTATGATAACCTCGTACATGTCGTAGAGTACGATGAATTCACGTTTTGTTCATTGATCTAAGATATAAATACTCAGCACTGAATGAAATATATCATTATCAACCGAACTATGGTGATTTTCATTTTATTCATTTTATTGACCCAACCATTAGTCCCTCACAGTCACAACCATATACCATATTGCCGCTTACAATCCCAAAGGGACGACACAAACTCCCTTTAACATGATTGAACAACGCTTTTTCTTCAACTCCGAGTTTTCTATTCCAACACATTTTATTGTCATTATACCATGCAATACTATTCTTATATATCCTTTTTCTAAACTCCTCCGCCACAGTAAAATGTATTTTCTTACTGATAATACTATTTGTTTTATTATAACAAATTGACACATATTCAATGTAATCCATTAATCCAACTCCGGCATAAAAAAAAACATAGGAAATTATGTCCAAAATGGGATATAATCATCCAAACACACGTTATATAGAAATATAAAAGAAACAAAAGTATCTTCCACTTGTCACACAGACCCTTTTATAATAGAAAGTGACACCGAGACAGACAACGTGGCATGGAGGGGACATAACGATTTTTTCTTACGTGACGATTTCTACCAATCAAGACCCACCGCAAGGCTCGAAAAGGAACTTCGTTCCAATAGAAAGAGAGAGAGAGAGAGAGAGAAAGTCGCATGGAGGGGGCATAACGCTTTTTTCTTACGTGACGATTTCTATCAGTCAACACCTACCGCAAGCTGCAAATAGGAACTTCGTTCAAAAACTTGTAATCTCGAGCTTCTAGAAAGTTTTGAGATCAAGAAATATTTGCTTGATGACCTGATTAACTTGAATATAATTTCCCTTTGTTGAAATTGCAATACAAAAAATGTGCTAGAACAGCATTCCTTCTGCAAATATGTTTGAATATTTATAGATTTTATCTGCTTTTCCAAATATTTCTTCGCTCTTTGCGAAGTATAGAACTTATTAAAATAATGAAAAGGGAAACATTCTCAATTGAATATTGATAGAAAGATTTTTCTGTGAATTGAAAAATCCACGATTAAAATGAAGTTATTTTTTGTGAATGTCTAACAGAAAACAACTACTTCCCTGGCTAAAGCCACGCTGGACATTGAACTACATCTGATAGATATTCTGAGAAGGCTCTAACTCAAAAGAAAAAATCTGAAATTGAAAATTTGTATTTTCATTCAGATAGTTATTTGATTTTCTATTCCAGTCTTAATTAAGAACTCATAAAGATGAATGAGGCAGAGAAGAATGTTTTCCAAAAGAGAGTACTCACCAGAAATCATTCGTAACATTGACGCAGGAGAGACATCGCATTCACTAGGTCTTCAATACATTTTTGTCGACGAAAATCTATTTCACGCTTCCACGATCATCAGGAAGACCGGAAGAAATGGGAAACACATTTTCAAGAAGCAATCTCACTTTGCAAAGATGGAAAAAGTTAGAATCATTTCTTTTTGGAGAGACACTTTGAAATTAGTGTTTTCTGACATTAAAACCTGTCATGGGGTATGATAGATTGATTTGTTGAAAATATAAACAGATGTAATATTAATTAAGGATTCAATAACCTTGTGGGGTATTCATGTTGATCGTGGAAGCGTGAAATAGATTTTCGTCGACAAAAATGTATTGAAGACCTAGTGAATGCGATGTCTCTCCTGCGTCAATGTTACGAATGATTTCTGGTGAGTACTCTCTTTTGGAAAACATTCTTCTCTGCCTCATTCATCTTTATGAGTTCTTAATTAAGACTGGAATAAAAAGAAAATCAAATAACTATCTGAATGAAAATACAAATTTTAATTTGATGTAGTTCAATGTCCAGCGTGGCTTTAGCCGGGAAGTTGTTGTTTTCTGTTAGACATTCACAAAAAATAACTTCATTTTAATCGTGGATTTTTCAATTCACAGAAAAATCTTTCTATCAATATTCAATTGAGAATGTTTCCCTTTTCAACATGAATACTCCACAAGAGGTTATCTTGACGATGGAAGATAGTGACTAAAGTTTATCTTCCAGTCGCAGATGATTCCACATCTGATTTTATGAACATCCTGTTTATATTTTCAACAAATCAATTTATTAAAATAAGTTAGGAAACAATATTATTTCTGGTGGCTGGTATTTATCAAGAAATTTGATAGCATTTCTACTCATGAGGTCATGTTATGTTATGATAATGTTTCTCAAAACCAGATATAACAAACAATATGGCATAGAAATATAATCTGTTTATCGAACTGTAACATATGGACAACGTTTAGGGTTATGCCTGTTGACATGATCTAGATAAATTATTAAATACGACAAATTCCGAAATTCATTATAAAACAACGGATCAAATTACAAAATCTCATCACGACTTGGTATGCCGTTTCATTTCTGATGCTACGCAAAGATGAGATCTCTCGACGACACTTGGAATCTATTTGTACGTGCGGATGAATTTTATATCCCCCCTAATCCGAGCCAATTAACGAAAGAGGTATTCGAACAATTAAAAAACACCACTTTATCCCCAAAGATATTAAATCTCATTTTAATTTTAAATAATGAATACTACTAGGAAAGGGATAAAGTCGTACCGAAATTAACGCTTTTAATTAACCCCGGCCAAATAAATAAGAACGGAGCGTCGTCGTAATGCATATTTAAATTTAATTAAAACACTTGGTCCAACAAAAACGGCACCAATTAAATTGCGAGCAGACCGGAAAATGCAAAACAAAAGAGCACCAAGCAGTTTGTCAAACTTGCATCCATGAACATGGATATGCAGCGAAACAAATTCTTTCTTTTGTGATACTGTTCTTTGTGAGAAAATGGACCACTTCAATAATCAACGGCGTTGATTTATACAGGGTACCTAGGTCAAAAACAACATGTTCCGAGATCGCCTTTGATATCAAGCAGAACTTAATAATCGCTTACCAGCTCAAAAATGATTGTAAAAATTGCCGATCAAATCCGAAAAATCCATTCAGAAGAGATTGATAGATTTCTATTTTCTCGTCACATACATCATCTGCTGTATCGATCGAGATAGCCAATGTTTCACTTTATTTGTCCCTTCCCTCTTTCAATACAAGAATAGAATATAATTCAATTGACTATATTATACACAGTTACATACAGTGCTCGTCTAAAGTCCGTTCCCCCCCTACCAATTTTTGAACCACCTGGTATTTCGCAACGAAATTTGGAGGGCTCAAATAGAAGATAAAAACCTACTTTTTCATCACAGCTAAAAATTTTAAAATGGCGGCTTCTTCATCTTCAATAAATTTTTAAAATAGAACACCCCGTATATTATTCGATTTTCGAAATCTGCTCATATTTCTCAACAGTTGAAGTATGGATTTTGGTCACTTCTGGTAAAACATTTTGCTAACTAAACGTTGTTATTGATTTGTAGTTAAATCTCCTAATGAATTCGACTTATAGGAGGCGTAAAGAGAGTTTATTAATGATAAACAGTACCGCTTACCAGAAAATCTCGAAGCCTACGAATGTGTTTTGTAAATTCACAATCAAAACAAATTAGTTCGCCAAAAAATTATAATTTATTTTTGAATAACACTTTTATTTAACCCCAACAATAATTTCATCAAGTGTTCAATGTGGCCCCCTCCTAAATCTTGACAATAAAGTGCCCTATTATAAATAGCTCCTCTCACGTTGATGAAAGTCTGTTCATCTATTTCTTCACATGTATCTATTATTCTGTGTTCCGACTCTTCTATTGTTTGGCATTCAGTGGCGTAGATTTTTGACTTGTGATACCCCCAAAGGAAAAAATCTAGAGGTGTAAGATCCGGAGATCTTGGTGGTCATTCTGTACTTCCCCTGCGACCTATCTATCACCAAGGAAAGTAAGGATCGAGGAACTCTCCAGCCATGCCATCGAAATGGGAAAATGCCCAATCCTGCTGAAATATAATTTCACGATTTTCAAACTCTTCCTGATTGTTTAATAATACAATTTGTCTTATTCGAGGTTCAATTTCAGTTTCTAAAAGATTTCTGCAAAGAACTCCTGTAAGATTGCCTCTGATGAAAATCGGTCCAACAACGCGATTGCCCAAAATCCCCGCCCAAACATTCACCTTTTTAGGAAACTGGGTATGTTCCTCTCCAAAAATATGTTGATTAGTATCGCTGTTTGTTGACTTCTCCATTAAAAAAAAACGTGCATTCGTCTGCGAAACATACACGTTTCAGGAAGCCCCATTCTCCTACAATTGTTCTTGTTAACCACTCACAAAGTTCAACCCTCCAGTTTGGATCATCCTCCGTGAGAGCTTGCAGGATTTTCATTTTATAGGGATGAAACTTTCCTTTCTTTAGGACTCTTTGGAAACTTTTTGAACTCACTCCTCAGGATTCAGCAACTGAGACGGATTGATTACCATTTCAGCAACAATTTCTACCTTTTTTTTCTTCCTGATCTTGGAGCATCTTTCAGCGTACCAGTTGCTTGGAGCTTATTTAAGAGTTTACGCAAATATGACCTCGAAATAGGATTTTCGGGAAATCTATCATTAAACATACGGACTGCTAGATGATAATTTTTTCCAGCTTCTCCAAATATCAAAACTGCTTCAAATTTATCGTCTGAACTACTAGCCATGATCACACTTTTTATAAAACACAATAAAAATAAATTCTTAACACCCTGTATATAAAAAATGAAGGCCTTATGGACCCATGCTTATATGAACTTTTCACTTTATAAATAACTGAGGAATCGTCCTGTAACATATCGGACACTTATTACATAACACCCTGTATACTATGGATTAAAATGTATCTCATCAATCTGGTAAATGAGCAACATGATAATTCTGTGGGAACTTTTGATCGAATTATACTCGCTTGCAACCCTCCATTCCTAGAATTCGCGATAATTCGTAATAGCACCGGTTTTCCAGGATTCCGTACAATTCCACCTCTCGATATCAAGTTCCAGAATAATATTAATCCCAAACCAATACACCGGAGCAACAATCCGTAGGGTGAGAAACCCCTCGGCGATAACTACCTATTATGTATTCCACATAACGTGCTAAGTTGATATAACATTACGAATACCATGACGGTTCAACGATATCATAATCGGAAGGTCCATAGAGACAACGAATGATCGCGGACTCCTTCTGAATGCCGAATTTGCACAACTTCCCAAATCCGAAACTGCTTAAACCAAATTATTCCCCGGGGTTTTCGTTCGCGAGATGATTACTCGACTATGCGGAGTCGGTGGAGAATTTTCAACTTCGAGAATGGATATCGGTAGAGTGTGGATTTCTGTCTGGCTATGGCTGTGGGAATTTGGTGGGTGTCGGATCGGCAATTAGGGGCATCCGTGCTACCTGCACCGTTGGTTCAGTGGCGTTACGTACGAATCATTAAATGAATTCAAGCTAGATACCTACCAATTGAAATGAAGGGCAGTGTTGAAAGTTATGATGGTGATACAGCGATTTTCTGCGAGCATACAAGTTGAAACAACGTGTAGAAAAAGATCCACCTCTACTTTCCAAATGGTTCCGAAGCAAATTCCTTACAAAAATACTTCAAGTCACAGCCTGCGCTGAATGCTTACCAAGCTAGGATGCCATGATTTTCCATCACTAGACATAGATGGTGATATAGCTCGTCCAGTATTGAAACGACCACTTTGGCCTTCCCCTACCTAACAACCAATTTTTCTCGAAGATACCCAAACCATTGTCTAACTGAGGCTATTAATAGAAATTCCAAAGGCGTACCAAATTATCTGGTATAGGCGATACACGAGACGTAGTTTTGTGATTATGGTCCGACTCGATTCAAAATTGGTATGTGGGGGTTTTCGGGGTCAGAGATTGTGAATTTTCTGTCAAAATTGAATGAATAACTGAACTACCTATTTATTAATCAAACAAACCTAACCTTTCAAATGCTGCATGTCGCGACACTGGTAAAGATTCGCCGTAGCATAAGCAGCCACATCAAATCGTGTCCACTCGTGTTTTCCCCCTCTCTACCTACCAAATGGCCGTTTCAATACTGGACGAGCTTTACTACAGAAATCTTTTCAGTTGAAAATTTGAAGTACCGTGGTCATATGGAAATGGAACACACACACAGAATATGTCACTGAAAAAATCGAGTATGCTATATGAGTTCAAGCATATCTCACAAATGATTGATGTAAATCAAATAAAATACTATATTTGGGAATCTCACATTCAATAATTTGGGACAAACCTATGAATTGTACATAAATCAATAATAGAGTTCATGAGTTACATATAACACAATGGTATTCAAACACAACTTGCCAGAAATCCTAATACGTATTGAGATTTCATTGATTAGAAAACGAATGTCATAACCCAGCATTAGTTTTATTTCTAGTTTGCCCGAGATATCAATTTAATTGTTTTTGGGAATTGTTCGACGTGGTAATTTCATTCTGGAAGTGAAATGAACGCATAACCGAAAGATCTTCTTGATGTAGCAATATTAAGAGCGGAGAGCGAGTGCTTTTAGAAGACGATTATAGAATACACGGAAAAAAGAATTTGTTAATTCAACCAAATTTATTTGGCAATCTTATTGGCTTAACCCGACCAAATAAAATTGATCCCGAAACACAGGTGTATTCGATTGATGGAATCATTATATTAAGGTGACGAAATGGATTTCTCGATGCAATGCTAATATTTCTTTGATTTGAATATATGTTCATCTATCGAAACAATCTCCAACTCATATTAAATGAAGATGTGTTTCGACACAAATATAATATTCATTTGAATCAAACAACAGAAATAGATTAAATAATATTATATTGGTTGAATTATATGCGTTAGATGGTGAAACTTTCGCGCAACTGACCCTGACTTAGATAATGTTATCGAATAGCAAAGCCAACTTATCATCGTTGCGACGTCTGGACTTCAATGTCTGGTGTAGGCTCTCATCCTCGGTTGTCATATTTGTCAATTCAATGGATCAACAAACTGATCACTCATTTGAAAAAATATTTTCAGTCAAGAGATCAGCTCATTTAGTTGAATTGTCATTTTATTGAATTCATCAATTTGACATAAATACTTGTTTGAATGAATATTTTTGTAAAAACAATCAGCAAATATTGTAGATCTGATTTTTCGATTCAACAAAATATTTATATGACTGAAAGATTTTTGCCAAAACGAGTTATAAGCTATCTGGTCCATGCAAATCAGTTTCAGTGTTATGATCTGCATATAGAGCCTGGATAGGAACAATGAACTGATAGAATATATTCATTTATGAAGATCACATTTAAAATATGGAAAATCCAGTATTCATATATAAATTCATATTACGTGAAAGTTATTCTACTCAAACAAGTATTGAACTCCATGAACCGAAAAAAATATAAAAATAACACCATATATCTGAGAGGGGGACGAAAATATAATTATTTACTGCACGTGGGAAGCCATGAATTTTAAAACAGGGGTTCCTAAAAATGAATGTACAAAGAAAATCGTACCCAATTATGAACTCCAGTAAACTATGAGACTTTGTCCCATATATATATATATATATATATATATATATATATATATATATATATATATATATATATATACATATGTAAACCAGTGAACTATGAGACCCTAAAAAAAGCGACACAGCTGCATCATCGTAGGAGAGACAGTGTGATTATATTTAAAAATAAAACAAAGCCAACTTGAGATTTTATAATGGATTATAGAATTTTTCTGCATGTGGTAATACGAGGATATATAAACCATTTTGTAGCAATGAGAGTCATTCCATTCGGATATTCATTTCAATTCAGTATGTAACTTATGATGAGTATCGGCATCTTAAAATGAGTTGATCAGATCATGTTTTAGTCAGATAGATGAAAAATTTTAATTGTACTCCAAGTTATATTCAGATAAAAACAAGTTTGAAATGTACCAGTTATTAGAACTCACACTGATGAGTTTATTCACCAGTTTATAAGAAGCCAATCAACTTCAACATCGTAGCTACAAAGAAAACGAGTCGAACTACATACACTGATATGTAGTTAGAAGAAGTCATCCGAATTTCATCATTTGCTCCAGAAGTAAATAAATAATCAAATACTTGTCGGGATTCCTAAGATTAAACTGAAAATCAGTTGAATAAAAATATTTGCAAGATAAAATACCGGAAATGACTTGAGTGAAGTGATCTTCGTACCAAGTGTATATATATATACAGGGTGAGACTACATATTTTTTCTCTCTGATTGTATTGTGTACCAGGCTTTATATAATGAACATTTTTTCTCATTTATACTCTACATTCCTTAAAGTTTAATTCAACTACTCTGATAAATATATCTTCATTTCATCAGATTTTGATAGTTGCTTGTTCTAGAAAGATGTATACTATGATTAACACTATTCAATTATTATAACTGAAAACTTTTGCTATTATGTTTTCAAGTCCAGCAAAATATTAAAGTTGTTCTCTAAAGAAGAAAAACAATTACAATGATAATTGTTTTAACACAGATAAGTGTCCTTGGTGTTTTAGATTTGTGTTAATTTTTGAATACAAATTTTAGGATATATTGATAAAGCACAAAAAGAAGTTATTAAAATATATTGCTACATCGGACTTTGCTAGAATTGATTGATTGAATGAAAATACATTGTTGAGTGCCTTGCTATTTCTATACTCATATTTTCTGGTGAGTTTATATGAAATGGTTTTATAAGAAATCATTGAATTATGGATTTGTGTGATGGTTTTGATGATTGATGTTGATTATATCTTTTAAATTTACAATTATATTATTATTTCATTTTTTATAGCTTGAGATATGACCAAGTACATAGGCTAAAACGAACCTCAATCATATACTGATTGAATTACTTTGATAGGCCGTTCTCCGAGTACATTCCCGTTGTAAATTTTTTTAGTTGCACAAGACACGCTTTTGTACTGTCAATTGTGTGAAAAAGATTCAGTATTGAGTAGAGAGAATCCAAATAATACAAGTATAGTTATACATCATTTGGCGGTATTTGTGAAATCCTTCTATTGGGTTTTCTAAAGTGTTTCTTTGGTAAAAGTAAATGTGGGGTTCGATAAACAATTGGCTAGGCGGGTATGTGGTTTTTAAATAAATCTAAAACCAAGAAATAATCTGCACGCTACTATATTTTTGATAGCATTTTATCAAAAATCAGTCATAACCACACAACTTTTATATCTACCTTTTTTTTCTATAGGCTATAAAAACGATGATGAGGAATGGGTAATTTATAGTGAATAACCCGGTACATATTTTATATTGATATATTCATATTAACATTGACTAAAGTTCATAATAATAATTCATGTATGTCAGTTTCAGTTTCAGGAATAAGCGAAGCCTTATATCTCCCACATTCCGCAGAAGGAACACGACATCAAATAGAACGGAAACAAAAATGCAATCATAGAGACGTGTCGTTATTCGGGAGATATTGGGGAAGCAAGTACATGAATGAAGAGGAAGCTTGGGAAAACGTGGTGGAAGAGCTCTTCGGCTGATTTCGAATAGCACGTTGATTTATTTGAACAACTGGAAATCAGTTATGTATATTTGTTTTTCCTATAATATCACCGCCACCTTCGAAATTTTTATGAAGGAAATTGGAATCAACAGAATATTTTTTTCCAAATATCAATTGACTTTCGTTCGGCTTGATCTAGAACAGTTTACAAGGACCTATTGAATGGTATTATTATTTTTTCGAAAAAAAAAAATGATTTATCAACCGAGAAATAACGATCGGTGGCAATATCGATAAAAAAAACAATGACATAGTGGATCATGTGGCACATCGTGAATGAAATAATTTGATTATATTCCCAATTTTTTTAATTCCTCTGGTTCAGCGTGATTTCGAAAGGTAAATTGTGAGTTTTCCATGTTGTAACAACCTGCGATTGGTACATATTTTTAATAGGTAGATAATTTTGAATCTATTGGCTAGCGAATGAACTCTCCTGGAACTAGAAATTCATTCAGAAAAGTGGAGTTCAAATTTACTAAGGAAACTTGTAGGAAAAGTTTATTCAGAATCGCGTCCTACGTAGAGGCAACCGAAGTTGTGGAATCAAAGATATACTTGCAAATTCTAAAAATAAATCTAAGACTGCTTGGAATATCTTAAAGTCTAAAAAAAAGAACATAAACCGCAAAATAGTCTAACAATTAACATAGATAATAGGATAGTGACCCAACCTCAAGAGGTCTCAAATTGCTTTATAGATTATTTCAATAACATTCCAAAGAATCTCATTGAGAAAAACATGTTATGTGCTATAGTCCATCCAATATCAATTGCAGAAGCTGTTTCTATAGGGAGCAAATTAAAAGTCACTTCGCTAACACGAGCGTATATGCGAAGAAACGGAACGAAAAATAATCTGTACTACTCGTAAACATTCTCCGTCGGCAAACGGTAGATCAAAAGAGCCGATAGTCAACGTGGACTTGAGTGACGGCTGTCTGTTCTACAACCGATTCGTCTGGGCCAATCAAGTCGGACATCAATGACAGGTGTGTCTATACGATGGGAGGTCATAAATCACGCGTTATATTAGTGTTTTAATAGCTCTGAAAGATTAAAAACCAGTAGCGTCTGTGGTCTTGGTGTGTGCAGATCGAAATACGTTTTTTTCTCTTAATGTATTTGTATAAATAAAAGCTTGTCTTTAATTTTTTTTCATTTTTCATTATTTATGAAGTATTTTCAAAATCTTAAAATATCTGAATAAAATTCGTTATCTCCGCCACTGCTGCTCACAGGATTTCGCCGCAAGACTTTTTATGCTTCTGCAATTGATATTGGGAAAACTATACCAAAGATGATATGACACTCAAATATAATAATACTCATTCTTTCTATCTATTGCCTGCCACTGAGTATGATATAATAGATATTGTCAACAATATGAGTAACTCAAAATCTGTAGGAGATGATGGACTGAGTACATACATATTTAAAACATGTATATGTTCCATAGTTGAACCTCCCACCTACCTGATTGATTGTTCATTGATAGAAGGAATTTTCCCAGAATGCCTAAAGGTGAGTAAAATGGTACCAATTCATAAAACAGGGAATGAAACGGACTTGGAGAATGACCAACCAATTTCACTTCCCAGTCCATTTCTACAAAAACTATGTCTCAAATTTAGTTGTCACATTTTTCGAAAAATTGAATTTATTTAACAATAATCAGTTTGGTTTTCGCAAGGGAATGTCTACAAGCCAAACTGTCACAAAGTTTCTTGACAATCTCTACCAAAATTTGGATGAAGGAAAAAAGGCTTTGGGGATCTTCTCAGACCTGAACAAAGCCTTTGCTTGGTTGATCATTCTCCCTGCAAAACTTTAAATTCATGGTATCAGGAGTGTAGCTCATGGATGGTTTGTCAGTTATTTGTTCAGCTTGATGATTTTTTGTTTTTTTCACGAATTCCCGGTTTCACGCACTTTCTGCTGCACTTTTCATTATTTCCGTTTATTTCACAGATTTTATTCACTAATAGTTTCTAAATACCTTACATTCTATATACATAATATATTGAAAATGATTTTTGACGTTTTCTGGTTTTTAATATTCATAATTTTGCATCAGGATCTTTCCTGGCATCCCATTGGCTATTGTTTCAGATCTCATTTCATATACAGAATGTTCTAACTTTAACATTTTGTTGTCTGCTTGTGCTGAAAATATATTAGTAAATTTTGATTTCTATAATTTTTATAAATTATGCCAATTTTTTGTAATGTTGAAAACATTTTATTAAGAAAAAACATAGGTATCGACCAATATTATATAAGGTTTCAGAAAAACGGTAGAATCCTCAGGAAAACTGTAAAAAAATAAATTATTAATATGAACACTTTTATTTATGTGTTTTTTTAGTTTATAATTTTAATTTTAACTCCTTGAGCATTCAACACGTACTTATAAACATAAAATATATATATATATATATATATATATATATATATATATATATATATATTACACCTATAATCTATAATTTGATGCTTTTCACATTTTTGTACTTGCCGATAGATATTGACTCTACGAGATATCTGATACGAATTTGAAAGAGACCACAGGCCATCCTGATGATTGGGAAATCATAAAACAGGCTGTAGACGGATGGTGGGCTCTCTTGGATTCGTAACAGGTTTATCTTATTCTCGATATATATATATATATATATATATATATATATATATATATATATATATATATATATATATATATATTGTTATGATGTGTTGTGCTTGTTTATATAATTATTATTTTTATTTATCTGCTCAACAAATACCCATCACAATAATAAACTCCGGCCATGATGCTCAATACACTATTTACCTTTCTTTTATTACCCTTCTCCAGCTCAGTCGGTACGCCTATGTAGAGATGATCGTCTCTATCTCAGGAGGATTGCAGTTGCGCCATCTAGTTGTTTTGCTTGAAGTCAATGTACTGTTTTATGGAAATATAGCTTGTAATTTGGTGAAATGATAAATAATGGGTCCAGAATATAGTTAAATGATTGTTCTTTTATTCAAATCAATTCTTGAAATACCTACCTCATTGGTAAATATTATTCAACCAATCGAATTGAACATCAAATAAATTTGCTCATGCGCAATCAAGGAACAATGTGAAATAAATATTAGGAGGTTATATTGATATCATAATAAGGAATAAGAAAAAAAGTTCACCACTGTGAATAGGTGTTATTAAAAACAAACCAAAAGTGTCTGAGCCGAATATTATCACTTTATTCAGTTTTTGTTGATAAAGTACCTGTTGTTAATTCAGCTTGTGCACTCACGCGAGTCGTGGATTATTCTGTGGCTATTGGAAGTGAACGTTGAGCCCCCTTGCTGCTGGTTACGTCATGAACAGGAAATTGGAGGTGAGTGGTTGTTTTGTCGAAAGTCTGCCTGGTTGTTTCTTGATTTGGTTTTGAGTATCCAATTGCAGCTATACTTCTGTTGTCCGCTTATTTGCGTTGATTTCTTCCATACATTTTTCATCACGGCTTCTCTTAAAATTTATTTTTCGACTCCCTTTTTCCTCTTTTCCTGGCAACCATCACTTTTTGTTCTCCAGTACAAATTTTTAATCTTTACACTCTTTTTGAAAACACATTTTCTAATTATAACCTATGATACTTATTTTAATTAAAATTTATATATCTGCACATGATATTATTTATATAGAACTGTTGAAAATTCACATCTACCAATTTTCTGTTCTCAAATTTGATATTTTTATGATTTCCAATGAAAATAGTTTGACATTTCCTTGTCATGTTTCCTTGTGATTCAAAATTACATACAGGATGTTTTGCTTGTAGATTATTATTGTCTATTCAAATTCTAAAATTTCATTTGTGGATTTCAATTTCTATACTTTTATAGGTTGTGCAAATTAAATGGATTGTTGGAAACATAATGATGATAATATAAAAGCTCCACTACTAAACTCTTGGATCATCTGCGTTGACTGTGAGATGGCCAAAGGTTTTAGAGATGCAAAGAACACAGAAAAATTGTAGCAGGTATTCATGTAATGTATAAATATCATTATATCAAATTTTCATTATTTTAATGTTTAACATATTTTTCATATCATAACAATATATATATATATATATATATATATATATATATATATATATATATATAACGAATAACAAGTGATTTTTTGTTTTCGGTTGCATTATAGTGGTTCAACTCCTGCTTAATCAATTGGATATAGGTACATGGTTATAGAGATCTTTGGGTTTAATACACTGTTTTGCGAATTTTTCACTTAGTTCACTATGTTATTTAGAGTTGTTAGAACCGACGAAGGAACCACGCTCATACGTATCGGGATCCAATGCTCATTCATATCGTATACGTGGAAAAGATCGCGCATCTCAAGAATAGAAAAAAAAAAACGCTTATCCTAAGCGACAGGGCTCTCCCATTGATACCCGATGCCGCGCTGATTTATCCGAAGAACTCATTTGATTCCGTGAACCAAACAGAGCGGAAAGTTAGAAGGAAATTGGGCATCGTGAATCTGTAAAAGACAGAACAGGAAATTTGATGTCAACCGTTCCTTCCATTTCCATTTGGACGATATAAATAAAAATTGTGGAACGCGAGCCGATCCAGACATGAATGCCATTATTCTGGGGATGCATCATTACCTCCGCGCCGTTCTGCGAGCAACTGCTGGTGCTAAGGTTTCCCCTTCCTTTTCTTGTTGTGCAGTGAACCCGAGAAAGGTCTATATGAGCAATTCGTGATGGAAAAGAGGTACACAATGTGAAACGAAACCGTGAAACAAATCCAACTTCCCGCTAACAGTCAGGTGTCTAGCATTGATAATTTGTTCATGTTGGAGGATCTGAAAATAACCAAAAATACTTTGATTCGATTCTGACATGAAGTTTTATTTCACAGTGTTTTTCAGATTGAGAAATGACTTACTCAGAAATGTCACCGAAGAAGATTCGTGTACTATTTAATTTTTCTCGTGGACAATGAACCTGATGAATGTTTGGGACAATACAATTTTTTGCAGAGTGATTTTTTTTTCAAACTGAAGTGAAGTAATGGTGTTCGCAATAGGTAATATTTCTATGAAATCTACCTTGAAATGAAAATCTTATTGAAAAATAAAACTCCTTCAGACGTGGAAATCCCATACAAAAATTGCTTTTAGATACGAAATAGTTATTTGTGCAACCAGTTGGAAAAAGCACTATTTTTCGCAACGAGCGGATTTCTGCGCTACGAGCGAAGCGAGTTCAGCAAAAGAAAGCGAATTACGAAAAATAGTGTTTCTTAACGTGTTTCACACAATATTTTTTATAATTATACTGATAATTAATTCCGACAAAGCACACAATGCTTTTTGGTCGTTGAATATTAAAATTATTTTTTATTTTTTAGTGAGTTAAAAGCGTGTTCTTTGGGAAATTGCCACCAACATCCTTGGAGAGACTTCCATGAAAAATATGTAAATTAATGCTACACAGAAAATTACGTTGTCAGCTGGGGTCAATATCACCAATTGTTCAAATTGTGTTATTAATATTAATAATACGTTTTCACCAACTAAGTTTGTTGTTTGTATCATACATATTAGGTATTGAATTTGAAAAAAATAAAATCTCCATAATTCGTACCGAGAACATATATAATAACAAAGAAGTACTTCAAGTAATTCAGGATTAAATTTATAACTGATGGTGAAATTTACTTTTCCTATGACCACATAGGAAAGTAACACATATCGCACTCTCTACTCCCATGGAAAGTGACCTTTATTCTCACGCGTGCGGAAAGTACTTTCCGCACTAGTGCGGAAAGTAACTTTCCGCACGGCCCGTGAATCCTGTGAGATTTACAGATGTTATTATTAATTGCTCTCCCTTATTGATATTATTTACATGAAAACTGAACTGAAAACTGATTATTTGTAGAAAATAAAGAAAAGAAGAAAAAAAAAATGTTGACGCCGAGAATCGAACCCACAACCTTGCGGTCATCTACCGTATACCCTTCCATCTGAGCTAATTCAGATTTGAATTAACGTTATCAGAGATATGTATATCTCGTAAGTCGATTTACATTAATAGAATTATGATATTTCTTGAATTTTCATTTTATTAAAACAAAAATATTGAAACAAAAATATTGAAATAAAAATATTGAAACGAATCTTTCGCAAACACCGTTACAATTTACAAATTGTAACAATAACCAAGTAACTTTTAATTTTTATGGTTCCAAATAATTCAATTTGTTCTCCAGTTGTATCTAATAAGTACTTACTTATTGTAATTTTTTCAAATGAACCTCAATTATCGTTATTTTTTTATTTCACTATAAAAGTAATTCTGAATTCATGTGCACTTTTTATATAAACAATATTCAAACATAGACTGTCACATATAAAACGTGAGATTAGTCAGGCAACTGAATATACACGATCTAATATTTACATATTATTTAATAAAATAGTTGGTCGTAGGAAAAATAACGTACATTACTCGCGCGAAAGTGATTTTTCACACCCGTGTGATTGCCGCACTCGACTTACGCCTCGTGCCACAATATTTCCCACTAGTGTGAAAAATGTCACTTTCCGCACTAGTGATGTAATATACTATTTCATCACCAGTTCGAAAAAAATTACTTTTCGCAACTGGTAATGAAAAGTAAGGCATTTGATAACGTCAACGTGTTTTAAAAAGTGTCACTTTAAATGTCAAAATTAGAAAAATATTTTTATCACATTTTGTTTTAATTCACTGATGTATTTTCAGATATATTCCATCATAGCTTAACATATATTGGAAAAAATGTTTTAAAATAAAAATTTTGACTCACCAGGAATATCTTTTTCTGACGACCTACCTGAAATACGTATCATTTCGCACTGTAAACTAGTACACGAAATAAGAATATTTTTCGCACTAGTGCGAAATGAAATATTCATCTCCACGCACTGCGATTGGTGCGATTACCTGATATAGTTGACTATACTCTGATTTTTACTCATAGGTAGCTGTGACGATGACATATCTACAAACGAATTCATAAAATTATAGTGTCAATGTGATTTACCAAGTAGATAGGTACCGAACCGTTAATTTGTTCAGTTTTCTTTGCTGCAATGTCATCCGACGATGAAATTGAAGATTCTACTCCCCCAGAAGTATGCAATTTAGCAAACGAAGCAACGAAGCAATTGCTACCAGAAAAATCAAAACAGAAGTATGATTTGGCGTACGATAATTTTATGGCATGGCGGCTGGAAAAGCAGCACAGTCGCAGAGGATTATATTGATGAATCTATCAATAAAAAAATGGAAATATCCAATCAAATAACTCAATCCATTGAACATGCAACAACCTTCACACCAGAACTATTCGGAACTAGCTCGGAATCACAATCAGTCCCTACTGCGAGACCATCAACCTCCACTACAGTTTTGGAAACTAATAATAATATTATGACGGGAATTAATATTCAAGCCATTCAAGGTTCGATAGAGGAAAATAATAGTATTCCGTTAGTATTGAATAATTGTTCAAATATTACCATCAATAATTATTTTTCCAATATTTCATAAATACAGACCAGAATGTACCCAACTATTTTTGTTAAATGTTCAATAAAATTTGTTCTCTTTGCGTAATACATCTTTCTTATATGCTTCTTCGGGCAATTGAATTGGTTTCCTGTAAAAATGATTTGTAAGTAGGTAATACAGTCATGCGAAATAAAAATCCGACATACCTATGTTTTTCATGTAGGTCGTCGGAAAAGTATAGTGTACAACTCGTGCGGAAATTGGATATTTCATACTCGTTTGACAAGATGATGAACCACGAGCCGTAGGCGTATGAAATATCCTATTTTCCGCACTATTCGATTATTATTAGATTACCTAAAAATAGGATACTCGTTGGATTTATCTGTTTGTATCCCCACTTTGTAATAAATAAATAAATAAATAAATAAATAAATGAATAAATAAATAAATAAATAAATAAATAAATAAATAAATAAATAAATAAATAAATAAATAAATAAATAAATAAATAAATAAATATACTATCGTAGCATACAACCTCAATACAGTTTCTTAGCAGAAGTAAAAAAAATAATGATCTTCTGGAACACATAAATTTAGAATTCATCAGGGTTTTCAAAATGAAACATGTGAGAGGTGCATTGGTTGCAATTGTTTGGGTGAGATGGTGATAAAATCTAAGCGATAAATGTAATTTGATGTCTTCATTAGGGATCATTGCTCAGCGTGTCTGATGAAGGGTAAAAACATCGAAACATATAGGTCTACAGATCGATTTCAATTTATTATTATTGATATATTCCTTAGCAAGCAACTGCACAGAAATCCTCCCAACTAAATTTATAGAAAAATTGTACCAAGCAGGAAGGCAAAATATATTTATGAAGCCCAAATTTACTTTTTTATGACAAATATTTCCACTTTCAAGTCCTCATAACATCAAAATGATAATTCAGGTCATAAACATGGCAAAACGCATGTTGGAAAATATTTCATTTTCAACTTCATATACACTCTCACATCCTCAAGAGCTTAATAGTCATTTATTAGATGAACTTACCCAAAGTTCACCTGCAACATGACTGCTGCCTTGGCCAACTCAATTCCGACTCATTGATTCCATGAATATATGAATGTATATAAGGTCAAAAGAGAATCGTAGACATTTTATCCATTCATTGATCCATCATGAAATCTATTAATTAATGAAAATATACTTCATTGCCTGAGGATTCACGAAACAATCAAAACGTCAGTAAGTTTTTTGGAGACAAGGCAAAAAAATGCCATTCAAAAGGTGAAATGTAAAAAAAACAGGTAAATTGTTATTGATAAAAGTGACCAAGAGGTTTTTTACTTCTTTCCCGAATCTGGTTACATTTCGTATTTCTTTTACTTTCAAAAATAAGATAATTTTGATAACCCTCATTTCGAAAGTCTGTCATCTTAATGGATTCGAAGGTTTTTCAAGACGTTTCGATCGTTTGTATCTGCAATCGTCTAAAGGTGAATTCTGTCCGAATCAAGTTACCATCGTCTATAACCTTCAAACAAACGGATTTTGAGTAACAGCTGAAGTAGTGGTGGAAAGTGGAATATGGTGGCATAAACGTGTATTAATAATTGAAGCATAATTTATTTCATTTCTATATTACTTTAGACATATTGTCTCTGAAATGAAGAGTCCTATCAGTGTAAGAATCATTTGCTTTCAAAACAAAGGTTGGCGTTGAACGCGTATTTGGCTTTGCATGAACATTTAATTGCTTTTTTATGTGGGATGAAGAAAATCTTAAACAGTTGCAGTGAACACAAAACCCAGAAGCAAATGCCATAACGTAAATGTGACTCCTCCAATTAAAAGTAATATTTTCTTGCAATAGTAATATCTAACTCAAACTTATAACATAGCAACCCAATGCTGACGGTTTGCACAAGTTATCGGATTTTAACTTTGCGTCAATATATACATTTTCTGCGTTATTTGTAATTTTTTCATACTATGTTCAATTTGTCGATATTGAATGATAATATATTTGTACGCACCACACTTCTATCATTTTTACATCCACACTAATATGACCAGATCAGTGATTGATCTGTTATGCCAGAGAATTGTGGTGGATCCCAGATATCTGAATGAGTAAAATCATTGTCATAAAACAAGAAAAAAGCGGTCTTGAGCTGAACCTTGAAGGAGAACATTCTTTAGATTGGGTATAATATGTTGGCGATCAGATAGATGAGATTCAAACTAGGACATTGCAGTACATCTAAAACTGAAGAGTTCAAGCTATCATGACTTACAGAGTCAAAAGTAGTCGAGACAAGACAAGAATCCACCAATCTCAAAAAGGAATTCATTTGTATAACTCTTTCCAGAAATGTTAACTGCTTTTTTCTTGAAAATCTCATGATACACATGAAAATCCAAAAGAAGTGAGAGATTGCCACAAAGAGACTTAATTACTGTATATTTTCGAAAATCATCATTTGATTTCGAGAACAATTTAAACGTTGAAAACATTGTCTTCCAATCGGATAAAAATACTCTTTATATTCTCTAAAACGGATAGTGATGGATTACACATTATATCTTCTGAAAAAAAAACACAGTTTCACAACCTGATTTCGATAAACATAAGCCTAACAGAAAACCCCTTCTTTGGAATGAAATCGAACATTTATTTACTGAAAATGGTACACAAAACACTAATCTGCCACAAAAAAATAAATATATAAACATTAATGACACTGTTCTGTATCAACTGGAACATTTCTTCTCCTGTGAAACGTTTGCAAATATATAGGACTGTTGTGATGATGTACCTAAATATTGCTTACAGTTCTATTTTGAATATTATAAGTTATGCTGTTGACCTTTTCTGTCCAATTGTGCCAGACACTGTACAGGGAAACATGAAAACCATAACTAAAATCCCCTGGATTACAAATGAAATCATAATAATGAGCAGACAGCTAAAAGACATGTACTGGATTGAAAAAACTTTCAATTGTGAGAAAAATGAGGATCAATATAGGGGGGCAAAGAAATTATACGTGCAAGCAATTCATAGATAGCAGGTCAATAACAGAGAGACCAAAGGAAGTATGGAAGAATAAAAAATCAAAAAACAGAGTTAAAGATGGGAGATGAAATAAAAAAGGACGCAAACAATATATTTAATGCTTTCGGAAATTATTTTTCTTCAAACCCAAGATTAGCCATTCAAACGCATTTTGGTGATAGTAACGTTGAAAATGCTACTCATTCGGTACTCTCCTGTAACACTTTCTACTGGACCCCTGTAGAATATATTGACGTCATTGAGGTAATAAATAGTCGCAAGAATACGACCTCAGTAGGAATTGATTGCTTGACGACTGAAATTATCAAAACAATTGGCATATACATAGCAGTACCGTTGATTCAACTTGATGAATTTCCCAAAGATTTAAACATTGGAACTGTTACTCCTGTTTTCAAAAGCAGAGATACATCGTCCATTGATAATTATCGACCCACTACTGTACCGCCAGTATTGAGCAAAATAATCGAAAAAATCGTATACAATAAAATTATGTTATTCCTTTCAAAATATAATATTAAAACAAATCACCAAAATGGATTTCTTCCGAATAGATCAACAGAGAGTGCTTCCCGTGATCTATTTGAGTATGTTTATACTCACCTAGATCAAAGAAAAAATATGTTGGTGCGCTCTTTTTCGATTTATCAGAAGCATTTGATACTCTAAATCACTGTATTATGGAAAAAAACTATATAATCTTGGATTTAGGGATAACATACTATCCTGGCTAATGTCATATCTGAAAGGAAGGCAAATTTATGTAAAACTCAACAATGAGAGCTCAGCTCTCTATGATATTGACTTAGGAGTTCCCCAGGGTTCCATACTGGGTCCTTTGATTTTTCTGTTATTTATTAACGATATGCCTGCATATATGAGTACAAAATGCACTGTTATCTTTGCCGATGATTGTTCATTTGCTATGAACGCAGAAAACCCTGAGAAATTGGAAGAAGAACTTATAACCTAATATCGCTAGAATTTACGAACTGGTGTTCCAAAAATTATTTTATTGATTATTCTAATAAAACTATTTTCATGCAGTTTTACTCCAGGCTAAAAATTCAACTCCCATTGTATATCAATGTTAATGGAAAGGCTGTTGAAATGTCGAACTGTACAAAGTTTTTGGGTACCTACAATAATTCCGATATGAGCTGGACACTACACATTGATCATGTTTGTAAAAAAATCAACAGTATCTACTATGCACTCCTTCAACTGAAAAATGTCCTCAGCTCACCGCAGTTGATGAATGTCTATTATGCAATCGTTTACTCTCATATCTCATATAATATAATACTATGGGGTTGCGCCACAGAAGCAAATAGAGTTTTCATATCTCAAAAAAGAATCATGAGACAATTTTTTTATTTAAAACCAACTGAAACCTGTAAGCCATATTTCTTTCAAAATGAAGTCATGACATTCTACTCAATATACATACCGCAGTGTTCTCTATGTAAATTTTTTTTTTGTAAGTACTCAAAAACTTCGGATAATCATGAACATTTTACCAGAAGTGGCAATTCACTACATATTCCAAAACATACATCCAAGTATATGAAAAAAGTCCAACATACATGGGTATAAAGTTCTATAACCAGCTAGCCAAATATATTGAAGGTGAAACGAATTTTTTTGCGTTCCAAAGGAAACTGAAAACCTTCCTTGTTTGGAAGAAGTTTCTTTAATTTTCAACCGACGAAACCAAAAAGGAGAAGGTTCTCTAGTCGACGCATATATTTTTTTTATTTTTTTTTTATGTATGATCACGCATAACTTTTTACTGAGGCATCCGATTTCGATAATTCTTTTCTCAGTGGATAGGGTGTACTTCGAAGTTGGTCCCATTTGAAATAAAAAAATGAAATCCACCCCTAAGGGTAGCAAAATGAAGGATATTGATCACTCACCCTCTGAATTCTGGTCCGTTAACCCATTCTATCAGGCATAACTTTGTACTGGGAACTTCGATTTGGATGCATCTTCTTTAATCAGATGGGGTATACCTCAACGTTGATCATATTTGGATTTCGAAAGGAATTATCCACCCGTACGGGTGGAAAAATGGGGGATAATTGATTTTTCACTTGTGAACATTGGCACACATATGTAGTTGACAATGACAGATCGCTAGTGTCATTATCACAATCATTATATTCTATGAGAGGATGGAATGATATACAAAGTAATGAAATAAACTAACCAGAACAACGGAAATAATTTATATTACAACAAATAGTAAAAGTAGATAATATTATTTAACTGGTAATAGTTGAAGTGAGGTGGGTAAGTATTTTGGAAGTAATAAAAAAACAAGAAGTTAGTAATAGCAGATTTCAACCACCATAAATTGAAAAATAGAAACTTTTTAACAAAAAATTAAACCGACGAAATACGGAACTGAAAAGTAAAAATAAATAAACCTTCTTAGTCTCAATAACTAAGCTTCTTAACTAATGCAAATAACTAATTTTGATTCGGCGCCAAACAAACAAGCAAATGAAATAGGTAAGGCGTAAAATGATGGCATCGAGTTGGGCGGTGACATTCTGATAATTTTTTTGAAGTAATTTAATGATCTTCGTTGATTGTTTGTTTGGCGCCGACGACTCAAAATTAGTTACTTGCATTAGTTTAGGAGCTCAGTTATTGAGACTAAGAAGGTTTATTTTATTTTTTACTTTTCAGTTGCTTATTTCGTCGGTTAAATTTTTTGTTATTACTTTTCAGTTGCGTATTTCGTCGGTTTAATTTATTGGTAAAAAGTTTTTATAATGAATATATATCTCCTGATGTACAAGGACAATAAGCTCAGTGATTTTAATATGTTTTATGTGATTTGAATGCTCTACTGTTTTATACAAAATGTACTTTTGTGACTGGTCTGATATCACTATTGTGATCTTAAGGATGAATAAACTATTTTCTTTTATTTTATTTCTTATAGAAAAATTCTGCACTTACTGGCGGTAAGGATATATTCCGAAATATATGAAACGCCCGGTCTCAACAACCGATGACGTAGAAAATCCTTCGGTGGCCTCGTAGAGTTTTACAGTTAACTTGCTAGGATATTTTTACCAGTACCTACAGAAAAAACTACTGAGATATACTTCGCTCACTCACGTTCCATTCTCCTCTGGATAGACGTGAATTCGCCAATTCTTCCACTGAATGAACCAAAACAAAAAACCCTGAAATATTTCCATTGAACGTATCGCCAGCAATCACGATTGTACACCTCGCTTGCTCCTCAAGTACTGTCATTCACTACAACACAGATAGAGCAGAAAATATCATCAAGCATTTTAACGGCAATAGGCCAGTCAACGGCAGCTGCTTTTCATGAAAATGAGGTTCGAACGAAACCGCAATTCTTGTTGATGAAAAATGGGGATTTTTTCAATACCATTTCGATTAAATTATTGGTTAAATGATTCTGGTCGCAATTCATACTCGACTTCATTTTCTTGAGCGTGGGGAGTCATACCTGAACCTTTTAATCCATTTCTTATTTTTCTTTTGTCAATAACTGGTGAAGTTGAAAAACAGCTTTTAACTCACTTCACCATTCCATATTACACAAATGGAGGTGATTTTTCATTATTATTATTATTATGAATCAGTTTATTTGGATGTCATTAGGTACGGGAATGTTTTCATGTTCGAATAACATTGACAGGTCTTAAAAAAAATCAAGCAGAAAGAGCTATTTCGATCTTTTCTATGGTGGCAAGAAAGATTCTCATAGTTATTTGGTGCAAAGGTCTTATGAAACTGGTAGGAAAGTATTTACAGAATCTGTGAATCTCAACATCTCAACAGGTGTCCTCCAAGGTATCGTCCTGGGTCCTACTCTCTTTCTTTCATTTGTAGATGACATCTCTAACATCAATCAACCAAATTGTACTGTTCAGTTTGCCTATGACACGTCCTTCATATTCAGTTCTGCTCTATGTGAAGGGGAGTCTAATCAGACAGGTATTGCAGTTGCAAATATGCTAAATTACTGTTTCAGGAATGGCCTTGTACTAAATAGCGACAAAACGAATACCATTGTTTTCTCTCTTAAAGAAATGGACTGCAGTATATTGGTAAGAACTAATACTGAATCTATCGTACAGAAAAAATCAGTTAACTCCCTAGGGCTGAAATTGACTCACAATTATCCTGGAATGACCATGATTTCCAAAAAATTTTCAAAACATTGTTTCGTTATTTTGATCTTAGAAATTTTGTCTCCAACAATATCTTACTCACTCCCCAAATCTAAATTATTGCTTAGTCTGCTACGGTAACTGCAGTAGATTGAATGTTTTGTTGATTCAAAAAAAAATATCAAGGACCATGGGTTTCAAAAATATATGGTGATTCTTGTAAGCAGTTATTTATTGAATTACGGATTCTACCTGTGAGTTTCAGCAAAGAGATACTAGCCGTCTTGCTGCTGGTAATACTCTACAAAATTATAATTTAATAGTTCCTATTCACAAATTAACTTCTGTAGCTAACGGACCTCGTATCATGTCTATGAAATTATATAATAAACTTCCAATATTCATTGAGAAAATTTGTAATCTAATTAATTTCAAAAGTAGTGTTTGAAATATTATCTACAAAAATGCCTTTTACTCAATAGATGAATATTTTCGAACTGATATGGCTGCTTGACATCATGAATGATTGCTTGTGTACTATTCCATTGTTCTTACAATTTTTTACTTGTTTTATGTGATGATCTTCTACTACTCCTATTGAATTCTTACATGTACATCTAATTTTTATGACTTAATTTCAACTGCCATTTCATTTTGTTCATCTTTTTTGTATTTCACGATTTCTATGCTTGTAAAATCTCAGAAAATGAAAATATTGTATTGTATATTTGAAACAGCTTTTATCCCGAACATAAAAAGTCAATGAATGAATTTATTGAACATAAATTTGAAGGAAACCTACTACTTTTCCAATGATCATCATTTATGACTCTTTCTCGATTTCACCTAATTTATTAGCAACATGCTCCTCAAATATCCAGGATTTATTATTCAATTAGACTATTGAATTCCCTGCCATATTGACCTACTCATACAATGGCCAACTCATAGCACTAATCCTAACTGTGCACAGTTTGCATCCAAGCTCAGCTGGCGATACTAGGAAAAAAACTTCAACTACATACTATTCAATAAAACCTACTTTTCCAAACTTCCCAACGAATATGACCACTTCAGTCCATGATCTTGATACTCTCAGAGTTGATAGCCTGTAACGTTACTATTTTCTGCTATGTTTAACAACCAGAAGCTCCCTGTAAGGATTTAAATTCATTTCGTCGATGAAAATAGGTCTAAAAATACAATTCGTGATCGTGATAAATCCGTGGATTACACCTAACCCGATAAATAGGCTAAACACCCTCCGCAAATCAAGCCAATGCCGCGACGCGTCTATATAAAGAATGCGCGAGTGTTGCTTGCGCAAGCCAGCGACACGAGAGAACATTTTTCATCGAGCCAGCTGTGCTATGAACAACCGTCGCCAAGAAAATTCAGTCACCCGACAGAAGCCAGAGACATCAGTTTGTTCGAGACAAAAGGGCACGCTGCCATCTGACGTCATCCGGCCGACGTCACATCACGTGGATTGCTACCAAGGAGAATTTTACCAGCTGGGTGATTATACTATGGAAATATAATCTGTATGTAAATCGGCTGAGTCCACAAAACGGCGCGCGCCTAAAAGATAGATAGAGATAGAAAGATTTCAAAGATTCATTCGCTTACCGAGTCTAGCACCAGCAGTCACGCGCCCACTTGTATCCAAAGTGTGAGCCAACTACCGAAGAAGTCCACTACCGTCCCGAGCCTTGCCGACCAGCTCGCCGGAGCAGAGAGAGCCGAGTTTGGTAAATATTTTCTATCAGGTGAAACGTATCGGAAATATTTGTAAGTGCCACAGGTGAGATTCGCGCATGATCGAACCATAGCCGTAAGAGACACATATAAATTCCAATGCTTCGCTGGTAATTTCTGCATACTAGTCCGCATGAGCTTTTTGGTTGCTAAGTTAACCCTGCTTGCTTGAGAACCCCCTCCCCGCTTGCTTGAGAACCCCCTCCCCGCTTTCTCTGTATATAGTGTCAACCAGTTGTTTATTTGTTGTGATAACTTGAGGCTGCCGTCAGCCGCCCTGCCTGAATTTTTTTGCTAATATACCTGTTTATCCTGTTTATAGAGTATAGTGTTTTATTTACTATCTTGAGTAGAATATTATTATCTAGTGCGCAGTCGGCACCCAGGTTCGAAACCCAGTTAAGGGCAATTAAAGCCGGCCTTACTGGCCCCGTTACATGGTCATTACTATACTGACCCCTGGAGTGTTTTTCTCTACTGAGACTGCCCGGAGCAACCCCAAAACCATTGGTTTTTAGTTGTGGAGCGTTCTGATTCTACGACCATTTTTCATCAATGGTATAGCATTATCTACAGTCAATAGGTTACTACCCACTTCTTTTTCTCTGCATTTTTTCCTTGAAGTAAACAAAAAACACTCACTTCACTGAATGATTTTCACTGAGCCGGGTTTACAAAACAACGATACGTGTTTTGCTATAGGGGAATTCCGGGGGAGATGGCCGTAAGGTACAGTTTGCCACACTGTATTATTTCCTGAACTAAATAACAAATGGAGTTACTTATTCCTTAGTTCAGAGCGGCATCAATAGCACTGTGTCGACACTCACCAATTTCCGTAATTAAAAAACAGAGCACCAAGTCTATTTCATTTATTCAAATCGTCAACTGTGAAAATTTTGAAGGTAGGTTGTCAAGCTTCAAGAATACGTTATCATTTCCGAAAACAATCGTGTTTTTTTTTTAAGTTTTTGGTGAAGCACATATAATGTACTTCAACGTAACCTCATTTATTTTTTTTGTAACTATTATACTTATGTGATATATGGCCATCTGTACCGGCAGTTGGCCATAGTTGTTAGGGGAAAGATGACCATAAAGTAAAAAAGTTTTTTCTACGTTCATGCAAAAGACAAATCTTTATTGAACTATATTTAGTGAAAAAACTGATTCTTTATTGCACTATTCTGTCCTTCTACTGATATTTTTGTATTTCTCATTTTGCGCTATATATCAGTTGAGTGTACATTAGATTATCATATTATTATTAATACCAAGATGACTGCTAAATCAGGTTCAACGCATATCCTGTTCTGTTATCGCAGCCTCACATAATAGTATATTATGCAATGAGCACAAAATGATGTCCATTTTGCACGAGTATGAAATTTGCAGCACGAGCCGATGGCAAGTGCTGCAATTCATACGAGTGCAAAATGGCCATTTTGTTGCGAGTTGCATACTATACTTTTCCTATGACAACATCGTGCACGTTTAATACATGCATACATTGCAAAAACTTTGAAAGAAATAAACTGATGATATTTCATTACTCCGAATTCGCCGCTAATGGGTTTTCTATCAGAATTAAAATATAAATTGAAGAAATATGTAAATATTTTCTTCATTACTATTTCTAATAGGTACACAGAAATAGAAGCCTATAAATGTATGTATGTATCTAATTGAAGTTGAATGTGCAATTATTGGATATCATATTTGGGGAACTTGATTGCTGAATACTTAATTCTTTTCGAAATTGATAATTTGTCGACGTTGGAGTAGACGGCTTCTCGCGATTTTCCATTTCTAAATTCGTTGGTATGCCTGATGGTATGTTCTGTATTGCATTTGCAATTTTATTCGCTATGTCAAGCTTACTTTTTTTCGATTAATCAATATATTCCTCAGCGACTGTAGTAGATTTCCAGCCACCGTGGCGTTTTAACGTGGTTATGTCACCTCCAGCATCAACAAGAATTGTTGCGGAGGATCGGCGAAAGCAGTGCCCAGTATATAATTCGTAATTTGGCAATTTTAAATACTTGGCAATGTCTTTTCCCATAGCTCTAAACTCATTCAGACTTATTCTATGAATGGTACACTTTCCATTCTGATAATTAATGAAAAACCATAGACCATTAGCATTTTGAGGGCGAAGATTTGCGTATTTTTTATAAATTTCGTAGAATTTGCCAGTTACAGTAAAATTTCGTACTATTTTGGTTTTACTGTCTGGTATTGTTACTAAAACAGCTGAACCAAGATCAGTGAAATGAGTAATTTTCATTTGATGTAATTCATGTCTTCTACATGCACCCATCACTCCCATAACTAATGCAACCTACAATGTAAATTAGTTTACTTAAACATATTTTTCATCAAATGGAAATATAAAACTTACTTTTGTTGCCAAATATATTTCATCTGGAGCCTGTTCAATGAAATTATCGATGTCATTTGCTGTAAAGATCTTTGACTTTTTGGGTTTGTAGCCGTTAGACTGCCGCTTGAGGAATGCTTTCAGTTTAAAATATTTGGCAATATCTATATCATTATAGACACTGAGAGTCGTTCTCAGCACTGAGAAGTGTGCCCACAAAGTGGAACTTTTAAATTTTTTGGCTAAGTCACCAAAATAAGCCATTAAAACGTTCTCGGAAAACGATTTTGTCTTTTGATCTACCTTCCATTCCAAAAAAAGGTTATAAGCGCGTTTATACATACTCTTCGACGTTTCCGGTAATAAATGCGGTGTTGGTACCTTCGCTGCTTCTATTATGTTCGGAGGTTTCAAATCAGAGTCAATATCACTATCAGTTTCCATTTTAATTGATAGTTTTTATAGAAAACAAATATGAAATTACTCGTTACCTACTAAAACTTTGACAGAAACGATCTGCTGACATTTCATCAATTTGTCGCTGGACGTCATAATTTGACAAGCCGTAGTCGTCGTGATTTTAGAGTGAACCTAGACCTAACACAAAATATTCCATTTCGCATTTGTTGCTTAGCAACTTGCCTAGCAACCGATGCAAAAAGGAAATTCTGTACAAAATGTGCTTGTTTATGATTGAAATTACGATTATAAAATGAACATTTATCGAGGTTGTCGTAGAAAAAATGTATTTTTTTTTATTGGTGCCCCTTTTTACCCATTTAAAGCACGCCTCAGCGTGTTTAAATCGAACTTTAAAAAACGCGCGTTTTTTAAAGGTAACCATGACAACATCAACAAATCGAGAAACGTGAAGTCTAAATGACAAATTTTTGATTATTGATCTGACAGGAGTACCTTGTAACGTTAAATAAAATATTACTCACAATTCGTTCATTTATATGTGCTCCTCCATCCATTTGATGAACTTTTCATATTCTTTTTTATATATATCACTGGATTTTCGCGGTATTAACCGCGATTCTGCCTCACTATTCAAAAAATCGATATTAGAATCATTCATTTTTGAGCTCTGGTGACAACAAATATTGATCTTTGGTAACAAATTGCAAATGAATGTTTTTCTCATTTCCATGACAACGAAAGGTATACTGATGTCACATCACGAATTCAACCTTCTTGCATTATTAGTTCTTATTTCTATTTTTTGTAGTAATAATACCAGTATATATGATTTCAAAGGGCACCAATAAAAAAAAATAACGTAAAGTATTCGTGGATAACTGGTCTTAAAAACACTTGCTCTATTTCGAGCACTCCGGCTGCGCCGTCGTGCTCGAAAAATCGCGCGTGTTTTAAAGCCCTTTTTATCCACTTATACTTTAATATACTATTGGTGCCACTAAATGTATTTTTGATACTATATAATATCCACAAGAATATTGTTCATGTCCAAATATGATGGAATATTGGAATAATTCATTCATAAGAGAAGAGGAGTTCAAAAACTCAGATTATTACGATGATTATTATTATTATCATCTTCTATTGTTCAAGATAACCTCTTGAGAGGTTTTCATAATGAAAAAAATATTACTCTCAATTCAATAATGTTTTTTTTTTCGATAATTGATTAATTTAAGATAAAAACTGAGCAATGTTTTTGAAATATCTTACAGAAAACAACTACTTTCACGACCAAGACATACGGTGGACGGCAAACTACATCTGATAGAATGAAAGGAGTCCTACTCAAAAAAAAGCTGAGGGTGGAAATTTGCATTTTTATTTAGATAGTTGTTTGATTTTGTCATACAGTCCCAATTGAGAACTCATATTGATGAAAAAAATCAAATAACTATCCGAATAATAATGCAAATTCAAATTTTCGAGGTATGTTTACAAAATATTGATTAGATGTTACTCAATGTCCAGCGTGTGCTGTAGCCGGGAAAGTAGTTGTTTTCTGCTATATATTACGAAAAAAAGTTATTCGAATCACATCGTGTGAACTATATGGAACTACACAATTAACTGACACAAATACATTTTCTCGGATATTAGCTTACAGAATTTCCATCGAAACATAACGTAAAACTAGACCTCTAACGATTTGCTATTGTTTTTGGAATGGAACATCTAAAGCGTTGCTGTATTCTTCGAAGTGTATCAAATACTGGCATTTTTACTGCCAAGAAACTGAAATAATGACTAAATTAAAATGTTCACTAATTTATGGAAAAAATACCACCATGTCCATATCCATGTTTCTAACTGGCAAAATTTAAAATATAAGTTATATTGAATAATAATTTTTTTCTCTAGGGGTTGGTGTGCATTTATATCGGGGGAACTAACTTCTCGCTTTCGTGAATATAATTAACATCCCCAAAAAAAATTCATTTGGATGGAATGTATTAAGAGAACTTTCTGTTTACCAAATTGTACTTTGAGAGATCTTTGAAACTGCATTCGAGAGAGCAACATAGTCCTTGAGATGGATGACACTGATACTTTCCAAATTTGGCAGGATGTCAGTGTTCCCCGTGGTAAACTTACTTATTGCATTACCGCTAATAACAGTTAACACTCCATTAAAGAAGTTGAATGGTGAAAAATTCTTAATAAGCGAGAAAAAAATATTATCTACTACAATTTTGTTGTTTGGTTGGTTGTTATTCAACGAATATGTGTTTGTTGACCTTAACTCCCATGGTGTTACACTATTTTTGGCCACTGAAAACACTCAACATTCGCATTCGTTGAAAAAAATATACCCGAAATCACGTAAAACTGCCGTTGTCCAACATTTCTCCATTTCTTATAAGATATATGATTTCCACTGCTGCAGAGTGATTTTTATTTTTACGATGTTTCCAGCCTCGCCCGGACATAGCTGCGTTTTCTTGATATAATTAAAATTGTACCTACTCATCCAAAGAGCAATCAAAACTTATAACTGGCAACATTGCACTCAATCATACATCATCGGCCGTAACGCCAAATGTGCAGTTGAAGATTAGGATTCACGTAATATCTTGGGCCGTTAAGTTGAATTTTTTTTCGTCATGGATTCCATTCGGGAATATCACGATAAGATAAGTACTTAGGTACGGTGGAGCTCATTGTGACGGCGATGCAACAGAAAGACTTCATGTTGAACGGTTTTCAGAAAGGCGGCAGCCACATGCCCACCATGTCCAGAACGATGAGAAAAATGGTTAGATTATTTTTCAATTTTTTTTTCCAAGTGGTTCAAAACAAATCCCAAAGAAATGTTCCTGTTTGAACACTGCAGAAAGCACGCCAGGATGTGACGTCAAAAGTTTGGAACTGTCGCCGATCGCCGAGAAATTCAGCGTTGCCAAGCGTAATTCATAATTGTAAAAAATTGTAAAATTGTTTTTAACCGCTTTCTTAGTTGTTTGACCAACCCTCAGAAGTTAATGAAAACTTGTACGAGTTAAGATCACGGGGACCTTACCTTTTATAGTGGGATCCGAAACCATTCTTGGGACCTTGAAAAAAATTTTCACCAGCTGCGGGAATCGAACCCGCGCCAGGTGGAAACAGTTGACACAAGACCGACGCTGGTGCCACTGAGCCACAGGCCCCGTAAATATATAATAATAATATTCCTTCACAATGAATGCAAGCCGAAAAAATAATGATATAGCACTCGGTATACATACGTGTTATTCAAAAATAACTTAATCAAGAACAGCTATCAAATACGAAGTATTCATTTCGAAATAATACATGCTGACACAAGTAATGTTTTATTCATAGGATGAAACATAATAACATTTCCTCAGAAGTTCCGCAAAATAGTGAGACTGGCAACTCGTCGATCGCCAGGAGCGCAAGAAATTACAGGGTTGCCGAGCTTATTCATAATATTTCTTCACAATGTGGTCAGGCCGAAAAATAATGATATAGCACTCGGTATACATACATATAATAAATCAAGATCAGCTATCAAATACGAAGACTTCATTTCAATATAACACATGCTGACACAAGTTCTGTTTCATTCATACGTTGAAACAAAACAATATTATCTCAGAAGCTCCGCAAAATAGTGACAGTGGCAATTCAGGAAAATGCCAGATCAATGGAATATGACGTCAAAAGAAGCGGCAATAACGCTGTGTTTGAATATCTCACTGAATTTGAGGAGTTTTGGAATATTACACAATATCTTCCAGGAAAAACTATGCATACATAATATTTCATCATTATATTTCAACTTCAAGCACATATGGAGCAAATGTGTGAGTTTGTGATCTCGCATATCACATCACATGCATCAATCATGGCTTGTACCGAGTGGGCCAAATTAGACACTTTAAAGGGAAAGTCCCATTTTCAAACTAGATAAATGAAAATTGATGGCTGTGTCCGAGGGTCAATTTTTATGACAAACGTAATGGTGAAAACCGCATATCTATATCTATCATCGTTTCTGAGTTACAGCATGTTTTCAAAAATGTGCCTTTTCGAAAAGTTGGTGAACTTTTTTCCTGTCAAAAATTCTTTGTTTCATTGAAAACATTTCCAGAACACTTTTTTAAGTAGAATTTCATGGTTTAAGTAATTAATATTTTCAAATCATATATCAATAATTATCAATGGAAAAATCATTTTTTTATATGATACAACCTGTATATTCTTGCATATTTCAATAGAACTTGGATTACCATCCCAAAAATGTAGCACACTTGATGTTTTGCTAGAGTCACCTCTTAAATGCAGAGCGTTTAGGTTTTTTCATGTAGACTTTGAAACGCACACTTTGAACAAGTGGCCTTTGATCGACGCGGCGATAAAACAGAATGCAAATGTTTACTGGTAGCTGTAGAATTTTGATTTGAGCAGTAAAGACACTCCTCAATTCGTGGTTTTTGTTCATTTTTCAAACCATTTGCAATAAAGTATGAGATTTATGAAAAATGTGATATAATAGTCTGTTTTATACAAACCGAGGCAGCAAGCAATTTGTATCACGTGAGGTATCCAGAGAGAAGACAACCTTTTCGCAAGATTGCGACACAACCTAATTGATGGTGATCAATTTCAAAAGAAAAGGCCAAAATTATTTGCATCAAATATGGATAGGGAGTTGGAATAAATAGTCGTTTTAGGAGCTGTTGCAAATAATGCCAAAACGTCAACGCGAAATTTGGAAATATTAACATACCTACCAAGAACTAACGTTAGGTGGATTTTGAAAAAGCACAAATTCAAGCCATACAGGACCAGAAGAGTTCATAAATTCAGACCAGGAGATTTTGAACGCCGCATGGATTTTTGTCAGTGGTTTCTGGAAAATTGTAACCAAAGTGTTTGATTTTTCGTTGAATTGAATTTGGGAAGACGAAGCTAATGTGAGCAGTGCCGGCATTTTCAACCGCTACAATTCTTATACTTGGGCACAACAAAATACTCATTCTATTGTGGAGCAGGGAAATCAAGGAATATTTGGATTTAGTGTATGGGCAGGTGTTTTTAGGAGTTGAATTATCGGCCCATTCATTTATAATGGCAGTCTCACATCTCAGAGGTACTTAGAAATTTCGAGGCAACACAATACTGCAATTGTCAACAATTTTTTTACTGCAAATTTTGGCAATAAGTGGATAGCCAACCAAGGACCCAACCGTTGGCCGGCCAGGTCACCGGACCTAACGCCTATGGATTTTTATCTCTGGGGAAGGTTAAAAGATTTTATTTTCAAATTGCCGACCAACTCTAGACACGAATTGGAAGCGGCAGTGATGCAAAGTTTTGCTTCTCTCACTTCCATTGAACTAATTAATTCGGCAAGAAATGTTCAGAAAAAGTGCGGCCTGTGTGTAGGAGAAGCTGCTAGACATTTTGAACACCTCCTCTAAAGAAATATTCTGTTCTTGTTTGTTCTTTATTATTATTGATGGAGTTTCATTTATTAGTAATAAATATAGCATAAATTGTTATCAGTTTTATTGAAACTATGAGTTTTAATCACTGCTGTGAACAGCATTCTCAATATTTGATAGCTACTAGTGAACACTTGCTTTCTGTTTCATCGCCGCGTCGTCCAAAGCCTACTTGTTCAAAGTGTGCGTTTCAAAGTCTACATGAAAAAACTTAAAACCTCTGCATTTGAAAGGTGACTCTGGCAAAACATCAAATGTGCTACATTTTTGGAATGGTAATTTCAAGTTCTATTGAAATATGCAAGAATATACAGGTTATCTCATATGAAAAAATGATTTCTCCATTCATAACTAATGATATACGATTTGACAAAATAAATTACTAACACCATTGAATTCTACGTAGAAAAGTGCTTTGAAAATGTTCCCATAGAAACAAAGAATTCTTTACAGCAACTTATCGAAAATGCACATTTTCGAAAAACATGCTGTAACTCAGAAACGATGATAGATATCGATATGCGGTTTCCACCCTTAAGTTTGTCATGAGAATTGACCCTCAGACACAGCCATCAGTTTCCATCTATCTAGTTTGAAAACAGACTTTCCCTCTGAAAGTTTTTGATTTGGCCCACTCGGTACACAGTTGAACAGTGTGATTTTCCATGAATGTTCGGAAAAACTTTTTTCTGTTCGAAATCCAAATCACATCAAGATTTCAGCAAAGAAAAAAGAACCGATTTATTGAATGCGCTCCTTGTGTCCTGGTCTAATGGAACCGGATCTCCAGCGAGAAGTAGATATGAAAATTCTGCTTCTGACACGAGTCAAACAGTTCCCCGGATCCTTTGAGAGCAGCACTGTTCGCCTTCCTTTTTTTTCCTTTTAGTGACAAGCTTTCTATCAAATGTAGGTAAATAAAAATGTTCGCTCCGTTTTTCCGAATGGTATTTTTTTCTTTCATCATTTATATACGTGGATTGTCGCCCGCAGCATTAGGATTCTGAATTCAGCAGTGGAGAGAAACTAGTGTGGAAAGAAAGCTGTATTAGGAACCGCTGGGAGCTTATTGACCCATTCGTGTTTTTTTTTGTAGTGGGAACATGATTTGAAAGATAGTCTATGGACATTGTTATTGGGAGCATTGGAGGAATTATTGAACCTTCTCATTGAGTTTTAATCTCTTCGATTTTATTAGCAAATAGTGAGATCTAGAGATTTACTCTAAACCAGAGAAGCCATATTCATCTTGTACCCGAACATTTCAATAAACTCGAGGATTCCAGAAAGACTCTCCTTATATCAATGTTTTTTAACCGAGACTGAAAATTGCTACACTCTCGATGGATTTTTATTAGAATTCTAACTAATATTCTGCTTCTCAAGGGATTTTGAAATTTTCTTGTTTGGCTGTTGTCATTTTGTTAATCATGTTTCATAATATTTTAAATTTATGTCACGAATATATTCATTTAAAGTATTTCGTGACATTTTCCTTGTTATTGAATTGTTAGAAATTCCTTTAATTTGTACTTTTAAACAAGCAAAATCCAATTATTATCATTATTGATCTAAATGACGACTAGTTTCTAATTATCTTGATATAATGGGGGAATATGATTTCATTTCACTTATCATCAAACATACACGTACCCAAGGTCGATCTCCCAGCTGCATTGATCACATATTTTGAAGTAGTAAAAGTTTAATCAGAAGAAAACTGTAGTTCATTAACATTTGATACCCATGATTGGAGTTTATATAACGATATTAGAGCATAAAACCAAGTATCTAATAGAAACGATAAATTATTCAATTGAGAAAAACACAGTCACAACAAAACAGAATCGCAACATGATAAAACGAAAACAATGGATAACAAAAGGGTTCATGCATTCTATACGGAAAAGAAATGAGTAACATCTTGAACATAAACAAGATTCCGATAATAATAACAAAAAAGGAGGTTATTTGAATTATAGGAGAATAACAGATGAGCTCATGAGAACAGCAAAATCTAATTTCTATAAGAAACAGATCAAAAATAATCCCAACATTTATGGAACTTCTGAATGACCCAAGTTGTGTGAACAAAGCGAATCACACAACAGAAATACTCACTGATGATGACGAACAATTGAAAGAAAGAGAACCCATATCGGAGGCATTCGAAGATTAGTTTTCGAAAGTAGGAGAAACATATGCGTGAAAAATACTTACCCCAAACACTCCATCTCCAAGGATAAGGCGGCTCCAAAATTCGTTCTATTTAACACCAGTTACAGAAAAAGAAATTATTGATATAATAAAATTACTTGAAACAAAAGAAGCACCAGGAATATATGGAATTGGAACAGAAACTGTTGAAGCAGCAGCTGATGAGTTGTGACCTCTCTTAGTTAATCTTATCAATTATATTTTTTTATAAAAACTTTTTACTAAAAAATGAAACTGGCGAAAAAATCAACTGAAAAGCAAAAAATAAAACCTTCTAAGTCTTAATGATAATTGAGCTCCTAAACTAATGTGAGTAACTAATTTTGAGTCGGCGCCAAACAAACTAGCAATTGAATTAGGTAAAGCGTAAAATGCGAGATGCGGGATGCTCGGCGGCATCCTGATTACTTCTTCAAAGTAATATAATGATCTTCTTTAATTGTTTGTTTGGCGCCGTCTCAAAATTAGTTACTCACATTAGTTTAGGAGCTCAATTGTCATTAAGACTGAGAAGGTTCATTTTATTTATTGCTTTTCAGTTGATTTTTTTGTCGGTTCAATTTTTTGACAAAGAGTTTTAATTTTTTTCACTTTTTCGTGGCTAAAATCAACTAATAACTATCTACTCAATTGACTCCAGGTATCCATTATGTTGTAGTGTCATCAGAACTGCCTTTATGTGTGCCAAGTTCCAACAGAATCGGTTCACAGATGAAAAATTAATAATCCCCCATTGATCTACTCTCAGGGGTGACTCATTCCTTCCAAAATCCGGAAATGACCAACTCTGAAGTATACCCTGTCTATTAAAAAAAGAATCATCCACATCGGATAACCCAGTACAAAGTTATGAGTGGTAGAATCGGTTAACGGGTAAAAATTCAGTGGATGAACGATAAATATCCCCTATTTTTCTACCCTTAAGGGTGATATTTTTTTCAAATTTAAATGGCACCAATTTCGAAGCATACCCTATCCATTGAAAAAATAATCATTGATATCGAACTGCTCTGTGAAAAGTTATGCGTGATCATACATAAAAAAAAATGTACGCGTCTACTAGTGAACCTCCTCCTTTTTTTATTTCGTCGGTTAAAAGGAAAATGCCCGTCGGATTTCAAAAAATCAGTTGTGATACCAATATTTAAAAAAGTTCAAAAATATCGAATTTCCAATTATGGGCCAATCTCACTCATCACAACTTGTTTTGAGAAAGCCTTGAAGTCAAGATTAGCTGACTATCTAAACAGTTTTGAAATAATATCTAATTGTCAATACGGATTTCGCGAAGGACTATCGACTAACCCGCCATTTCGACTCTTTCCGGCAATATCTTGATGAAAGTAAACCCCCAACCATGGCCAACTCATAAAAAATACAGGAATACTTTTCCAAGATTAATTACACGGGAGGGCACAAATGGTGCGTATTAATAATCACCAAAGTAAACCAAGAAATGTCGTATATGGGATACCTCAAGGCACCGTACTCGGCTCTCTCCTGTTTTTCCCCTATATCAGTGATCTTTTTTCTCTAGAAACAAATGGGAAAATAATGAGTTTTGCAGATGACACGGCAATTTTATATACTGCTGAAACGTGGAATGATTTGAAGAGGAAAACAGAAGAAGGCCTTATCAAAATATTTGATATATTTTCAACATAAAAAACTCGCTATCAACTTCGAAAAAACTAATTTTATACTCAACCAGTTATAGAAAAATCTTCTAAATGACCAAACACTCGATTTAAACAAAAATTCCCAAGTAATTAAAATTCATTCTAAGAACGATATTAAATATTTAGGAATAACTATTGATTCACATTTGAGATGGAATATTCATATAAAGGAGGTCACAAAAACCATTAGACCGTTACTTTGTGAATTCAAATATGAAAAAAATATACTTGATATCACTCACCTCAAAATACTGTATCATGCACTGGTAGAAACACGACTGAGGTACGGTATCCTTTCCTGGGGCTCTGTAGCCACAGTACACCTGAAAAAATTAGAGTTACTCCAGAAAATAATATTAAAAATAATTCACAATAAAGCATGAGTTACATTCATGAGTAACATTCAAAATGTAATTATCTACACCTATAAAAATAAACAAATCCTACAACAGACAGAACACACTTACAATATGCCTTTTAAATCGAAGGATATTGTTAAAACAAATTTTGACAAAAAACAAATAGGTCAACGATCATATGTTTACCTTGCCTCCAAAATATTCAATGCACAACCTGAAAAGTACAAATATTATATGTACCACATTCACTTTGATTTAATGAGAAAAATAATGAAAAATTACTTATATGTGACAGACAGATACACCATACACTCACTCATTGAAAATTTATTTCTGCTATTTGGTTCTTTTGAAACACATTACGAATACGTAGTCTGTGATATAAATATGAATTATATAGTATGTATCATTCGAAATGTACTACAAACGAGTTAAACAACCTAGGCGCAACATTATGGTCCTAAATAGGTTTATTACATGAATAGAATGAATGTTGAACACTTTACTTAATTTGTAAATAAACGTTATTATATTACCTATATTATTCTAAAAAAAAAATCGTGTTTGGTCAGGGGACAAAGTTTCCCACTCCGAATATAATTCGATATAGAGTTTCATCATCACGTAAGGAAAAAGCGTGTGTAAATATGGTTTCTACTTTGCTCCGAAACCTTACATGCGCAATATTAATATTCAATTCCACAACGCTCATGTGCTACAAATACATGAATAATTTCAGAGACCAAACGAAGCTGCTGTAAAACGAGGGACTACCAAGCCAGAGGTCCAGGGTTCAATCCTCAACACGAGCATATTTTTTTTTATTTATTTATATTTTATGTTTGCTGTGAGTACTGACATTTCAAACACATTTCATTCGGTTTCTCGATTGGCCAGGTTTTGTTAAACTAGGAATGTAATTCGATAAGGACAAAGTTCCCTACTCCGAATATAATTCGATATAGAGGTTCATCATCACGTGAGGGAAAAGCGTGTGTAAATATGGTTTCTACTTTGCTCAGAAACCTTACATGCGCAATATTAATATTCAATTCCACAACGCTCATGTGCTACAAATACATGAATAATTTCAGAGACCAAACGAAGCTGCTGTAAAACGAGGGACTACCAAGCCAAAGGTCCAGGGTTCAATCCTCAACACGAGCATATTTTTATTTTATTTATATTTTATGTTTGCTGTGAGTACTAACATTTTGAACATAATTCATTCGGTTTCTCGATTGGCCAGGTTTTCTTCAACTAGGAATGTAATTCGATAAGGAGATTTAGATTATTTATATTTTCGTCACGTGAGGAAGAAGCGTTATGCTCCTTCCATGGTTTCGACCGATCCAATAAATCAATCAATATCGAGGTAGCAGAATGTGTTGCCACCAATCTTATGTATCCACCATTTTGTGTTTTTTTTTTGTTCAATATTTTTCCTTTTGAAAGTTGACGGTTAATCCATAACATTTAATTGTCATTATAACATGCAATACTATACCTATATATCCTTTTTCCAAACTCCTCCGCCACAGTAAAAGGTATTTTATTTCTGATAATACATCCGTTATATTATATTAAATTGACGTGCCACATATACACATATTCAATCTTAACCATTAATCTAACTTCGGCATACAAAAAACATAAGAAATGATGTCCAAAAAAGTATATAATCATCCAAACACACGTTATACAGTATCGGAAACAATTTATCTGGGGTATAGACAGAAATCTACATGAGCAACAAGGAACGCAATGATATGATAATACCACATAAACAAGAGAGACGCACTGCTGTGCGCCCCTCCTGTTACCCCATTCGACGCATTAATTAACCACGTGGCAATGCGACACAGCGCACAGCGACTCATTCTTGCCGAGCCGTGGTTGCGAAAACAAAAGACCGTGACAATTATTACCTGTTTGGCCCAAAATTGTGGTTTGTTCGAACATTTAATAAAATAATTCCGTACACAAAATATTAAATTTGGTTTGTCTTTTCTTGTAAATAATTTTGTTCTCTCCATTCAAGAAATAATTGTTTTTCTGTTAAAAATGAGTTTTTTGTTCTTATTGTCTTACAGAAATATCGTTTGCTTTTGTTTATGTTTGAGAATTTCCTTTTGTTTTCGCGGCCACCACGGCACCAAATATATTTTGATCTACCTGTCGTCCGACAGATTGAATTGAATCAATGATTCAGTTTAATTTGTTAAAATTATCTGATGTGAAATGTTCGTCAATAATTCTTCTTCATTGCAGCGCACACATTCTCCAGACTGCTGCTGGTATGATACTGACGTCCTGAGCTGACCGCCCTGATTCTCCTATCTCTGTGTCGTGACGTCGATATCCCTTCCTCGAGCGAATCGAGGAGAAACCACCATACCCAAGATAAATACTTTCCAATACTGTATAGAAATATAAAATAAACAAAAATATCTTCCTCGTCATACCACTCACCGATAACATCCGAATTGTTTTCGCATAGATATCCCACCGCTTATGACTCATTTTAAATTTTCCCGCAAGCAGAATAGCAGTACGGATGGTTTCGAACACCGTCGGGATTAGCAAGGGCTAGACGCTTGTCACACAAACTCGTTTAAAATAGAGACAGAGAGAGAGAGAGAGAGGGACAAAGTCGCATGAAGGGAGCGAAACGCTTTTTTATTACGTGACGATTTTTACCACCTACCGTAAGCCGCGTAAAGGAACTTCATTCCAAAAATATATGGTCGTGTGAAATGGCATTTCTTGAGGTCGTGACAATCTACCGGGTGCCAGTTATCCCCAAACTTCAAACAATCTTTCAACATGATGAAGAACTCGTGAAAACGAGTGATTTGATGGAATAAATATGAATAAATTTGAAAAGTAACGAAGGTATGAAAGCATGAGTGACTACACTCTGCAAATAAGAAATATCTTCATCTACCTAAATTGTTTCTGCTCCCTGTACTGTATTTCGCTATGATGTTGATTCAGAAACCACAGACAAAATTCAGCTCTTGCTCGACAATCTTGACGTTGAAAGATAAGTGCCATGTGAAGTGGAATGAATAGAAAAATCGAATTAAACGGTTTTCTTCACATTCCACTTCACATGGCACTTATCTTTCACTATATGCTAGACGGGCTTCCCACTCCTACTGAGAAGGAATCTTTTATTTAGGAACCTATCGAGGTGGGAGATTTTCGAAGTGTTTCTTTCTGTCACTAGGTACCGCCAGTTAAAGATTATCTTTTCCGGCGTACCTATAGGTGTTACAAGATCGATGATGGTTTGTTTACGTTGTGTCTCACTTCAGCCAGAGTTCTTTGGACCTTTGGCTGGTTGACTACTCCGTACTGATGAGGGCCAAGAAGCCTGAAACCGGTATGCGAATTGTTAGGTGAACACGACATAAATTGAACATAATCGAGCCTATCAGAAAGAAACATTTGCATTCAATGTCCATTGATATTATATGGAAGTATGCATGGATTTTCAGGTGAATATCATTCAACGTTCTGCGTGGTATTTGCCAGCAAAGTAGTTGTTTTCACCTGAGATCTACCATTTTCTGGTTCAATTTTATATTGAATCCTTTATGTGAAGAAAACCGTTTAATTCGATTTTTCCAATCTTGACGTTGTTACGGTAATGGTATGGATTATTATTAACGTCTCAGAGCATTTCTATACATTTTATTAGCAATAAAAATTGTTCACGTATAAATACAGAGAACCCTAAAAAAGTCAGTACGATAATTCAAGAGCAATAGAGACTCTTTTTACAGCCACATGCTGGACCGCAGAGAATTATTTTCAAGATAATGTCCGGTGCTGCGGACTGCCCCATGTCAAATGGCAATGGAAAATTATATTTCTTGCATCTCCATTCCACTATTGAGAAAATGTGATGAACTATTCTGCTTCAATTCTGCAGAAACTGCTTTTAGTGTTGGCAGCGCCTCTATCACTTCTGTGTATTTTCCACTGGAGAGTGTACAGTGTCTTGTTGTTCCTGTTGAATATGAAGATCAGATTCAATGTGAAATAGGTGTTAGACGGGAAATGTATTTCCAATCATAATCAGACCTGAATCACGTTCAAACAATAAATCAACCAGTAATAACAACGAAGAACCTGACGCACGATATGAATATATCAAAATAAGAAGTTAATTTCCCGAATACGCAAACATACACATACCGAGTATTCTCAAAGGCATCTTCATCTGAGGAACTTGTCAAAATATATCCTTTCACCAAAAATCACCTGTCTAAAAGTAAAAAAATAACGAATGGCCCAAACCAAAAAAATACGGTTCTGGTATAAATTACTAGACGTGCTGAGAATGGGATATTTCTTCAGGAACAATCATAGAATACCCGGAATTGCTGCCAAAATTAATTCAAGATTGCTGCTCTAGTACATAAAGACTACGCTGATTGATCGACTTGTGTTTTGGTTTGCAATCAGTTTGTTTTTCTCGAGTAGTGAGTGCTGAGTTTGTATTGTTATCTCCTATAGACTGTTTGTATTTGAAATAAGTATGCAGACTAGGATTGTGGAATTCGAGAATCAAAGGATGTTTGTTATTTGTAGATTTAACCGTAACCAAACTCAAATACGTTAAGCAAACAATATTCTACTGGTGAGAAGGTTCACAAATATGTAATAATTGACACAAATATATTTTCATTCGAAAACCTGCAATTTTATTAATTGAAACCAATTTGCATTTTCAAAATAATTACTAAGACTGTGCAAGGCATCATCGAGGGATATGAGGGGGGCAAACATTCTTCAATAACAATGTGCGACCTAAGCAAGGCCTTCGATTGTGTCTCGCTCGACTTACTCTTGAAAAAACTAAGCTTCCATGGAATAAGGGGGGTGGCACTTGATTTCTTCAGATCCTTCCTCAAACACAGGATGCAGTCAGTGTAAATCAATAATATTTCTTATAGGTATCGAAATATAAACCAAGGTGTACCTCAGGGCTCCGTGTTGGGTCCGCTCCTTTTTATTTTATATATATATATATATATATGTATATTTATATATCTATACATATAAATATATAAATGAATGATATTTTTCACAACATGTGAATATTAATATCAAGCGGAAGCATGATTCAAAGCGAATAACCTTGATACCTACGTATCGCTAAAAAATATTCAAAAATATTCAAAACGGACAGTGATGATGATGTCCAGGTGTGCGGGACATCACCAGAGTTAGTAAATGCTGCTGAAAATGTCATCTTAAATTTATTTCCAAATAAATCCAAGAAAGAAAGATGACCTCCTGATCTGAAAATGTCATGATTGCATACTTTTCCGATTTATCTACAAAGTTGAAGGCATCTACGTTTTGGTCAAATCATCCATGCTGAGAGCTACACTTAGTACAAAAAAAGATATTGATATTACAAAATATTCGAAATTACGTGCTTTCCTGAAACGTCAAAGTGACGACTATAAACCAAAGAAGTTAAAAGTTTTGTCAGATTGAAACGTTTATAACTCAAGCACCAGATCAATGGGTAAGGTACGTTTAGAATGTAATAATTTTAAAATTACCTAGATATTTATGTAGTGTTTAGTTTTAAGGTTGCTTTAATATTTGGTGCAGGTGCATGTTGCCGTGATGAACTATATCAATTAAATTTCAGAAAAATGTATTTTTATGCATAACGTAGTTAAATTAACGATTTGTTTGATTGTTTTCATGAAGGTTTCCGTTTGAAAAATTCACAATTTAACATAACTAAAAACAGTTAATCTGACAGTTTGCACATGCTGTGTTTTCTGATTGGCTGATGATGCAACTTATTATTCTGTGATTCATTGGCTTATCAAAAATCAGTATGTTCCAAGCTCAAACATGAAAAGCATTAACATGAATTCGGCATTAGTCCACGAAAAGTGATTTCGCCGGGACCAAACTTAAACTTTCTGAAATCTGGGTTATAATAAATATTTTATGTGGGAGAACTTTGGTGAATCGGTTTATTCTGATAAGTTCTATATCTTGGTTAAAAAGATATAATCTTTGAGAATAGTATAATCCAATCATTCTTTCCACAAACTGAGAACAAATCTCTATATATATATATAAATCAATTGGTGTTCGTTAGTCTCGCTTAAAATCGAAAACGGCTTGACCGATTTGAATAATTTCTTTTTTGTTTCGTTTTCTCTAATACAGGGGTGGTTCAAAGACAAAAAAGAGTAGGGAAAACCCAAAAGAACACCTGAAAAATAGAAAAACGGACCTATCGTCTAAGTGACGTGCTATACAATATCGTCTAGATGACGTGCTATACAATACAACATTTCTTCCGTGCGGTTGTAAAATTTATTACATTTCAAATAGTTTTCAAACGTTGTGGATTTTAAGAAAAGTCTTGGTTAAAGTGAATGTATGTACACTTTGCGATGGTTTGTCATTTATTTTGATCTGCCAGTCTCTACAGGATGAGTCAGAATAAGACCGACAAACTCCGACTACAGATTCCTCATCTCATTTCGAGGTGTCGAGGGTGTCGAAAGTATGAAAAAAATTAAGATTCAATGGTTTAGATTCACGAATCATTCCCCTAAATGTTAAGGGTAGTCCACCCCTTAATTTTTTTTTATTTTCTAGACGAAATTTTTTGTTTTCATTTTTTTATGATACAGCATTTAAAAATACATACAACCCTAAATTTTCACCCTTCTACGATCAACCCCTATTTTTTTGGCAAGATTTTAATTTTTATGTTGTCATGTCATGTTGTCATATTACTCTTAATTTTCACCCTTCTACGATCAACCCCTATTTTTTTTTTTTAAACAGGAAAACGAAATAACAGGAAAATGGGATAACGGGAATAAAAGGGAATAACAGGAAAACGGAATAACGGGATAAATAAAAAACGGTATAACAGGAAAACGGGATAACGGGAATAACGGGATAACGAAAAACCGGGAAAACGGGATGACAGGATAAGGGAATAAGGGGAAAACGGGATAACGGGATAAAGGAAAACGGATAACAGGAAAATGGGATAAGGGAAAAAAAGGGAATAACAGGAAAACGGAATAACGGATAAGAAAAAAGGTAAGGATAAGGGGATAACGGGGTAAAGACAAAAAGGGGTAACATGAAAATGGGATAACGGGATAACGGGAAAATTTTCGGGAAAAACATTTAAGGGAACATAGAAATTTGGACAGGACAACGTCTGTCGGGTCCGCTAGTTACTTATTATTATATCTTCCATTGTGTTTTTTACTTATATCATCAAACTTTTTGATTAATTGTAATCAATAATAATTTTTTCCACAATTTGAATCCATAATTTCAATAGTCGCTGTTGGAAAAGCCTTTTGAAGCATAAATAACCTAAAAATGAATGCGTTCACCAACATAAAATAATAAGACAACTGCGCGTGTATTCAGGAGAGAGAAAAAACGGTGAAACATCTACACTACAAGAGATCTAGTAAAATTTTATAACTTGAGTGAAATATGAAAAATGTTTGTTCCTTAAAAAAACAACGACAGAGAAATGAATCATCCATCAAAACAGCCCTCGAGGCAAGAGGATAGGTCTATACCAACCCACAAGGTATGTAAATATATTCCTCATAGAGTCCCTTTCAAGAAATCTCCACCATTCCATATATCAAAGCAAAAATGAATGCACCGCGACTCTTCGAATTTAATAAAACTCTCAACGGCACGAATACCCTCGGAACACGTAGACCTCGATATTTCCTCGGCAGTGTAACCAAACGCTCCTGTATGGTATAATACTCTCAGTATATGCCAGATAGAATATATATCTACATGAGCGCGCCTTTATTGGATGCCGGGGACAACGCCACATTGCACTTAAGGGATTGTATGACCCGGATCCCGTGTCGCAAGCTTATAATCTCCTCGTCGTTTGCGCTACGATCTTATGCGATAATATCTCATGGCCACATATTGTGTCTGTTGTCTTATAACGACGATAACAGCCTGTTGCCGTTTTTCCGAGATTATCTCTATTAACGTCGCTTTTATTTCACGTGTGATCACGCCATGAAAACGTTCAGTATGAAGAGATCGTCAAATAAAGCTACACTATTATATCCGATGGAGACAAAAGGAGGTCAGAAATAGTGGAACGGCGAAAGATTTGAAGGAATGGGACCAATCTTCTCGAATTACATAAGTAAGCTACTGGGCCAATACTGAGGCAGTCAAGTCAGTGCCATCAGAGTTACAGAAAGCCTCTTCTCTGTGCAATGGTTAAACTCTTGGAAATGGAATCGACAAGCCGTGTTTTTGATGATATCGTGAAGTCGCCTATTATTTTCTCAGTGTTGAGTTCCAAGATACTATCCCATTGTGTCTATTGTATAACGGTTATAAAAAACTATTGTTCTCCCAAGACCATATCTAATTCAACGTGTGATCTTGCCATGGAAACATTTCTTTTAGAGATTTCGGAAAATACAATTACATCATTTTATCTGATGATGGAGATTAATTCACACTTTGATAAAATAATTCTAGCTTGAAGGAACGGAAATCATGAAAAAAGCATATTAGGAAGAAGTACACTTATACAAACACACATAGGAAATTCAGCATGTGAAAACATTCCCGTTGATGAATTATAACTATTTATACCAGGTGTCAACGAATCTATTACACAAGACATAACTTCTAGAATATTGGGTGTATTAAAATGAGATTTGGTACAGGTGAATGGTATATGAAGAGGAGAGTTTTTGCATATATTTCACTTTCCGGTCACTTCCGGTTTCGGACTTTGAATTTTTAAATGGAACACCTGTATATTGAAATATTATTTTATTTCTGAGACAGTTCTTACGCCCACTTAATTTTTTTAGAGTCACTTTTAATGTTGCATCTAGATGGCCATGATCGGACGTAAACTAATCTGAGGACCTCAAGTGAGTCAGTGAGTGATAGATAGGAATAAGACAAGTTGGCAAAATTACATTTTCGTACCTAACTATTATTTTTCAAATGGCGACTTTTTTCAGACAAGCACTTTCCGAAAGAAGGATTTTTTGACGAATCTAACGATACCAATTCATTTGCGAATGGATTAAAAATAAGAACATAAATTAAATATTACTAAGGAAAATACAGGATAGTTATTCACTTTTGTCAAGTTTGCCATGGATTTATCTACTTTCATTGTAGTAAATTTTCGAAGTGCATTCCTTCTTGTTCATGACCCATTTCAGCTCGTTCAATTGTTTCTCTCAAGACGTTTAGTAACATTGGAGGCGTTCTACTTCTAAATGCTCGTAGAATTCTCTCTTCTAAGATATCAAGAGTGGCTGGGGCTGTTGCATAGTAAACCTTTTCTTTAACATATTCCCGAATAAAGAAATCAAGCACAGTCAGATCCGGTGAGCAGGCAGGCGACAGTACTGGACATTGGTTGCAATAACTTGATTATTTAAATGCTCTATTAAGTAATAAAGAACTTCTCTGGTATTATCAGGTGGTGTTCCATCTTGTTGGAAGTGAATTCGCCATGAAACTGCTGAAGGTACATTATTAAGATGATCCTCGATTTCATTTTGAAGAAAACCTAACTACCTAACGCTTGTCAACTGACGTGGAAAAATATTGGCCCAATTGTTCTGTTTCCAACGATACCAGCCCAGACATTGACGCCAAATCTTTCTTGAAAATTGCCCTTTCATTGCATGTTGATTTTGTTGGGCCCAGTACATAATATATTGCTTATTGAACATACCATTATTTGTAAATCGTGACAGAATAATGTTGATAAAATTTGGGTGAACTCTATGATTTTGAAGCAGCCAATCACAAAACACTACCCGTCTATCGCCATCGTCAGCATACAAATGTTGATGAAACTGATATTTTAATGCTCGATATCCGTGCTTTTTCAGTATTTTTCTTGCTGCTTCGTGACTTCTCTGCATTTCTTGACTAATTTATTTTATAGAAACCGTTTTTTCAACCTCAACCATAGCAAGAACATTATTCTCAGTCTCTTATTAACGATGAACCTTTGTTCTGCCTCTCAATTTCCTTCCTGCCTAAAACGATTATCAACATACTGAAAATACTGATGGGCTGGCTGTTGCCGATTGGGATATCTCTGAGCATACAACTCAGCAGCATTCCTTGAATTTCCATGACATTCTCCAAATATTATTAAGATATCTTGTTTTTCACTTTTGAGTATACATTATTTTGAAGAAAAATTGAACTGAAATTTAACGAAAATTAAGGGACTTTTACTATCTGCTCATAAAGCTTTCATCAGTGTCATTACCTAAGTGAGTGTTTTGTTTTCCAAAGAAGATGAAAATAACTGCAAAATATTATGCATCATAGCTATCCATGACACACTTGACAAAAGTGAATAAATTATTAACCAGTATTTTCCTTAGTAATATTCGATTTATGTTTTTATATTCAATCCAATCGCAAATAAATTAGTATCATTAGATTCGTCAAAAACTCCTTTTTTCGGAAAATGCTTGTGAAAAAATGGTCGCTATTTGAAAAAAATTGTTAGACACGAAAATGTAATTTTGCCAACTTGTCTCATTCCTATACTAGTCACTAAAACTTTGCGATTGTAATTTTCTGACATCACCTCAGATTAGTTTACGTCCGATCATGGCCACCTAGATGCAATATTAAAAGTGACTCTAAATCAATGAAGTGGGCGTAGAAACTCTTCAAAATATGACATTCTGATCCAGAATTGTCTTAGAAATCCAAAAATTTTATTAAATAATTCAAAAACCGGAGCCATTTCCGATGAGACCGGAAATGACCGGAAAATGAAAAAAATAGGAAAACTCTCCACTTCACATACCATTTACCTATACCAAATCTCATTTCGATACACCTAATATTCTAGAAATTATGACTTGTCTCATTATTTCGTTGACACCCGCCCTATTTTGAAAAATTTCAATTTTTTTTTAAATAACAATTTGAATCTGGAATGATTATTTTTTAACGTTATTTAATGATTTAAATTGACCACTGGAAAATTCAAATTATTATTACATTTTTTTCAACAAATAAAAATTATATATATATATAGAAAAAATTATATATATATATATATAGAAAATAAAACAATTTTTGAGAGTAGATAAAATTGAATTATAGTTGAACAAAATCAAAAAACTTGCTTATTCAGTGAGTTTCAATAAGTTTGCACCATATGGAAACTTTTTTCGTTATCCATTTTATCAGAAAATATTATTCCTCATAAAAACTGATGCATTGCGGGGAATTTGCATTCAGGTTGCCAAAATTTCTAATTAAATCAATTACACATTTCTCATTCCTAAAGACAGCTGACTACAAAAACATATACAATTGTTGTATATCCTTGAAAAAACAACTATTTCCCTAGCTAATGCCTCGACGGACGTTGAATTACATCCGATGGATCAACTTGCAAAGTGGTACTAGGTACTTTGCAAATCTATGTTGCGAAATGGATCAATATTAACCATTTCACTCAAGCTGACCACCTGTAGACCGGTTTCGGGGAATTTGCCCCTCATCAGTACAGGGTAGGCCAAGCACGCAATGATTAATGTCTGCGTTACTTGATTGAAACAATTAATGTCAATCCATTTCAAAGTATCTGCTGGGATCGAATTAGCAGAATGGAGTTAACTCAACTCAACCACTGCAACTGAAACATTACGAACTTTGAATGTTATCCTGCATCTCAGGATAGAAATATATGCAATAGGAGACAGAAATCTGTAACATTCTTGATAGTCATTCATACTTTCATTAAGAATGAAAAATGTCTTATTCCTCAAGACAACTGACTGCAAAAACCTATAGAATAGGTGTACGTTGGTCGCATATCCATAAAAAAACAACTATTTCCCTGACTAATGCTTCTACGGACATTGAATGACATCCGGTGGATAAACGTGCAAAGTCCTACAAGGTATTCTTGACATGTTTTTTGGGTAACCTTCCACAGTCTGAAAATGAAAATATAATCAGATGCAGAAAGGGCAAACTAATTAGTTCACCCCGATAAGTTATTGAGCACCAAATTATATTTCCTATAGAAAAATGATTCAATTTGTCAATAACTTGTCGTTTTCTGAATTTGCCTATAAAAAAAATTTTTTTTTTAATTTAAAAGATACTTCTCTTTATAGTTTTTGCTTGACGTTTCGGGGACTATATATGTCCCCGTTCTCAAAATCTTCTAAATCTCCTTTAATTGTTTTAATAATTTGGATTTTTTCTCGCAGAGTCTTTTTCGCTTTTTCATTTGACGGATGTCAATTGAGATCTGGAGATCCGATGGAACTTACAATAGGGCGTAGAGGATGAGATGGTTTGTGTATTTTTGGTAACCCATAAAAATGTGGGGGTTTGCTGTGGTGTGATATTAGGTCTCTGCGTTCTGTTATTGTGTTTAGCTGAAGTTCGATATATTTTGCTTTCTATTGATGGGTTGGATTTTTGTTTGGTTTTTTGTATACTTTGTTTACTGATATGGTAGTGCCTTGATTGAGTGTGTGATATGTGGTGTTTGAGATCATTTGTGTTAGTTTGTTCTCATAATCAGTAGTGTTCATGATGACTGTTGCGTTACCTTCATCAGCTGAAGTATTTTGATCTGATCGTCTGATCGAAGAGATCTCAATGCATCTCTTTCGTATTTGTCTAAATTATTCCTAGGATGATAAGGTTGTATTAGTGCGTTTTTGCAGTCAGATCTGTAATTACCTGCGAATGTTTGTTGCGAAACATACATTTGATAGGTTTTTGTAGTCAGCTGTCTTGAGGGATAAGACATTTTTTATTTTTAATGAAATTATGACTGGCTTTCAAGAATGTTACAGATTTCTGACTCCTATTGCAGATATTTCTATACAAAATTTTCAAACCTTGTACAGGAAAACAAAAAACAAGAATTTTGATCAGGAGTAAACTACCTTTATTTTTGACATAAAAAAAGTTCATTCAGCAAAGTTGTTTAGAATTAGAAACCATATTTGAATTTGGTATCACAACCACCTACGAATTTTTTTTTTCTATTCTTTATTGTTTTAGTCTCATAAAGAGTACTGGTATATCATATACACTTCAGGCAAGAAAATATTTTAATTCTCATGGAATTTTGAGGTTTTACGGATTTTTCTGCTGCTGAAATATCAAACTTTTCATATTCAGTTAACTTTTTATGTTTTATATTTTGATTTTGTTTTTTCAATCCGATATAGTTTCTTGAACAATATATTTTAGTCTCATAAAGAGTACTGGTATATCATATACACCTTAGGCAAGAAAATATTTTAATTCTCATGGAATTTTGAGGTTTTACGGATTTTTCTGCTGCTGAAATATCAAACTTTTTATATTTAGTTAACTTTATTTGTTTTATATTTTGATTTTGTTTTTTCAATACGATATAGTTTCTTGAACAATATATTTTTCTCGAAGAACTCCCAAAGGGATCAAATAGAACAAATTAGAAAAACTCCTTCTCAAGAATCCAAGACTAGGCATGTGAGTTCTCTGAATAATAAAATAGGTGGTTCCGGAATCAAAACTTCGGGATGTGCATAGTAAAAGTTGAGTATTGTTGTGAGGGGTTGGTGTATTCATATATTTTTGATGAACTGGTTATGAAAATAAATAACCGAACGTAGAATTTCTATTATAAATATATTACATAAAAACTGTTTCAAGGCTCTACTAGCCAATAAATTGCATGATTCAAGCAATTCCAATCCGAAGATTCATTCTACAATTCAATAGGTGGAATGACTTGAGAAAAAAGGTGGCAGTTTCAGAAACGCACTGAGCAATACATGTGATCTGTACTTCACGGATACAGTCATACAATCACTATGAACTGCCTTGGGCAGTGTTGCCTAACTCAATCCAATTGATTTGTTCGGAAGTATGAACAGGTTGTTCATAAAATCAGATGAGGAATCATCTGCGACTTGAAGATAAACATAAGTCACTGTCTTACATCATTCAAGAGAACCCCTTGGAGTATTCATGTTGAGAAGAAGAACACTCTATTGAATATTGAATGGAAAGATTCTCCTGAAAATTGAAAAATATGCGATAAAAATTAAATTGTTTTTTATGAATATCTGACAGAAAACAACTACTTTCAAGACTGAAGCCACGCTGGACAATAGATATTTTGAACTGTAAAGAAAGTAAAAATTTGCATTTTAATTCAAATTGTTATTTGATTTTCTATTCAATATTCAATTGTGAATATTTTCCTTTTCAAAAGTAACTTAATCTCACTAGTATCCCAGTAGAATGACTGTATATCTGAAACAAAGTAGCGGACAGATCTTCAAATAACTAGCAAATTCAATATTTATCCGTAGAATGACATTACTGATGGGTGTATAATAAATTTCTAGCCATTTCAAAGCGGGTCATATACAATTGCATTCAATAAATTTAAAAAACACTATTTTTTTTCCAGTGAATGAGGATTATACATTCACTGATCTCAGTGAAAAGGATAGGATAGAAATATAGCCAACAAACAGCCTGTCAGAATAAAAAAAATCCAGAAACTGAATATTTTCCGCAACGAATCAAAACAAGACAAACACTAAGTAGGCCAGTAGATATAGACAATCAATTAACATGAATTCCAAAAGTTTTTAAACTTCAATGGAATGTTAGTGCATTAATGAAGAAAACAAACTATAGAATTGTGCAAAGTCTGCGATGAACGGAACCTTGTTGTAATTGCAAAAAACGTTATCACGCTTTATTTTTGCACTGAAAATTGCGAAAGTTCTGCAAACTAGGCACACAGATAGTAATGATGTTTTACAACATGCATTAATTTGCAACCTTGTTAAAGTTGAGGAAACCTTGTTATAATAATTGCAAAAGTTCTGCAGATTGGAGTTATAATTACGACTAATATTTTACGTGACCCAAGAGATTTGCAACCGTCATTGTTAACGAAACATTTGTTTTATATAATTGTTTTTTTTATAATTTGGTCATAAATTCTAAACATTGTACACATAGGTTCAAGATATATATTAGACCGACATATGTCTACAGTGGTCCAGTTACATACTTGAATATCCATCGTTATATTTTTTAATGGTTGATTGATATTGCATCCGAAAAATGATACGGTTACGTAGTTAACTACTACGAAATTTGGTAAACTTATTATTAATATTAAAAGCAAATTATTTTGATTTGTCGCAATGTATTTGCCTATTTGCATTTCGCACCAAATTGGCCATGTTGTTTTCTTTTTTACTCTAGTAGCTAAGCGACCCCCTAGAAAGACACACTGTGAAAATACACATGCATAAAAATTCACATGTTAGTCAAAAATTCATTTTCATCTTAAGTTTTCATATTCAATCATATCGGAGAAAAGTACATAATAGCAGCAAACACACAAACAATCACTGTTTTCGACTAATCAGCGAAATCAATTTAATCTAACATTTTCGAATGCGACGATCGAAAGAGTAAACAATTTTGCTAAATTCTGTTTTAGCAGAATTTGGATTAATTTTTTTATCGCATTTGAAACGACATGCAATCATTCCTCATTTAAAATGTTCACTTGTCACAACATGACTTTATAGCAATCGAAGAGATTTTAAAATGAACAATCGATGCTCTATGGAAGTAAGGATGCCAAAACGTTATCGATTGTAAATCTCGCAAGTATATAATTTTAATCATCAAACAGAAACGTTGCTGAAAAATAAAAATTTGTGAGATCGATATTACATCTCAAATTTTATTTTTACAGGTAAGTATTTCTTGAATTTAATAAAATTTTGATTTATCTTTCCACTCGACTTTCTTACTCTAATCGAATCCAAATGGAGGACTGGAATGTTATCGACACGTAAGAATCATTTTCTTGATTTAAAAAATATTGAAAATAAACAGGGGAAAAACACTGTGACGTAGCACAGTTGTAGGTTAATCATACTAATGTTTTTTAAATCTCAATATTTCTTTCATTCTTTAATAAATCAAGAAAATTATGAAAATGTCTCGAAAGATTCTCGATCCTCCATCGAACGTACTCAGAGGATTTTTTCATACAAAATCCTTATTTTAATATGATGTTATGAATTCATATCGAAAACGTTAGCTTTCAATATTGAATGATTTCACATACCGTTGACGAGCTTCTCTTTGGTCGATAGTTGATTTGGTAACACAATGAATGTCATGTATTAGGTACATGAAAATATTTATTATGCAGATAACACGGGTGTTGCAAAATAAATATTTTTTTAATTCCTATTATTCCGCGTTGTTTGCAAATCATTATACTGCCACCAATTGGTGAAATTAGTTTTCTGCCTGATTTGCAGAACTTTTGCTTTTTTGGTAGAATACAAATACGATTTTTTTTTATTTTACCCTCATTTCCGTGTTGCAGACGAGGTTGCAAATTAATGAAAAAATTGTTCGTCAGGACATCCCCACTTGCAACCATTATTTGGAATTTTTGTAATAATTCCGATATTTATTTTAATAAAAAAAAACAATTTCAGGAAAAAATATATCTTCCGTTTGACGCAAGAGGTTGCAAATTGAAATTCTTCTCAAAAACATTATTTCAGTTATTTTTCGACTTTGCAGAACTTTTGGAATTTTCATCAAAAAATTAGGATTAACAACAATTTTTTTTCGATAATACAAATATTTCCGTTTTTTTTAATGGTTGCAAATTTATCAGAGGATGTAAAATGCTATTTTTCGAAACCTCGAAAGTTTGCAGATTTTTCCGATCTAATAATGTGGAAATTCATTAAATCCTGATTTTCAATATCTTCCGTTTAGAAAAAACGGTTGCAAAATTAGAATGAATATCATTTGAACGCACTCTTCCTTCTACTGAAGTTTCACAACTTTTGTAATTATTATTAAATTTTGGGAACATCATGTGTATCACTACTGGCCTAAAGCGTCGAGACAAGAAATCCATTTCAACGAGTTGTTCGCTGTGAAACTATATCCAGACTTCCACTTGAACGGATAAAAATCGAAATTGATATATCGATAAATGCCAGTGGCATTTTGTTCTCTAACATATGTGTGATTTCCACCATCACCACCACGATCACAGAAAACGCAGCTTCTGGCGTCAGAAACTTAATTTCGAAATTTCCTCCGCAACACATACCGTGATAGTTTTCATAAGCAAACCAACGCTCAGCAATTCTAAAGCAACGGCAGCTGTGGGAACAAAAGAAAAGAACAAATGGCGACGTGCAAAGGAAGTCGCGTCCGAGAGTAAATGAATTACACACGCTAAATTGCAGGCAGCCGTGGAACAGTAAAGGGCGTTAGAGTCGGAATGCCCCACAGGTATTGCAAAATAAATTAAGCTCGAGCTCAGCAAATAAAACCAAAATAATTCTGAAATATCGCAGCTACACAGTCGGTGGAAATTAAGGGGAAAATATGTTTGGCTACGTTTCTCGAAATCGCAATTGGTGCTCATTAACGAACTTTTCATTACTGAAAAGCGGCAATTTGTTGGGATCGGTCGTTTAACGAGACGCTCCTTTGTGACGAATAGGAATCATGACGATCGATGATTTCAATAGGTTGGAATAATGGGATTTCCATTCCACCTGCACCCACGTAGTGGATAGGGAATAACAAAGCAAATAAATCTGGCAGGAAATCAGCATTACAAGTGAAAAATATCGTTTATATATACGAGGTTTGCTTGATTAGTAAATAAGTTTTTCAGGAAGACCTGGAGAGTTTTTTTGCGAGAGAGGGGTACCGAAGAATCAAGAACGTACCTAGAATTTTTTGTCGAGGGGGGTCCAGGTCCTGGCAAATGATTAAAGTATCGCGAAAACAGATACCATAAAAATAGTAAAAGTAGTCCATATTACTCAAAGTGGAGTGGATATGCATTTCGGAATTTTGGACGTTCATACTGCCATCATCAGTACGAATACAAATGGTCACCATAAATGAAATAACAAACAAATGGATTAAGGACGAATTTTGTCATCTACACTCAATATATATCTTATTATTATATTATCTACCAATTCGGGTGTAATTATAAAAAAGTGAAAATAATAGCAATCGTATTCATAGAGTCTGTCACTATGAATATCTTTGGAATATCCCCTGTCTGTCATAAACATAATCAACTTCCCAGTGATCACAAAAAACACAAGAAATGAAATATTGTTAGAAATGGTGAAGTACAGGTGTCACAATACTCTCTTTTTTGGAATGATAAAAAATTCAAGATAGAAAATTAAAAAAACATATACAGTGACCGGCAGAAAGTACGCATCATATGGGAATCTTTTTAAATATAATATTTTGAGAAATGTCGATACATGCAATCGCTTCTGCATCGAAAGGAACCCCAAAAGATGTTGTACAGTGCCGTTCGTCTTTTCTTGTTTGGCAGGTAATTTAAAAAAATTAAAAATTATGTCTCAAAACACACTTATTTGAGAAAATATTGAAAAATGTTAATTGGAAAAATTGTTTAGAACGACATTTTATAGCTATGTACGAATTTGAAAACAAATCTGAGGTGAAAAAATAAAAATCAATTTTTGCCATAAAAAAATCCATTTGGAAAAATACATTTCTGACAAAGAAACTCATTACTTAAGCCCAAGAGTAATATTTTGAATGATATTTTGTGAAGATTCACCAGCTACTTCTATTTTATTCGAAGAAAATTTTAAATCTGTGGATTTGCCATGTGTTCAGCTGCTTCATAAGAGGTCACAGAAATATCTTCAGGACGTTATAATCCCGATACTGTTCATTATTGACAAAGAACCATCTTTATTGATAATGAACAGTATCGGGATTATAATTCCTGAGATTTCAGTGACCTCTTATGAACATCTTTATTGATAATGAGTTTCTTTGTCAAAAATTTATTTTTCCAAATTGAAATTTTAATTATGGCAAAAAATTGATTTTTTTTTAATCTCAGATGTTTTTTAAAACTCGTACATAGCTATAAAATAACGTTCTGAACAACTTTTTCGAATAACATTTTTCGATATTTACCAACTAAGTGTGTTTTGAAACATATTTTTTTTTAATTTCCCTCCAAACACGAAAAGACGAACAGCACTGTACAACGTCTTTTGGGGTTGCTTTTGATGCAGAAGCGATTGCACATATCGATATTCGTCAAAACTTATTAATAAAAGAATTTCCCATATGATGCGTACTTTCTGCCGGTCACTGTATGAAAAAGGTGAATTACTTCCCCTTCATTGATGAAAAACTCCAAAAATTGTTTTTCAATCTATCACTATCTGGTCTGACATAAATATAATCAAGTACCAAGAAAACAAAAGATGCGAAATTCAATAAAAATTTTTTTTTTTTGATAAAAATGTTGGTGTTACAATGAATACCCCCTCTCCGGAATGATACATAAGTAAAACGGTACCATTGATCTAGTCTGACATAATACTACCTCCCCTCTTTAAAAGGATACATTGATAAAAAAAACAATTTTTTTCATTCTATCTAGTCTGACATGAACATAATCAACTATCAAAAAATACATGACGATTTCAAAAAAAAATTATTGAAAAAGGTAAAGTACAGGTCACAATTCTTTCCCCTCTTTGGAATGATACATTGATGAAAAATCTATTAAAAAGCTACCAAAAACACAAGATAAAAAATTACTCATAAATTTTTTTTTTCATAAAAAAGTTGAAGTACCGCTGTCACAATATCTCCTTTGTGGAATGATACATTAGTGAAGAGGGCACACTGATCTAGTCTGGCATAAACATAAACAAGTACAGGTATCACAATACTCGCCTCTTTAGAATGATAAATTGATGAAATTTTTTTTTTTCAATCTATCATTGTCTAAAAAAATTTAAAAAAAAAATTATGAAAAAGGAGAGTACAGGTGTCACAATACTCCCCCTCTTTGGAATATACATTGATGAAAAACTCTTAAAAATTGTTTTTAATTATCACTATCTAGTCTGACATAAATATAAGCAGCTATCAACAAAAAAAATCAAGATGAAAAATTCACTCATAAATATTTTTTTTCATAAAAAAGTTGAAGTACAGGTGTCACCCCCTCTGTGGAATGATACATCAGTGAAGAGGGCACACTGATCTAGACTGACATAACATTATCAAGTAGAGGTATCCCCTCTTTGGAATGATACAAAATTCAATTTTTTTTCAATCTTTCACTGTCTAGTCTTCTTGAATACAATCAACTATAAAAAATACTAGACTAATTCAACAATTAAAATTGATAAAATAGGTAAAGTACAGGTGTCCCTCTTTGGAATGATACATTGATCTAGTCTGACAACATAAACATAATCAACAACACCTGAATTTATGGCACAGTAAATGTTACAAATTACAAACAGATACCTTTTGAGAAAACAAAACTTAAAATCAATAATGAAGTACCGTTTTCTATCTCCTCAGAAAGAAGAAAAAGGCCTGCGCCGTTGAGCATTGTAGTCAGTTGTGGGTGTAGGGGTGGGCCTATGTGTTTGTTCTGAGGTATTTGATTGAGAATATCGATTTGTAAAAGCAGATTTATAACCGGGTGCCATTTGGACTTTTAAAAATTAATAAGGTAACTATTATCTTGCCTAAGTTAAGAATACAAGATAAGATCTATGATGGAAAAATAGAATGAATCACCCTTCAAAATTCAAAAATTAGAGCACACCACAAACGAAAAATTGAAAATCAACTTCACTAATAAACCTGAAGAGAAAAAAGGCGGTGTTCTCCATTTTTCCGCGTTTAATTTGGTCCATAGTTCAGCTGATCTGTAAAATTGTTATTTTATATTTTATTTTATATCTACATGAATTTGTATTCATCATTTCAATATTGTTTGTACTGTACTCATTCTAAGAGCCAAATAATGTTCGCCTAGAATGTTGGGTTCCCGAATTTATTGATATTATTATTGACCGACGAAACCATAACTTTTTACTGAGGCGTCCGATTCCGATAATTATTCATAATTTTCCGCGGATAAGGTGTACTTTGAAGTTGGTCCCATTTGAATTCATTTTGCTACCCATAGGGGTGGATCTAAGGGTAGCAAAATGAAGGATATTGATCACTCACCCTCTGGATTCTGGTCCATTAACCGATTCTATCAGGCATAACTTTGTACTGGGATCTTAGATTTGGATGATTCTTCTTTCATCAGATAGGGTATACCTCATAGTTGATCATATTTGGATTCCGAATGAAATTATCCACCCTTACGGAAGAAAAATGGGGGATAATTGGTTTTTCACTTGTGAACATTGGCACACATATGTAGTTGACAATGACAGATCGCTAGTGTCATTATCACAATTATTATATTCTATGAGAGGATGGAATGATATACAAAGTAATGAAATGAACTAACCAGAACAACAAAAATAATTTATATTACAACAAATAGTAAGAGTAGATAATCATATTATTTAACTGGTAATAGTTGAAGTAAGGTGGATAAGTAAGTATTTTGGAAGTAATAAAAAAACAAGCAGTTAGTAATTAGTAGATTTCAGCCACAAAAAATTTAAAAATAAAAACTTTTTAACAAAAAATGGAACCGACGAAATACGGAACTGAAAAGTAAAAAATAAAATAAATCTTCTTAGTCTGAATAAGTAAGCTCCTAAACGAATGTAGGTAGCTAATTTTCAGTCGGCGCCAAACAAACGATCATTAAAGATCATAAAATTACTTCAAAAAAATTATCAGAATGTCACCGCCCAACTCGATGCCATCATTTCAGGCCTCAACTAATTCATTTGCTTGTTTGTTTGAAGCCGACTCAAAATTAGTTACTTACATTAGTTTAGGAGCTTAGTTATTCAGACTAAGAAGATTTATTTTATTTTATACTTTTCAGTTCCGTATTTTGTCGGTTTGAATTTTTGTTGAAATAGTATATTAAAGTATAAGTGGATAAAAAGGGCTTTAAAACACGCGCGATTTTTCGAGCACGACGGCGCAGCCGGAGTGCTCGAAATAGAGCAAGTGTTTTTAAGACCAGTTATCCACGAATACTTTACGTTATTTTTTTTTATTGGTGCACTTTGAAATCATATATACTGGTATTATTACTACAAATAATAGAAATAAGAACTAATAATGCAAGAAGGTTGAATTCGTGATGTGACATCAGTATACCTTTCGTTGTCTGGAAATAGAAAAACATTCATTTGCAATTTGTTACCAAAGATCAATATTTGTTGTCACCAGAGCTCAAAAATGAATTATTCTAATATCGATTTTTTTGAATAGTGAGGCAGAATCGCGGTTAATACCGCGAAAATCCAGTGATATATATAAAAAAGAATATGAAAAGTTCATCAAATGGATGGAGGAGCACATATAAATGAACGAATTGTGAGTAATATTTTGACGTTACAAGGTACTCCTGTCAGATCAATAATCAAAAATTTGTCATTTAGACTTCACGTTTCTCGATTTGTTGATGTTGTCATGGTTACCTTTAAAAAACGCGCGTTTTTTAAAGTTCGATTTAAACACGCTGAGGCGTGCTTTAAATGGGTAAAAAGGGGCACCAATAAAAAAGTTCTTATATTTCAATTGTTAACTCTGTAAAATTTCACTGAACAATAAACATTATTATTATTTTAACAAGGCTGAATTATTAGATCAACTGTTCATCAGGTACACTATTTGAGGAGATCAATGGAAAATTATCTTCTTATTCCCTTGATTTTGCCAACCAAGGTTTAACAAACGCACGGAACTGTTCAGTTTTTGGTGGTAAGAACAAACTCAGCGAACTGACATTTTAAAATTTTGTCATGGAAATTCAAATAATTCAATAATCGTTATTTTCATTTCAATTTTGATGATAATATAATTGCGATTTTTTACCATCATAGTTTGCGTCGCAGAGACTCGCCGCTCGCCTCTGTCGTCTAATTCGCAACCTGCCTGAGGAGGACAAGAAGTACTTCTCATGTACATCGCTAACTGTTCTCTGATTGGTTGCTAAGTAAACAACGAAATGAATGCCTATCAATGTGGAATTACACATCGCTGAACTGCCTGAAATAAATCCAACGGAAAATGAAGCACTCCAAATCATTGCAGCTGCTGGAAGTTCTGTTCTTCTGTTAACCGTCTAATAAATCCAGCGTGAAAGCGACTCCAACCGCTACAAGCTATTGAACGAACCCAATTACAATGACAGTGACCCACGGTCAGTGTTGGCAACCGTGAAGAATGAAAATATGGTACCAACCTAATGAAAATATGGTATCTCAGAATTGTGACATTCGTGACGTCATCGTAGGTAACTGAAGAGATACGCTTAATTTTGGCGCATGCGCATAAACGAATGCTTGCCAATTAAGATCGTTCCATTTCCAGATCTTCTCCCCGATTAGCCGCTAGAGGCGCAAGGGAGAATGTTTTCGGCTCTAATTCGCCAATGTCTCTAGGTTGAGGTCGCAATGCTGCCAAAATCAAATCATTGGTAAGGATTGTGGTTTGAAATTATAAATTAACGAAAGTAACAATCAAATATATATCCGTCCCCCTAGAAAGATTTTAGCGAGAAAATGAGTAAACAATAACAAAGAGGTTATAAAAATAAAAAAAAATATATAGCAAAAAAACAGATACCTTGGTTTTCTGTCAATAACTACCCTACCTTAACATGAAAATAAAGCTTTTTCCAAAAATAAATAAAAAATCAACAGACTCTACTCAGGTATCAGAATATCAACATCATCAGCCAAATTTTCATCGCAATCATTTGTGCCACATAACTTCTGTTTAGTCATACGACTAAGCATTCCATCACTTACTGTAAAATTATAACGACCATCGTATATGCAAAATGAACAGAATGATTTGAATACATCTCCTGCAACTGGTTTCAGCCACATCTTAAAAACATTTTCATCCATCCACTCTTTCCTAAATTTTTGTTTTCGTTTGATTTTTTTCTTAGGGCTCACGGCAGCTGAGGTGTTTCAAGAATCCGAATTCATAACTAATGCATGAACGAACATACTATTAGCAGAAAATCAAACACAGCGAAGGAGAAACATAAAACAGAAAACGAATTTAAAATATTCAAAACATATTCTGTTTATATTGTATCCAAATTCGAAGGACAACTTGCCTCTTGTCACTTGTCTGACTTTTCACATGTCTGTGATCACACAGTCACCATTGTCGCCACCCTAAAGTATACGGTAACCAGTAACTTCCGTGTACATTCGGTCAGTGTCGGTAACCCACCGCATGGTGACGCGCATAGTGGATGTCGTGCCAAATTAAAATTTTATTTACTCGAAATATGGTACAAACAGCGTACCTTATAACATTGTTAAGGTACAAGGTACAATGATCCAAATAATGGTACGTGTACCTTGAATATGGTACGGTTGCCAACACTGCCCACGGTGTATCGTCTCATATGATCAAGGTCATACACGATGTAGTGTTGACTACAAACCGTATGGGTGTGCTGAGATCGACTGAAGTGATCAACACGCAATCGCGGGGAAGCGTGAGGGGTGTTCTCTACTGTCATTCACTATTTGTCATCTTCCACGTGTGGAACATAAACAATTCATAATTTTTCTGTTTGCTTTTGGTGTTTGAAGAAGTATTCAATCAAAATGGTATTTAATTGTTGCGTGCCTTCCTGTGAAACAATGGAAATAATGTCAATATGCATCGCTTTCCTGTTGATTGTACACAAGTATGTATTTCACTATCCCTCCCGAATTAACATTTCGATGGATGCTGCACTAATTATATGTAATAATACTTTAATGTAGTTCACACATTGATGATGGTAACACTCATCATCAAATGCATTTAGGGATGTTAGTGATAAGCGTACGATAAAGTGATCATATCTACGAATTTCATACAGATGCTATCTTTTTCATTTTTTTCTAAATATTTTAATTACCAAGCACACCGGATATAGTAAGGAGGAATTTTTCAGCTCATCACGTCAATTATTCTTTCTTCAGAGAAAAATCCATTAGTCACTGGTTTGAGTTTTCAAAACGGTGATAGCTGAGTTTGTCATTTCGATGGAATATTGCTTGTTTGTACCACATTATGCTGAGAAATCCTTTGTGTTGAGGAATCCACATTACTACATACAGAACGGTGGTCGAGGGTTCTTGGCAGAAAGGTTTCCTTCGCTGAGTACGCAGGTCTCGTAATTTCTTTTCATCAGTCAAATTCAAAAATTGTCGCCTATTGATTAGTTCATGACTCCAACCACGTAGATTGCGCCGAAATCAGTCGGGAAATTTTGACATTGAGTTTGCGGTCTATATCACTATAGAACTCTTGTTTATGCAGTGACCTGTCGATTTGTTCATAATCCGTGAGAGATGACAACTGTGTGTTATCACAAATGATTTTATCATAATTATGGTTTGTTAAGTGCTGTATAGTATGCAGACTTCATCTACTCACAGTCTGAAAGCGATTCAATAGATATGATTCGATAAGACTTGTGCAACTTCCCTCACTGCTTTCCAAGAAATATACCATAAGAGACACAGCCGAATGCTTCAGAAAGTTAATGTAACACAACTGATGTGTTATGACCCTCTTTTCAGAGCCTCGACTATGTCACCGTCGACACTCAATAATACTCGAACAGTTGAGCAGTTTTTACGAAAGCAATATATGTCGAAATAGTCAGTCAGACCCTGCCTAATAACTTTTTCAATTTTTTTCGAATATGCATAAAAGGGAAGTCGGGCTGCAGTTATCAACCTAATTTTCATCTAATTTTCTACAAAGAGGCATAACGTCAGTAAATTTGAGGATATCCGGAAGAACACAAGTTGAAAGAATCACGTTCGAATCGATAGTGCCCTTATTCATTTTGCTATTTTGGGGGGATCTACTGAGCACATAATCATATAGATTCTAGCAGGTCGCAGTATTGAGGGGATCCCGGAAACTGACCTGGTTTCTTGTTCATTACCACAGATCTTACTAGCCAAGTCTGGCACGCTCTGAACCCAGTTTGATGAAATATGTCTGTCGTATATATTCATCTATATTGAAAAACAGACCAGAGAACATCTCAATCGCGAATATCCGATACAAAGGATCAGAACCTCAATGGGTATGGAAGCCTCCAAATCCAAATGCGGAAACGCTTCTGGTGCCAAGAAACTTCGTAGCATTGATTCCATTTGGAATAGTTCGGATCATCATTCGATTTCCTTTTGAGATTTTTGAACTTCTTGAATGATACATCCGGTAGACATACATTCAGTCTGCTAGAAATGGGGTCAATCTCGGTGCTTTGGTTTTAAAAAAACCGTTTTCCGTTGACGAGCAGTTGGCCATTGTGCGATGTACTGGAACTAATGAAATTGTTCGGGCCACACTTCATTACCAATCTAATGACCCATTCCTGGGAATTTATCGCTCGGAAGTAAGGATGGTTAATGTCAATACACCTCGGCCACAATGGGCTCGTTACCTTGGAGGATCGATGTATATGTCCAAGGAGAATACATCGCAAATCTCGCACTCATGTACAGGATTGATCACATTATCAGAAAACACAATATTTAAGAGTTGAAGGAATGAAATTTGCTTATTAAAAAAATCCGCACTGAAGAGACAACCCAACAGAAGCTACGTTTAAACGGAGGAAGTGATCTAGTTGAGCCAGCCAGAAATACGGAAAGTACCAAGGAACAGAGAAGGAAGTTAGGAGCATTTCGAATGATCTAAACAATATTGAGAAACCAGGATGACCTGAAATATTGAAAGTGAATAAAAGCAGATACATAGAATATATGCTAAATCTTAATATGTGGGAAGGCGAAGTAATAACCCGAAATAGGTTAGGTAGGTAGGTATTTTCATTTATTTATTTGACTTCAGGCTTCAATCTGAAATTCTGCCGACTGTTGTTTCAGAGGAAGAGATCTTTAACGAGTTCAACATCCATGAACAGAGGACCACCATCTTAACGTCCTTTTCAAAGGACGGACAATCTTGTGCTCATCGATATGATGCCTGCAGCTGTTAATATCCTTCTACACTGCAGATATTCGGGGCTTTTTTAACGCGAGCCTTTCCTGAGAGGTGGTTTGCAGATATCGATTAGACTATTGTCCGGCCGGTTCCAGAATTTGTGGGGGATGGGTTGAACTGCTCTATGAAATGTATGGATATGAAGCTGAAGAAACAGATCATCTTAACTGATGTCGGTCTCTGAAACCAATTTTTCAAGAGGAGAGATGAATGTATCTCCCGTAATATTCTACTTGACATTTTGCATGTGATTTCGAAGAACTTTTAACTTTTGCTGCAGGGTTATAATGAGTTTGTTTTTATTGAAGGAAATTGATGTTGAAATAATTTCGTTTTTTTCTGGTTAAAGTACAATAAAATAAGAGATATTAGTTTTTCGGATATACCGTTTTAAAAATTTGCCTTTAGATAGTATTTTGGTGTTGGGGGGAGGTTACTTGGAAAAAAGGCAACACGTGATTCTATTAAATTTTAAGGTTCGTGTCCGTAGCAGCGAAGTTGTTGATCAAATCGAACTCACTCTTATTCTCGTTATGGAGGATGATCCCTGCCCATTCAAGGTACTATGAATATAGAATTAAATCGAGGATCACAAAATCATGTATGTCTGAAAAGTCAAAAAAATATTTCGGCCAGACTCTGAATTTTCTAATGATCCCAAAAGTATCAAAATATACAGAAGATGGGTCCACATTCGCTAAACCTGGAAGTACTAAATAGGTGACAGATATATCAAATGTGAATTTCATCATGTTTATCAGACCTATATTTCGTTTCGATAGCTTACAAAAGAAGAGTTGAAAAAAAGGATCCGGTAAATCTGTCGGAACCCGTCATAGTGTGTATGTAATGAAATAGTGCAAAACCCTCTTATTTCGGAATGTGATGAAGGCTCTGGAAAAATGATAATGTTGAGATGAAGTAATTGATTACCTCCATCAGTCGATGTGGACAAATTTTAAAAATTCATATTTATAAGATCTTGGGAAGAATAATGCGGGAAATGTTGGATTTTTGATGAGTCCGAATTTTGAGATTGATCATCAGAATAATAGATGGCGCGTTCAAATCAGATATATCTCAAAAACCTCTATACAAAGTTTAAGCACGTTATCCAATATAGGGTGTTGTTGGACAATGACCAATTGTCGACAAATCCTGTTTTTTATTCAACTAAAGTGTATTACTTTAGTACCAAAAATGGAAATATTGGAGGAAAAAGAACAAAAATCGCGGTAAGTTAAATCAATGAATATAATAATTGTTGAACTATCGCACGTGAGTTGACAAATATATAGGGAATTATTGTTGTGAATATATCCCTAAGCTGATAGAGGCATTTCTGCAAAAACGTAGAATACCATTTGGTGCTTGGTACGATTGTTCTATAATTATTTTTTCCCACCGACCTTCAAAATTTGTCTTCCCAGTACATACGGTGGTTTTACTCAGAGTGTGTCTTCTCCTTGATCATTCGATTATATTTTACTGTTTTCTACATATTGATGAAGAAAAACCCCCTATTTCTTCTCCTGCCTCGAAATGTAATTTTTTTTTCATGAATATGGTTTCCACAGGATTCTCACCAACATGTCAGAAAATGCTTCTCTGTAGCTGAAAAATTGAAAACAAACATACTATGTAACCAAAAACACATGATCCATCGGGAAATATACCAAAACAGAACACATATTTTCTGCACATTCCACCCAATCCAGAAAAAATCCACTCAATTTAGTTTCTGAATCCCGCTGAATGATGAATAACAATCATGACCCAGTTTCCATGACATCCATCTTCATCGTTCCTCAACTGCCTAATTCCCGATTAACTTCCATGAATTATCCAGACAACTATATTTGCAATGGAAAATCAAAGTAGAGCAAATGTCTAAAGTGAAATAGAAATGCCAGGAACTATAGAACAGTCGTTAGTTTGAACTTATATTTTATTGTGTTATCTAAAGTTAAAGCGATTCAAGTTGGGCAAATTAATTGAAGTTTCGTCGGATCTATTTAACATCGGAAATAGCTAGAAATGAACTTGGCTCCGCTTTATTTCACTCTGAAACTATAGTGTCTAGTGGAGAAAATTTCGAGCATGGAATTCAATACTGTCTTGAAAGTATTGTTATTTATTAGAGATTCATTTTTAAAGGGAGGTTATTTGATTCAATGAGAAAAATATGGAACCAGCTTTACTATAAGCTTCTATTTACCCTCACATTTGTATGTATTTCTATGTATGTTTAGTACAAATCTTGCGAATCTTCGACCCACTTGCAGTCGTCCGATTACCTTGATATTTGGTAGGTGTTCATAATTCCGGTGACAATGCATTATGGAATTTCTTTGTTAGAGAGAAATAGAATGGCAGCTCCAATACGGTGGACGAAATTTGTGTTTATGTTTCGATTCGATTCAATATTGATATGTGGGGGTTTTCGGGGTCGAAAATTATGAGTTTTTTTCAAAATTCATAAAATCAAAATAACGGCTCCAAGATGGCGGACGATCTCTGTGATTATGGTACGATTCTGTCCAAAATTGGTATGTGGGGATTTTTGGGGTCGGAGATTATGAATTTACTCCTACTGATAACTGCCTAATGTTGTCCTTTGATGAAAATAACCTTTTCACTTCAGTCACATAAAAGAAAAGTATACCCCTGGTGAATGAGGTGTTGAGATCGGCCAATATAGATGAGGAGCGAATTGCACAAATGTCAACTCTTTTGAATGTGTTCGTCACGAAATCTCTTCATATTCAATAGCAATTATTATCAACAAGTCGAAGCTTGCTATGGGAAGTTGTGTTCCTCCTTTCCTAGCTGATATATTTATGAACAATTTGGAAAACAAATACATTGTCACCAACAACAATATTAAAATTCTTCACTGGTACAAATATGTGGTGATTGTTTGGTGTGAGATTCAGATACAGCTGGTCAGCTTTTGAACAAAATCAATGAAATAATAAAAATCCTACATAATAGTTTTGTTTTTTTGTTATTCTTGATATTTCATTTTGTGAAAAAACCTAAAAACGAAATAAAAAAAAGTATATGGTTGTAAAGAGAATTACATTATATTTTCAATGATGTACACTTGACCCCCCTGCTATTTGAATGTGATGTGCCCCCGCGCTATCTATTGAGCAATCACAATGTAGTATGGGTTTTCCATTGTTCTACGTCGAACCGTTCAAATGTTTTCACGGGGGGACTACAAAAAGCCGCAATGTAAAGACACAAAGTTACAAGGGCAAAAGTTAAACAAAAGTTACAAGGCAAAGTTACAAAGACAAAAGTTACAAGGACAAAAGTTACAAGGACAAAGTTACAAGGACAAAAGTTAAAGGACAAAAGTAACAAGGACAAAAGTTACAAGGACAAAAGTTACCAGGACAAAAGTTGAAAGGCAAAAGTTGAAAGGACGAAAGTTGAAAGGGCAAAAGTTACACGGACAAAAGTTACAAGACTGATGGAGTGAGTTTGCTATATCTAAAATATGATAATTAGCACTTTTGTGTCAGATGACAACTTGTGTGCCAGTGGCCTTTTGAATTAATTACTTGATTGGAAAAAATATAGTTTATACAATTTAATTTCACTTTTGATCATCGAACGGTGCTGAATTACTTAAAAATTCATAACTGCAGCGAAAAGATGCATATACGACATTTTTCACTTACCGGAGTTATTGACTCTGAAGCCTCCGGACCATTTCGAAACTGGAATACATCGGAATCTTGGCTAGTGCACTCACTCTATACCTTTACGTTCCAATCACTGAAAGACTAATCAACTCTATTGATAACTTCATGTTTTTATACACATAATTGTTTTATTAATCAAAATATATTCTAAATTACCTTTCAGACAGGACAAGTACTATGATAGTAATAAATAGAAGTTTCTTGGCCTTCTATACATGAATTTTGATCTGATAAATTATAACTCCATAAAATTGAAATTTTTACGAATGTGCTTCCGTTTATTGTTCCACCGTTTCTATAGGATCATTTATTTGTTGCTCCTTCCAGAAGTTCTCATCACCACGCCACTGGCTTTCAATAATCGTCTATTTTGCATAACTTTCTGTCGCTCCTAATTGTTTGAGAAACGAATGAATATCGTACGTCGTTGTTTTGAGAGATTGCTTTTTATATCTGCTGGACGTACGTCCGACTGGATATCTTCACCTCTATAGTTATAGATAGATTTAAATGAAAATACTACACCTTGAGTGACGTCACCAGTTAGCGATATCCAAAAAATGATGATTTTTGTCTATTGGTTCCTAGAACCCAAAAATACTGTCAGTAATCGGTTTATGCCAAAATAATCAACCACAACAATTTTTTTTTATTCTCTCATTATGTCTTATTTTCAGAGATTTCCTATTACAAAATATTCTGTTTTGACCGGATGATTCAAGATTCTATAGAGCAGTGGGTTGAGAAGATGATAATAATAATAAATAATCAAGACAATATACCGATACTTAATTGATGGTTTCTTTCGCGTTTGATTTAACACCTAGATTATCAAGAAATTGAAAAACCCAGGTCTACAACACTCCTGAAAATACAAAGTTCAAGACTTCATCCACTGGTTCTGCCCCATCTATCAGTCTGGATATAATGGGGCCGTTTATTATCATCAGTGAGAAATTGAGGTTATTGAGGTTTGAATACGGATCGCTAGTAGCCCCGACAATGTAAGATACTCAGACTCTCTTTTTACATTTCCCGAACATCAATTCAAAATTACACATTTTGAATGTTTGTCTTGCATCCGGAAATCGCCAGTGTTTTCGTACGGCTCCAAGCAGCAAAACAGACGTTCCCAAAATTTGGCTGAATTTGACAAAAACCAAAGGGTTTTATTTTTTTACCACTGTGCTTTGTTATAAAATGGCATTATGTCATTCATGGGAGTGCAACAAGTTTGTCACCTGGCTGACATAGCATTGGTGATATTTGCAAAAATATATTTTTGTATTATTGCATTTTAGCACATGTGTTTTTTGATTTCATCGTATACTACGGAGAAACACTATCTGAATATTGCCGTTATGTTATCACTGGAACATTTTGTTATTCGGAATGTTCACCATTGCACCATCGCAACGAATATTGTACTTCAAACATAAGTTCAAAATAACAAACAAAATCATAATATCTGCACTCTTTTACTTATCTTCTATCCATCTCGTCTGACGAAAGTTCTACAAATGTTTTCCTTGCGCTGAAGGTTTTCCACTCTTGTGGTTTTGTTAGTTGGAAGTTATCCTCGAAGTTCAATCCATCGAGCAAAAATGATCCATTTTCGGCGTAGAGTTTCCTGATAGAAATATACGGAAATATTGAGATTCGAAATAGTTAAGTGAATTGGTGTGCAGTTGCGTCAATGAACAACTCACGAATATTCTTGAGATGAATTACTAGTAACTTGCTTACGTTCCTGAAGCTGCAAATAGCAGATCACGTCTGATTCGATTCACTTTGTACTTTCTTTCTCTAGATATATATATATATATATATATATATATATATATATATATATATATATATATATATATATATATATATACTTGGTTGCGTGGGTCCTTGAATCTAATAATCGTAATATTTCTGGAACCATAATGGGTTTTTGATTCGTTTGTGGGTAGACAATGAAATATAGGGTATTTTGAACGTTTATTCTTCTTAATTGAAGTAGATAGTTGCGAATCACACAACAGAATAACATAAATGAAAATAATGTCAATAGAAATTAACCCAAAACCCAACAATGGTTGGTAATACAACACAAATATGATGAAACCAAGATACGTTACCCGTACGTCTCCCATTAGTTCTTCTGCACGTTACCCAACTTTGAACATACAGATGTAAGTAGATTGAGAATTTCCTTTTCAGATGTATTTTTTTATAATGAATTTTATCGAAGATGCCCCCAAACGAGAGCGGAACGTTTGGAATGTAGTGTAAGAGTGTACATTTTATGGTCTATCTACAAACGAATAAAAAAAACAAAATAATTCCAGAAATATTATATATATATATATATATATATATATATATATATATATATATATATATATGTACTATTTTATTTAAATTTTTCAGTTTTTTTAAAAGTCACCGAATTCATTCTGCAGAGATCTGACATTCAAATGAATAAGTTTTATATTCCTATGATATATTTTATTTATATATAGGAAATAATTGATGAAGAAACCTTTGTGAGAATTACAAATTCATTAACCCCTTTTCACCCCTTCTGGAACGGAATTTTCAGATATGGTTGAACACAATTCATCAATTCATAACAGAGAGCCAAAACATTACCCTTTCTTAAAAACTAACGGAACCTCCATAAAATGTTCACCCTCATTTTACCCTTCCAGAGGTTGAATTTATAAAAAGACTGAAACACCACTTATATCTTCATTTGTAATAGTGGCTTCGAATTCCAGTTTTTATGACCGTAACTTGGAAACTAACGAAACCCTCATACAAACTTCAAATCCCCATTTCACCTCTTTAGGGAATGGATTTCCTTAAACCCTGGAACAATTATTTCTTCAGTTGTAACAAACACCTCAAATACCAATTTTTATGACCCCAACTCAAAAACGAACCCCCATTTCAACCCCTTCAGGGTTGCATTTCCAAAAATATTTTTTGTGATTTGAAAAGAAAAGGCCACATACCAATTTCCATTACTCTTATTTCAAAATCAACGGTAACCTCCTTCCTCACCCCCTTCACATCCCCCTCCTCCCCCCCTTTTCACCCCCCCTTTCTCACACCCCTTTTCACCCTTTTAGGAGTGGAATATAAAAAAATAATTCCAATGGTTATCTATGTCTCCACAGAAATACGCTGTCATTTCCGCTCCTTATGTCCAGCGGTTTGGTTGGGCGTTGATCGTCGTCAGGACATGTAATTATATATATATATATATATATATATATATATATATAAAATAAAATAAACCGCAATCACCTCATCATAACAAAATATATATATATATATATATATATATATATATATATATTTACAGCTCTTGGATAACCTTGCGTCCGTACATTGTGGTTTTTGCATTACTATCTGCGTCCTCCGTCTTTCTGCGTCCGTATACGGACGCAGAAAAGTTTTCCATGCCATCGGATGTAGAATGTTCGAAAACATAAAGAAATAAATTTTCAGCCGGACGTCCATTTGTGAAAACGGTGGAGATTTACGTATACCGTAGTTCAGCCAAACACCGAGTTGGAGCGCTCTTCGCGCTCCACGTATATCGGGATGGCGTATATTTTTATCACCATTTCGATTCTTCTGCGTCCACGAGATTTGGCAATGTTGTAGTATATCATTTTCCCTATTCTTATTTGGAATTATTATTGCATTGTAACAGGTGGACGTTCAAAGGTGGGTATGCCGTTCAGCGTCTCTTTTAGAATATATCTTATATTGGAGTTTTTATTTCGCCTTCTTTCGACGGGTTTGCATTGGGTTATTCATTATGCAGTTTTTTGTTTCTCACTGAACCTTCATAGTCTCGAATTCGAAAACTCAAGATGACGAATGAGTTTTGTGATTTATGGTCCGATTTCATTCCAAATTGGTTTTGGGGTCAAAGATTATGAAGGTTTTGTCAAAATTCAAAATCGAAGTTCTTCAGATTTGTGACGTTAGTTACTATGTGACCAGAAGATTCCAAATCTTGCCGCGCAATATTTTCAGTTTTAATATAGGTATTCTTGTAAGCAAGCTTTTGAATTTGTTATTCACACAATGACCTACCCAAATCTGGAGAAATTATTTTTCCGTTCCGAGCTGGCGAACGAATTTTGTGATTTAGAGTCCTATTCTAATCAAAATTGGTACTCAGGGCTTTTGTTGTGGGAATTGAAGAATTCATGGTCGAAATGACAGAACTAAAGAGCGTCGACAAGTTTGTTGATTTATGGTTCACATTTTCAAAAGTGTACCAATGAACATGGTAACTACTTAGGTTCCTAGAATATTCTTCAAAACATGACTGTTTGATATTTAAAAGAAACATTTTTCCTGCAAAACAAATGTTGTGTAGCATGTGCATAAAGCATATTTGTTGCACTCAGAACTTCATGCATCAAATATACACTTTTTGCACTAGTTTCTAAAATAACTATCATTACCAATAGTTCATACTCAGTTTTACTGTAAACATGTTTTTGAGTGCTTTTTACCTCTCGTGTATTTCAACTGCTGAAACAATTTCCATACTAAATTTGTTGAAAGAAAGGCATTTGTTTTTTTCGGGTTTTGTTAATTGAATGAAAGGCTGGATATTTCAAAAATCTACTATCTGAATGGAAATGCAAAGTTTCATTTTCAGATTTTTTCTTTCAGTTAGGGTCCTTTCACGATATCTATCAGATGTAGTTCAACGTCCAGCGTGGCTTTAGCCGGGGTAGTAGCTGTTTTCTTTTAGATATCACCAAAATAGCTTCTTTTTCGGGAAAGAAGCCATTATTTTGAAAAGAAGCGGTATCGAATGATTCATTTTGTATGTCATTCGGCAACATTTTCCAAGCACTTAAATCTATAATTGAAGAAATATCCCATATGACGCACAAAGTGAAGTTTCAAGACAAATTCATTACTTCATCTGAAAAGATAACTTGGTTTTTCACTACCAAAAATGGAAACAAGATTCATCATCAATAAGTTTTGCGTACCATCCGATTCAGAATAATCGGAAACGTAAAGAAAACAAAATTCAGCCAGAGGTCAATTTGTCAAGAATCGTGGATAATTCCGTACATCGTAGTTAAACAAAACTGCGCCGCCATCCCCTCGCCATTTCATGGCGTATATTTTTTTGCAAGATTCCGATCTTTTTGCGTCCAGAAGGTTGGGTCTTTTATTTTCAGTTCGAGCTAAGAGTGCATAGTGACAAGTGGACGTTCAATGGTGAGTATGCCGTTCGACATATTTTCCTAAATAGTCCTGAATTAGAATTTTAATTTCGCCTTCGGGTTGGAATTTGCTAATTTAAAGGTCCTAGTGATACTACATTTCCTCAAACTATGTAGTTTGTAAGGAAACAATATTAAAGGAAGTTTTTTGATTTGTTTCGCGTTTCAGCGATAGTAATGTACAAACAAGGGAGTCGGCTATGGGCGCTCACTGTTGCCATGTGAATACCAATAGACCGTTACATTTTCTCGTTCAATATTTTACGTATACTTATTCATGAATTTTTTCTCAGCATTGATAAGAAAATCCAGAAAGAGCATAATGGCAACAAGAGGGAAAAAAATATTGTTATTAGCTCAACAAGAAAATGAAGAGATCGAAAATCATCCTTTATTCCTCCCACCTTATGAAACTACTAAAGGAACATCTTCGGTACAACAACAAAAGTGTGAGTATATACGCACTAAGCTTGATGTGTCATACGGTAGATAGCTTTCAGCGTTATCTAATATATAAAATGAATAATGTTTGTCTCTTATAGACTCGAAAACGGCCAAACCGATTGAGCTGAAATTTATGGGTTATGTTCGACAGATTACGGGGATGGTTTGTAGAGTACTTCAAGCCATTTTCATCAAGATAGTAATTTTTTGTCAATCGCCATATTCTCATTTTAAACTTATTGAAAAATTAAATTATATTGGGTTGATGGACTATCACTCTTGAAAAAAATCTTTATATTTGAAAATTATTCTTTACATTTTAGTCGCTATAAATGCGTGTTTTTAGGTTCCTCAAACTGAAATTTTATTGTTGGATAAATTGATATTTGAAGATGATAATTTCACATAAATATTGAATTGAGTTATCCGAACATATATGACAGACATACTTCAATACCTATGCAAAAAAATTATGTGAAATATTTTTTTCGACAGGCATTGAAAAGACGAATGAAATATGTCCCAGCCATGAATCAATGGAGACTTTTGGTGAGTTTATACCATGGTTTTTACTCATAATTTCGAAGTACCAAATCCCGCTTTTCAAAATTATTTCATGGGTTTTTCTTTAATGTTAACACGGGTAAGAGCTTATTTTTTCATGTTCGAAAAATAATTTTGTTATAAAAGATAGGTTTTTGAAAAAAATAAATGTTGTTGATTCATTGCTGAATTCCTGTTTTGAAATAATCAACTGGTTATTTGGGTTCAACAGATTCAATTAAAATTCAAATATGTTGTACTCTAGGGAAAATATGAATCATTCCATAGGCATATTTTGGATACCTCTGGTTTTAAAGTTAGATGCATTTGATTTTTTTTTCTCGTGGTGCAATGTTAATCATTGCAATAGGTTTTTTTTTATAACGACAACACGTTTGATGATTGAAGTACTTTCAAATAACTTGACAATTTAGCAAAAATCCAAAACCAATGAGAGGATTGCTTCTCGTTGTCCCACATCAACTGATTGGTACACAAGTCAATTATCTTTTATTCCATGGAGGGGGAAGAAGTGATTGGCTAAAGGTCGATTTTCCCCCAAAAAAAAAACAACTCTGCACAAACCTGAAGTTGATTGAATTGCCTATAAAACAGATGTTCATTTTTTTCTGATAGACATATATTTTCTACTCAACACCTATTAATTGTGATTGAAGGTTGGGATAAGTTGTGTGATTCCTATCGGAAAGGGCTATTAGTTTGGCAAAATATAATAAATTTGAAAATGTTAAATACAGGTCTATATTTCGATTAATTCCAAAATAACGAATCGTGAGATCAAATGCGGATCGATCTGTGACTGAAAGTTAAGCTTTGTCACTATTTTCCATCATTCGTGATAACCTCTTAAAAAGTATTCCAGTTATCATCACTCATAAGAGACCAAATATTTACCAATAAATAACTGAACAAGGTGAAAACAATACTTTCTGGTAGATAAAAAATTTCAGTCTTCTCACAGAGACTTTGTCAGACACATTTTCATTCGACGTTTAATCACAAATAAGATAACTTTGATATCACAAAATGAACATTTCACATTCGAATGACAATATTATGTGATTTAAAAAAAAAAAAATCTGTGGAAATTTTGTAAATCTTATGGAGATTCCATAAATATTGATGTCACAAAAATTCAGTTCTATTTCAGACTTTATAACCGAATAAATATATGGCATTCTGAATAAAAATTTCGAATAGCCGTTTTAGTAGGTGATTTGATAAGCTTCAATTCAGTGTAGGTGCTCAAAAACTAAAAAAACTTGCTTGAATTAAGACCCAACAATCTTTACATCAGGAAAAATTATTTCCAAATTTTGGTGATTTCTTCATAGGCGCCTAACTTATACACTGTGGTTTTTGTTAGTCTTTCCTAATGACTTTTCAACGGGTTGACGAACAAAAATGGGGCGAAAGCTGATAATACTTTTTTTGTTATTGTCCGACAAATGGCGAGACAACTTGAAAATTCAACATCGTTGAAAACCATCTGAATTCTTTTAAATTTAGTTTTTTTACATTATGAATTTGAAATGTCGAAGCATAAGTGCGGATATGAATGATACACTTACCTCACTTAGGACAAAAATTATTGTGAAATATATTTCCGATACTACTTTTCGAGAGAAGACTCCGCAAATGGCGATAAGAGCACGTCAACATAAAAATTTCAAATAGCATGGGGGGGTCAAGTGGAACATCGTTGCAAAAATAATTCAATTCTTTTTTCAAACATCTGAACTTTTTAATTTCATTCATATGTTTTTTTGCAATGCACATTCGAAATTTCTTCTTTGAACGATGTTATACTTGATATTTCGAATGTATATGGAAAAAATTCCAAAAATTTATAGTTGGAAAGACAATTGAATTACCTTTTTAGTGATGTTCCACTTGATCCTCCTTGCTATTTTTGAATTATTTTATTTTATTTTCAAATTGATGTGCCCCCCAGTGCCATCTGTCGGGTAGTTGCAATGTATCTTCTCTCAAAAAGAAAAAATAGTATCGGTAATAAATAATTCCCACCAAACAATTCAAGAGTTATATGTCTATAATTCCTAAAAGTAGTATCGGTGATACCAATCAAAAAGGTACATTCGAACGTCATACCTTTCAAAAGTTAACAGGGGGGGGGACTATTAAAACGCTCACTGTATAAACTTTTCTACTGGTAGACTTTTAAAATATAAGACGATATATTTCTTACTTATATTGTTTTCCTATTAGATGCATCAAGTGCAACAACAGAAACCGAAAATCCATCCAGTATTGGCCATTTCGACAATTTTCCTGAATCACTCGGAGAAAATAACGAAGATTCTACAACGCCCGTTTTGCTGACGAATAACCCTCTATCCATTGAATTCAGTGAATTGAGCAATAATGACATTTCCTCGAAATTACAGTCAATAAAATAACCAATATTTCTTCAAATACTCCTTTTAATGATAAGGGCCCGAAGATTCTACAACGCCCGTTTTGCTGACGAATAACCCTCTATGAAAAGAACTGAACATAATTTTTTGAGTGATATCACTAATAATGAACAGATAAATTTTGAAAACTCGTCCTCAACAGATTTGGGGTCCAGTTATCCATTGGACCAAAGTAAACAAGTGAATAAAGAATCAAAAATAAAATTAAATGGAAGAAAGTAAAACGCGAAAAAGATCTCTGTTTTTATTGCGATTCAGAAGTTCTGAATTTTGCCAGACATCTGCTCAGAAATCATTCTTCAGAAATAGAAGTACAAAAAATTGCTTCGCTTCCATCCAATGACCTTAGACGAAAAAGATTAATCACGGAAATTAGAAAACGAGGAAATCATATAAAAAATATAGATAAATGTATCAAACCTATGAAAAAGTCATATGTGATGAACGCAGATTCAAAATATATTCCTTGTAAACACTGTGTTGGATATTATAAATCTGACAATCTTTGGCGCCACGTTAAAAAATGTACGAAAAATGAAGGTGGAAAGGTACCTTACTCACATTTGGCCAATTCTCAAAGTGTATTGGTTTCGCACTTACCCATTGATGAGGAATTGCGAAGTAAAGTCTTTCCCAGGATGTTTGCGGATAAGATTTCACTTGAAGCCAAATCAGACCTCTTGATATGTAAATTTGGATCACGGTACTTGAGAACACACAGAGAAAGACATCATGTTAATGTTTGTTCTCGGAAGATGAGAGAAATATCTAAACTCCTGATAGAAGTAAAAAGTTTGAACCCGTCTATAAAAAATCTTTACGATGCTTTACAACCGGTCTATTTCGATTCGTTTGTCCAGGCAACCAAAATAGTTGCAAAGTATGATTCACTAACACAAAATTTGAATCGCCAACGTACGCGATGAATATTCAAACTTCATTAAAGCAATGCTGCGATATAGCTATTCTAGTCGGTTTGAGAAGAAACGTGAGAATTTCACTATAGCAAGCGCCGATACAGAGGCCAATTTTGTGATGTTCAAAAGGTTACTTGAAGATGACTGGAAATTTGAAATTTCAACTTCAGCCGCTCACGATTTACATATAAAAATGGAACAAAATCACAATTTTACCATTAGCAGCTGATTTACGTGATTTCAGGCAGTACCTCTTGAAAGAAGCAAACGCCTGTTTTGATATACTAAATAAAGAGCGACTAATGTCAATGCTTATACATTGTTGATAGAAACAACTTTTGTAGATTAATGTTACTGAATCGAAAACGTGTGGAGAATTACAAAGATTACCATTGCATCTTTACGAGAGTTCAGCAACTCATCATACGTCTGAAGAATTTTCGGACTGTATTAATCCTAGTAGAAAATTCTACTGAAAAATTCAAGCGAGTTGTAACTAGAGGAAAACGTGGGAGAGGCGTTCCTGTTCTATTCAGTGAAGATATACAAGAACATGTGGATAAAATCATTGCTCTACGAAAAATTTCGTTCATAACAATAATATTTACTTATTTCCCAAATTGAATACTGAAAATCCTATTACAGGATACCAAATCATGAGCAAACATGCAAAGCAAGTAATTTAAAGAATCCCAATGCAATAACCTCCACAAAATTAAGAAAACACTTGGCAACCATGTCTCAGATTTTGCTATGACATCAAATGATTTGAACAATTGTCAACATTTATGGGCCATACCAGTGATGTCCATAAACAGGCTTATAGGCTTCCTGATGATGTTTATCAAACGGCCAAAATTTCAAAACTCCTTCTGTTGATGGAGAAAGTTGAAAGCATCACAATTCAAGGGTAAGACACTAGACGAAATAAATTTAAACTTAGAAGAGGCAATAATAGAGGATAGTGATAGCAGAACCGAGGAAGACTTCAAGAAAATCTACAACAACATGAACCAGCTCTTCCGTCATGTAGCATTCCAATAAAGAAAAGAGGTGTCTTGTGCCCTGGACACAAGAACAGAAAGACTACGAAACAACATTTTGTATCTCACATCAAATCCAAAGTGCCCCCAGAAAAAAGATGTAGAGGAACTCAAGATATTGAATCCGGAAATTCGACAACAAATCTTGGGAACAAATAAAAGTATTCGTTCAGAATATTTATAAAAAAAATAAGTCATTCCCTGTCAAATCGATCATATGTTTTCGAGATATTCTGGTATTAGAAGTTTCATTTGATTTTCATTACCATATTTTGAGAATTTGTATTTTAGGATTATTGTTTTTATTTTTTATATTTTGAGAGTATTTTGAAATAAATGTTATTATTTTACGTGTTTAATTTTTCAATTACTTTCAATTTTACATGATTCATACATCATCTTTTAATTTCATGAATTTCATCCCAACGAAACTGATGTTTACTCCAAATTCCTGCTTCTCTATTATCCTTAGAAAAATATTGAAGAATAGAGAAAACGTTAAAACAAACGTTCATTCAGAATAATGGTCATCATATTCCATACATCATTCTTATTTTTCCAAAACTTTTTTACGTGTATCGTCATAACTAACGTTGATTTGCCTTTAAACTGATTATTCAATAATTTGAATGGATAAAATTGAAAACTATTTCCATACAAAGGCACTAAAAAAATATTATTAAATACAAGTTTTTCAACAAATTCTCTAAAAAATTATGTTTTTATAAATCTTGGTTATTGGGTAACAGATTCAAAATTTTGTCTGCAAGAATACCTAGGCCAAGAAATCAAATTAATATTTTTTAGCGTATTTGTAAAAACATTCTCTTAATATTTTTCATTTATTTATTTTCAGTGCATTTGTATAGTTTGTCTTGAATTTTTTTTATTTTAATTCTCATTTCAATTTTGAATAGAATCGAGCCATAATCACTAATCACGTCGTCATCTGGGAGCCGCCATATCGAATTTATAAATTTTGACAGTCAAATAAAGATCTCCGACCCCCCCAAAAAGAAACACATACTCATCAAATTTTTATTCCTATACAGACATGATTTGAATACATTTTATTACGATAAAGTATTTGATCACGTGGAAGTCAAAGATAGTTTTCAATGCTCTTTGCACAAGTTTTGAAATAAATGCCGCGAAAAAGTTATTGTACCATAAATAAATAGTTCACAGTCACAGATAGACAAAAAATATTCTTTGCTATTTTAACTTTCATCCCAATTTAGATAACTTTTGAGGCGACCCTATAGTGGAACATACTGTATACTTATACTGATTCACGATTATCACCAATTCCTCTGGCAGAATTAATGGATATAAATCAAATTCGAGGCGCTGATATATCTGGCACCACTGCTTGATGCACAAAAGTTGATGCGATGAACATATTACCCAAAATCGGACGCAGAGTTGCACATATGGTGAATGCGAATATTTGCGGATGCAGAAAAGTCGGTAATATGTGCGGATGCAGAAATATCTGAAAGATGTATGGTCAATTTTGGAAAAAAAATATTTTTATTTTAAGAGTATATTGAAATTTCAAAGTATCTACGTTTTTGTCTCTATAAGGACATTGAAAGTATATCATCGGAAAATAATATACTCTTTGATTTATGGGAGACGCTGAAACGTCGGAAGGATGAAAAGACGCAGGAAATATAGTATTGTTTATATATATATATATATATATATATATATTTTGTTATGATGAGGTGATTGCGGTTTATTTTATTTTATTATTTATCTATTTATTTTCACAATCAGACATCATAACAAAAAATTTTTTTTACTATTTTCAAATCTTTTTTTTAGCTAGTTCTCCTTCGAATTTAATTTGATATGTTGATAAATTAATACCCATATAAATATTACAAATGTCCAAATGTATTTACCTTTTTGCCCATTGATTCTTTTACCTTACTTTCTTCACCTCAGCTAACTCAATTGGTACGCCTATGGAATCTCAGTGATAGGTTCAACTGTGGAGCCCTCTGGTAGTGTTCTTGATGTCAGTTTCGGGCAATGGCACACTTCCTTGATCAATTATTGAAAATAAGTCAGAAAGACTTACTGGACTTACAGAAAGACTAACTGGAAGACTTACTGTTACCTATTCTGCAATAATTAACTAAAATTAGTGCTTTACAGAAAAATATACATGAAAAGTGAAGTTATGTGATAATAAAAAGTGAAATGTAACCTATTTTTGTAGGTTATGTAGTCTATATTCCAATTTATGAAAGTGTTCTATCAAAAAGGTTCTTTAAAAGGATTTATTTTTGAAATTAGTTTGGTAACTTTTTATGCTTCAAAGTACCTGTGGCTTCTTGAAACGAAAATGTTCATTGTCTCGAATCGCTCTCCCGTTCCTGGAAACTGCCGTTCCAGTCTGCTGCCCCCTTGTCGATTGTGAATTCGCCCTCGTATGTGTCTCAAATGAGAAGGTAAGATTCGTTCTGCATCTGGGTTTTTTATCAGCTACAGTTCTTTCTAGTATTTCCTTGTGTTGTATTGGCAAATAACTGTTATGTGACGAAAACATGATTGATTTTTCAAATTCAAATTTCTTGAGTTGGTTCTTCCAAAATTATTTTTTCTCAATCTCCTTGCTTGTTGATTTTTTCCCTTGATACCACACATCCTTTGTTTTCTTCTCGAATTTTTATTTACACGCACCTTTTGTGGCACTTTTCATTATTTTCGTCCATTTGACAGTTTTTATTCACGAATCGTTCCTAAATACCTTACATACTATATACATGATATATAAAAAATTATTTTTGACGTTTTCTGCTTCTGATATTTTCAATATTCATAATTTTATCATCAAGATCTTTCCTGGCATCTCATTGGCTATTGTGTTCAGATCTAATTTCATATACAGAATGTTCTAACTTTAACATTTTGTTGTCTGCTTGTGCTCAAAAATATCTTAGTAAATTTTGATTTCTATAATTTTATAAATCATGCCAATTGCCTGTAATGTTGAAAACATGTTATTTCAAACATAGGCATCGACTAATATTATATAAGGTTTCAGAAAAAACCGTAGAATCTTCAGAAAAACTGTGAAATAACATAGCATAAATTACTAAATATGAAATTTTTTTATTTGTGTTTTTTCAATTTATAATTTTTATTTTAACTTTTGAACATTCAACACGTACTTCTAAACATAAAAATATATATATATATATATATATATATATATATATATAAATTTTTAAATTTAAAAAAAAAAAAAAAAAAATAAAAAATTATATTTTATTTCTGATATCGTAGTTTTATTCTTCTAGGTAGCTAGTTGTTGTTAGAGGTCTGCCCAGCCCATGTTACTGACGTCATTATCCCTTCGATGTGAATTCTTTTACATCATGTGGGATTTGTAAATTATTATTTTTTCAACTCACCCTCACTTTCATTTGTTCCCTAACATTTGTCCCTAGTTCCTCAACAGCATTCATCATTGGTTTGTACCTTGTGAAAGTGAGTTTCTCTTGTACTCCTATTTTGGTTCTCTTAGGAGGCATCAACACCACCAAAACAGGGTATAAATGATGTATCATACTGTTTTCACCACGCCATTTAGTATAAGGTGAAGTATTGAATTTTTCATTGGGGCCAATTTGGCTTTTTAAAAATAACAATTTCAGGAATCGGTTTTTTGGGTGAGTGAATATATTGAATCCAATTTGAATGGCATTGTTTCCCAGAATGTTTCAATAATCGACCCGTTTGAAGCTATCTTCATTATCGTTTCGCAATAGCCCACTTTGAAATCTACTTCCTACCAGTCATGGAGAATTGACCGGTATCGAAGAATACACGAATATCGATGATTCTGATAACTCTTTTTTTTCCTGGATTTCAATTTCACCATAAACGGTCGACGGTCCCCCTTCTCACCTGAACAAAATATACATGTCTATTGTTTACTTCAGACAGTTAGACAGTTGCACTGGATTGTTTTATTCACGTGCATCATCTGGTAGACTGAAAACTCTCATATTGTTACCTCTTGCCCTCTTTTAATTTACCTTCTCTTCATATTCTCGACATGTGCCTCGATGATGGCTGGTATGTGCTCGGATATCGCTTCAATATTTCAAGAAACACATCCGAAATTTTTGCAGCTTCTGTGCTTCTTTTTTCCATTTCGTAATTTGCACAGATAACTAGAAGAATATACACTCAATAGCAGATCTCCTCTCAACACGTCTACTCTTCATCACCATCCTTGTATCTACTGTTGATCAAAAATGATAAGAAATCATCGAAACCTGAGTGCTGAGCTGACTTTGATTTGTTCCTAATCAAATAAGTACAGCACTTCCCCTATTTTGATTTTTGTTCCATGATTTACCAACATCTGTATTAGACTGATCCAAATCTCATACTGTCCCTACAAAAAGCAGTGTATCCTCCTGGAAGAGCTTTTGATGTACTGAAAATTCGCTGTCCTAACAGAAATGGAGTGGAATATAAAATTCTGCGAGTGATTTATTCATACATCCATTTCATTTCTCTGCTAAATTATGTAACAACATTCCCTTGTTTCCATTAGAAATTGAATAATCCTGTTGATATAAGGCAACCCACGACTCAGGTTATAGCTTATTTTGAACATGGGAATACCAAAAACCCCAACGAAGGCAATTCTCATATTACAAAGTTAAATATTATTCGAACGACCTCTATATTAACTTGTGGAAAATGAAATTCAAATTATCGAAATTAATTTGTATTCGCTGAGATGAGGTTTAAATTGCGGTCGTTTCGTTGAATAATTGGAATTATGAATGACATCGAATAATTAACTACCATAAGGTATTATACAATGTGTTTCATTGGATAGCTCAACCTTGAATATGTTGGGAACTATGGAAGATAGATGGTCATTCAACTGGAATCATTTTCATTTCGGAGGACTTGAAATACGTCGTAGGTTGTCATTATATAGCTCCTAATTCATAGACTCAAGACATTCTTGAAAATTATTTTTTTTGGTCACGTGTAAAATTATAAGAAGAGCATTATACAAGCAAATCACAATTTATTCTGAAAAATATCATATCATCAGTAAGTGTGAACAGAGAGTGTCATTTACACTCTTCTACAGGTTAGTCACGAGGTTGATCTCACTAAAGCTTTCGGCTGTTTGGAACTAACATTTCTCAAAAGCTTTATTCTATATGTCTCAGAGAAATATAAAATCATGGTAAATGTCCTACCCAAAGAATTGGAAAATTAGGAAAATCGACTCCGTAAGAGATATAAATTCACTTAAGGATTTGACATCTTTTGATCTTCATGCTCCTCAAAAACTTATAGGGAATAAAGCTCCGTGGCTTACTGATGACTTAATGACGATGAGGTACCATGATAGCTTTGAATACATTCGAAAACAGATCATTACAGTATTAGGACTATCATAAAGGATTGAGAAACATCACGAACCGCACAACTAGGAAATAAAGCATGTTCTCAATTAAGCTGAAGGAAATCTCTTGCACGGAAAAAAATGTTTGTTAATTCAATCAAATTTATTTGGTCAATCTTATTGGCTTGACCCCACTAAATAAAATTCATCCCCAAACACAGGGGTATTTGATTGATGGAATCATTGAATTGCGGTGACAAAATGTATTTCTCAATGCAATGCTAACATTTCTTTGATTTGAATATAGGTTCATCTATTGAAACAATCTCCAACTCGTATAGAATATTGCACAAATTCAATAATTGATCGTTTTTAGTTTTGAACAAGAAGAAAGTGGAACATAATGTATACCGTTGCATTGATAATTGAATTCTCTATCGAATGGCAAGATGGTTCTCGGTAGGTACCATTCGGAAAAAAAAATGTTTTCGTTGAAAATGCGTCCATAGAATTAAAATTCCTGCTGTAGTATTTGTTATCGATCTTATCGATGAAATGACTTTCACTATGAGTAACTGATATAGATTAGTATAGATTTCAACCTGATCAAAGCCTCCTGGACTGAAAACAAAATTAAGGAATTATACTTTTTCAATTGTTAAATAAAAATTTGGCAACACCGTCGTATGTAATTTGAGCTGTAGAACCTGAAAAACATCATTTTGAAAAATCGAAGTTGGTGGCTATTCTGGTGAAACCGGAAGTCGGCCATTTTGTTTCCATATGTCTGTCAATCCGAAATTGTGTCTCATATCTATGTACAAAAATTTATTCAAATCGGTTGATAAGTGAAGGAGATTCAGGCATGGCCCTAGTCCCATTATCACCCCGTATACTTCCAAGAACTGAATACCAACTCATACATTTCAAGTTATGAAAACCTGAGCTAAAACTATACAAATTGAGCGAAATTTCATAATCAAGACTTCCCCGTTGACTCCATTTCTTAGAAACGGCCTCTTTGTCTCCCCAATGTAGGAATCTCCGCATTCACACGAAACTTCATAAATACAATACTTACTGATTTCACTTCTGTCAGGTTTGTTCTTGGTAAGGAAAATTCGTAAAAAGTCCTGCCGGATTGGAAGCAGCTCTTGATGTTGAACTTGTTTCCGATCCTTCTGATATTTTCGGAGACACCTCTGATGTACGGAAGGCAGATCACTGTGCTTTGTTGTTGCTCTTCAGATGTCTCCGTTCTCTGGAGTTGTTTCAATACTTCTCCTGGGAGTTTCTTGAGGTATCCATTCCGGAAAAGACCCTCTCTGATGTGGTATCTAGTGACTCCTCGTCATTGCATATGTGCATCGCTCTTTCTACCAATGTTCTCACGATGCCTCTCTTTGTCGAATTCGGATTGTTGAAGCTGTAGTTGAGACACTGTCCCGTATGTGTCTTCTTTCTATAGTCAGAGGTGCGGATGTCATTGCCTATTTTCTCAACGTTCACATCGAGGAAGGATGAGGCAGTGTTGGTTTTCCATTTCGTTCGTGAATTTGATCGAATCACTGATGCATCAGGGTTTCGGAATTTGATCGAATCCCAGATGCATCAGGGATTACCCTTCCTCGATGTGAACATTGATATAATATGCAATGACATCCGCACACCTGTCTATAGAAAGGAGACACATACGGGGCAGTATTTTAACTATAGCTCCAATCATACGAGTTCACAAAGAGAAGGATCGCGAGAACGTTGGTAGAAAGAGCGGTAGAAAGATCCGGCAGTAGTTCACGGAGTTTACGTACCAAGACCAAACCTGACAAACAGGTATGAAATCAATATTGTATTCATGAAGTTCCATGTGAATGCGGATATTCCTACATTGGAGAGACAAAGAGGCCGTTACCAGTAAGATTGGATGAGCACAATAAATGGACTCAACGCGAAGAAACGTCAAAATCGGGAATTTCTGACCACGCTTGGACTGAGCTCCATCGAATTCTATGGGATTACGCAAATGTTCTACATAGAGAGGAGCATTGGTTCGAACTAATGTTCAAAGAGGCCGCCCACATCGAAACCAATAACGCCTTTAGTCGTCAACCAAGCGTTGAGATCAAGAACTAATTGCTCTTTCTGGCAACTTATGTTAGTAATCAACAAATTTTATTTATCATTGGATACACGATAATTCGAATTTTCATTTTAGTTCAGAATCAAAACTCAAAAATTCCAATATACCGAAAATAAATACCTGAATGAATCCATTTTTATACAACCATTTTTTTTTCTTATGGTCAGTTGTATGACTCACGATTATTGAAGAATATAGAAGGTATTTTCACGCATAATATTTGTAGGTATATATAAAACGGCCCCAAAATTTACATTAATTATATTAATTATTTTTTTTTTATTTTTTTTTATGTTTTTATATTATCCTATCCAGCACCAAATAAATGTATAAGAGAAATTATTCTTGATTGATTGAGTTATGATTGAAAACATTCAAAAACTGACGATCCCCAAAAATGCACATATTGAAAGCCATTCTTCCAAGAACTTTGAGCTATATATTTCTCTCTCTGGTTATTGTGTGTAAAGTGGTCTGAAACTTGTCTTGACGCGTATATTATATTATAACTGAATTTTATTGCAATTTTCAATAATTTGTAGTTTGTAGATTTTTTTTGCTTCGTATGCGCCTAATGATCCACCTTGAGCCAAATTTCGAGTTTCTAAGGCACCTAGGCATGGTCGTCTAGGTTTCCGATGAATGTGCCAATCAGTTAGTGATAGATTGTCACTTTTAAGACTCCAATAACTCATGAACTATAATAGTTTCGATCAATTTGGGATTCTAGATGCTTGGCCTCATTAGACATGCTATAAATTGCAAGTTTACAGGTTCAATGGTTTTTGAGTTAGGGATCGAAAGTACTGTTGTGGAATGTACTTTCACCACCTATCGTGGAAAAAAAAACACACTTTCGATTGAAATTTTTCTATAATCGAAAATTTCTTCAATTTTTTTTTAATCGGAATATTCGCCGTGAGTCTAGATACGCCACTGACGCATGCATTGTCCTCATATCACCAACTCCTACTGGCGATTATTATAAATCTGCTGTTATATTCGCCTTCGTAAGGTTTCGCAATACATACAGTGAGGTGTTTATCAATAAGACACACAATGATCGCTAGAACAGTACTTCTATTGTTAGCTATTTTTTCAACATTGGGACAAAGCGATAGAGCAGTGGAAACATTCAAAACATGGATCGAATGGAATTATGTCAATTTCACGTGGCCCTCCGCGTCACTCATGGATGAGTTGAACTATAATCCAGGTGAGCATCTAGTTTATGAAACTTCGCTAGAGAATTGATTTGTTTGAAAATATGAACATAAAATAAGATGTGAAATCATGAACTTCAGTCACTATCTTCCATCGTTCTAAATAACCTCTTGAGAGGTATTTTTGTTGAAAAGGGAAACATTCTCAAAGAAGGAATTTTTAAGAAGGTGAAAATAAATCTTTTTTTGAAAATAATTACGTTCCCGTCTGAAGAAGCGTCTGCGGCTTCGAAATACTTCTGACAGATATTGTACAAAATCTGGGAATGAAAATGAGAATTTGCAATTTTATATTTTATATTTTGTCTTTTGAGTTAGGGTTTTTTTCAATATCTATCAGGTGTAATTCAAGGTTAAGCGAGTGCTTTCATCCGGAATTTCATAAATTTTTATTGTAGAGTTTCCAATTTCCAGAAAAATATTTATTTTCAATGTTCATACCGGATAGTTTGTTTTAATTTTCACAAGAGGAGTTGTGATCTGGAACAGTAAATTTCGAAACTATTCCAATTGAATAACATGGTATGGTCAAGAATTTCGTTCAGTTGGGAGATTAATATGGAATTTTCAACTTGGTTATTTTTTCCCTGAAATTATGTTGGTGAAGTTATATTGGAACAATCAATTTCCATGAACATTAAACTCGAACTCAGTCTAATGTTCTTGATCTATCTGGATCATACTGACCGCCAATATTTCAGCAGTTTCCATTCAGCGGTTGCAGAAAAATAATTCAAAACTGAAAATGTCATTGAGTATACCGGGTCATTCACGTTATTCGACACGAAGCGCTGAAGCATTTGATTTAAAAAAAAGTTTTTCCCTAAGGATGGATAGGGACCTTTTAGCGCTACATTTTAAAAATATTTTCATGTTGTGCCAAAAACATGAAACGTATCAAAGTAGTTATTATTTTAATGGAATACCCTGCATATTATTACAGTTTCGTATTTTACGATCAAAATAAAGCCAAGTTTCATTGAGTTTTAATTCACCTAAACCTAATGGTTTTTGAAATATCTTTTATTTTGTGAAAATGTAGTATCAGTTTTAATGCTTGAATTCTCAACTGGCGTTTTCTTTTTTTTGACCAAATTAATGCTAGAGGCTACTAACTGAACAACTTTTATATCGCAATTGTGAAATATTTACTAACTTATACAAGGTGTGTAAAAATTAAGGCAAAATAATTACAATTTTTAAACGGCAATAACTTTTTAATATAAATGTATTTAATGTCAACAGCAAATGTCAAATTTAATTGTCAATCGAATACTGAAATACGTTCCTATACGTTTTCAAGTAAATTGCAATTTTTAAGTAAAATGCCCATTTTTATTTTGCAAACTGATTTTAAGAAATTTATTACTTATCATGTCTCCTATGGCGTTTTGACGAATCAGAATTAATTGAAATAAACACTGAGATCTAATAATAACTGCGTTCATTTTTCAATATTTTCAATGTTTCGTATTAGTTTAAATTACCAAGAAAATTCAAAAAAAGTTGGTGATATACAAAAAGCAATTTTTCATATCAAGTGTTTGAAGTGGCGACCATCAGACTCTAAACACAAATGTATCCTCTTTCTAAAACCTTCATCAACTTTTGCCAACATACGCGGGCTGACATTTAGAAAAGCTTCTCTGATGCGCTGTTTCATATTGTCTGATGTTGTTGTAGGTGTATTATAAATGATTCCTTTAATGTATCCCCATAAGAAGAAGGTGACGTCATGTCGGGTGACCTTATGTCTGTGAATTTAACCACATACGATAATGATTTCCTCATCAATACGAGTGAATGGTTTGCGTAGAATATTCAAAACCTTCCTTGCAAGTTTATTTTCTCTATATACTAGCAGAGTGCATCTGAACATTGGAAAGCCAGTTCTTTAATGTCTAGGAATTCAACGATATGCAATAATTATTTCCTTATCAATACGAGTGGATGGTTTCGTAAAATATTCAATACATTGTTTGCTTGTTTATTTTCAAAACTTTCTAGCTGAGTGCATTGTTGTCTGTCAGTGTCGAGGTTTCGGTGGGGGTGACAGGAATATAGACACACTGTTTCACTTTGTACGTTTGTGCTTTTGAAGGGTATAGTTTTTGGTACCCTCTACTTCAACAAAGTAGGTATATTTGGAATATAGCACATTGTAGTGATATCATTCTGTATATGAGTTACCTGGGAGAAGGGGTTATTGTAGAAAAGTCAGATTTGATATCATTATTATTGTACTGATTGAGAAATAGATATTTGTGTTACGAGTATATATTTTATTGAATTCAACTCACAACAAAATCATTCCTTTTTTTACCGTCCAGTTCAATCTAATCTACAGATTAGATGGAACTGCCACTGAGGCTCATGTGCAACTCACATCATTGAACACAGAATTCTTGGTTTTAATTTTTGTTCACATAATGTTTTCTTGGTGGTGGTAACTGCCACTAATTCTATGTTTTTCTCGCAGGTGCCTACATACCCGTCGGTATAAAAATTCACCAGTCGTCCAACAGAATATTCATCTCCCTTCCTAGAGTGAAGGAATCTGCAAGAATCACCTTAGCGACAATTCCCCTCGACCAAAAGAGAAAAAACCCACTACTGACACCATATCCCAGCTGGAAAATGAACACGGGATCAAATTGCGATAGTCTACAGGATGTGATGAGCATGGAGATAGACAGAGATGACGTCATGTGGGTCGTGGACGCTAGAAGGGTATCTTCCGTTGTCACGTGCCCTCCTAAACTCGTGCTGATCGATTTGAAGAATGATGAAATCCTGCAGAAGTACGAAGTACCTGATTCTTTGTGTCCACATAAAAATGGTTGTTTTTTGAACGATATAGTCGTGCATGGGGACTACGCATACTTCTCGGATACGACCAAATCAGATCCAGGTAAAAATATATGATGCAGGGCTCATTTCAGCATATATCATAGGAAATCTGCTATAAAATAAGGAAAATCATTTGGGAGGGTTACTGGTACCGACACAAGTTTTTTCAATAACATCCTACATTTCCAAAGCGTTTTCTGGAATCTAAAAATTTGTCACACTCAAAGGTTTCTCTGACTGTTAATGCAGAATTCATTCCCATTCCTAGGAATCCTAAGTGAAGTATGATCAATCAATATCTTCTATGATAACGGGAAGTGAATTGATCATTGCTCCTTCATATAGTCGCTATTCGCTGTGTGCATTAGGCTGGAGGGGATGGATGAAATTGTGACAGCGCCCATGGTGGCAGGAGTAGGTAATAATCCTGGCAATCGTAGTGGCAACGGTCACGGTTGGGTAGTATCACAAAATACATATAATAACAATGAGCCCTCACCATTGCTGTGTATTCGATAACAAAAATAGTACCAAAAATAGTACGTGTACATTTAAACCTACATTTCCGACGGTGAAACAGCAGCAAAGAGATAAGTGTTCTGTCCACGATATTTCAATCTCTGATTCCGGCGGTTTTCATTCGATAAATATTTCAGATGTTTTCCGTTTTCCATTTGATAGTCAAGAAGTAGACAGTAGAATTATCGCAGATGATTTGTGTTTTAATTTTCCCGAAATGGTTTGGGTTACAAAAGCAATGGGCCTTACATGTGAACTAATGTTAAATGTGATGCAATTACTGAGAGTGAACTTACTTGCCTGTATAAGCAATACGCAATATATTGAATAGAAAAATCGAATTTAAACGGTTTTCTTCACATAAAGGATTCAATATAAAATTGAACCAGAAAAAGGTAGATCTCAGGTGAAAAACAACTACTTTCCTGGCAAATACCACGCAGAACGTTGAATGATATTCACCTGAAAATCCATGCATACTTCCATATAATATCAATGGACATTGAATGCAAATGTTTCTTTCTGATAAGCTCGATTATGTTTAATTTATGTCGTGTTCACCTAACAATCCGCATACCGGTTTCAGGCTTCTTGGCCCTCATCATCTACCTTTTTCTGGTTCAATTTTATATTGAATCCTTTATGTGAAGAAAACCGTTTAAATTCGATTTTTCTATTCATTCCACTTCACATGGTACTTATCTCTCACTATATGCTAGACGGGCTTGCCACTCCTACTGAGAAGGAATCTTTTATCTAGAAACCTATCGAAGTGGGAGATTTTCGGAGTGTTTCTTTCTGTCACTAGGTACCGCCAGTTAAAGTTTATCTTTTCCGGCGTACCTATAGGTGTTACAAGATCGATGATGGTTTGTTTACGTTGTGTCTCACTTCAGCCAGAGTTCTTTGGACCTTTGGCTGGTTGACTACTCCGTACTGATGAGGGCCAAGAAGCCTGAAACTGGTATGCGGATTGTTAGGTGAACACGACATAAATTAAACATAATCGAGCTTATCAGAAAGAAACATTTGCATTCAATGTCCATTGATATTATATGGAAGTATGCATGGATTTTCAGGTGAATATCATTCAACGTTCTGCGTGGTATTTGCCAGGAAAGTAGTTGTTTTCCTCCTGAGATCTACCTTTTTCTGGTTCAATTTTATATTGAATCCTTTATGTGAAGAAAACCGTTTAAATTCGATTTTTCTATTCATTCCACTACACATGGCACTTATCTCTCACGCAATATATTGTTGACAATCGTACGTGTTAGAGAGTGTTAAAGGGGTAAGTATTATTTGGGGACCGTTCAACGTTCTCACATCCATACAGGGGTAAAAGTGGGATCCCTTATTCAACTAAAATATTAAACCTCATTCCTTTTCTGATTATTATTTTATTTGAGAATTCCATTAAATAGTTTTTCGTTGTATCTGATGTTATTTAGTGGTTTTCCCGTCAGTTTAAAGCTAGCGAGGGTTATATGGGTACTTTTTTTCAATTTGTTAACCTATTTTTGGCGCCCTCACTTTTTTATGTTCTTAGGACCTTATGAACGTGCGACCTCAATAAACTAACGAGCAAGCACATCACTTGCCGTACCTAGAAGTACACAGACATGGCATTACTTCATGATATTCAAAATATCTATAACTTGACATGCATAACCTCCAAATGCGGTGAACTTCCACATATCACATATCACACACATAACAACATTTACTTACTTTTTTCTGCAGAAAAAAACTTACAATTAATCTGGAACTAGTAGTGAGCACAAAATTGTTACATCGTGGTAGATTATTTAGAAATTGTTGAAATATTGAAATTGTTGCACAGTGAGTATTGGAAATAAACCAGGCAAACCTCAGCTATCGAGTCACTAGAGGGCATTGCCAGTCTTGCTCACAGCGAATAACAACGATTACATTTGAATTCATGGAAAAGTGTTTCTAGGGAATTCAACTTTTTCTCCACTTCCCAACATCTCAAAATATGCTCAAATATACACATATTCTCTCTAGGTGATCGACGTGATCAGGAAGGTGATCGACGTTCCATAGCTCCTTCTTGGATACACCACTGATTCTCCTATTCAATGTTTTCGTCAAGGCAACATATTCGCGATTGATATTTAATTGGAAGTGTATTGATTTTATGTGTTTTTTGAGTTCATAAATATCTCTAGAGCAAACAATGAAATGAGTTTTTCTACTATCATGCAAAATACTAAACTTTATTGAACTATATTTGGTAAAAAAAGTGGTTCTTTATTGCACTGTGATATAAAATGTTTATTGCACCCATCTGTCATCATAACAAACATAAACGTCAAATCGACGCAATTTTTAGTACGCTTTTTATTTTCTTACACTTAGTGCCATCTGAATAAAACACTTTTTGGTTTTTCATGAATGTAGAAAAAATATTGAATGCAACTCGTGCACAAAGTATTCATTGCCCAGGTTGGGCGCCAATTGTGTAACACCCTTTCTTTTTCGACCCCCAAATTTGAAGAGTCTGATTCAAATTTAAGAAGGTGAAATCACTTTGCTGATAGGCTGCTCAGATTGATACGGTTAGGCCGTGAGTAAAGTTCAATTAATGACTTTTCCTAGTTTGTCAAATTGGTCCACTAAAAAAATTGTACATCAATTAACTTGACTAGTTCAAGAGTTGGGCGCCAGGCTTGCTAAAGACAAAAGCCAAAGATAAACAAAAATTTACTAAACGAATGTCACCTAGCATGTATGGGAAGGCAAATGAATATGCAGGAAATCAACTTAACAAATTTATTCCAGACTAAGAATCATAACATTGACTGGATAGTATGAATTGATAAAAAAACTTTGAACTATGTTGCTTGAAGAGTAGGAAAAAAATTCAATGGCGGCCTCGTCGGACAACTTCACGTCGAGTGCAATGAACACTTTTTGCACTTGTGGCATGAATAACTATTTTCTGACTCATTTCGCAACATATACAGTGACCGGCAGAAAGTATGCATCATATGGGAAATTTTTTTATTGATAAATTTTGACAAATATCGATACGTGCAATCGCTTCTGCATCAGAAGGAATCCCAGAAGACGTTGTACAGTACCGTTTGGCTTTTCGTGTCTGGCGAGAACTTTATAAAATTTATAAATTATGTCTCAAAACCCATTTATTTAAAAAATATCGAAAAATGTTACTCGGAAAAGTTGTTTAGAACGATATTTTATAGCTATGAACAAGTTGTGGAAAAATCTGAAATAAAAAATAATAAAAAAATTGCCATAAAAAAATCAATTTGGAAAATACATTTCTGACAAAGAAACTAATTAGTAAAGCCAACAGTAATATTTTAAATAACATTTTCGCAGGCTATTTCGATTTTATTCGGAGAAAATTTAAAATCTGTGAATTTGTCATGTGTTCAGCTGCTTCATAAGATACTATTTTAATTTGAATTTTTTATTCGAACAAAAAATTAATAGATTTTTGGACAATTGTTGGAATCATACATACCTACAATATTACCATTGTTGATGCGTGCATCGACATATTTCCTCATGATCGAAGAGGCCATGAACCAATTGACTAATAATGCTAATATGTCAAACGATTTAGTGGTGTTATTATTTATGCAGGTATCTTTATCGTCTTTCTTGTATAGTTTTTTCATTGTAATAGTTATTTTACATTTTGTTAACAATAATTAGAGATTCCCAAGAAAACCTGAGTTTGCAAGAAAAAATTGAGTTCGCCCTAATATGTGGCGAGTGTTTTCATAGTTCCAGAGAAACAGCAGATATATTCAATGCTAGATATCCAACTAAGAATATCCATGTATCTACTGTGTTGCGTATTTTGAACAAATTCACAGGTAGTGTAGAAAATCGTTACAAAATTCCACATAGTAAGGCCGTCACTAATTGAAGAAGGTACGAAAAGATGAACGGCACTGTACAACGTCTTTTGGGGTTTCTTTGGATGCAGAAGCAATATAGATATTAGTCAAAATTTATAATAAAAACGAATATTTCGAAATTGATTACGATTACAAATGATTTTCTTGGAAATTTTTCGAAAGTATCACAACCAATTTTTCATCACCTACAGAAATTCGAAAAATAGTGTGCAGCCAGGAAGTATAAATTTCTCCGACTTCCCAATGTCTTTCTAGGTTCAATTTCCTGGCCATATGGAAGTTCTCATGATTAAAGACAAAAATGTATATTTTTCTATTGTACAAATTTCAGACTAACAAAATTGTGATATAAATATTCGTGAAAATAAATAAATATTGAAATATACTCAATTATCCGTTTTCCAGCAAAAGTTCATTAAAATTCCACTTTCAAGCATAAGTGCGATATTTTGACATTGAAAAATGACTATTACGAAAATATAATTGAGCATCGACCGCTCAAGGAAACTTTGATTGCATAATTCCGTTGAACTGAGAATTTAATACAAAATCGTATCTCAAGGTCTCGAACAAATTAGTATGCAAATAAGCCATTAGTATAATTATTGCAAAACCCTGAGGTTATTATGGAATTTTCAGTTCAGTGCTACAAAGACGAATGGAATGTCAATGAATATATTGTAAAAATACAATTCATTCAATAAATATTAAAATTACAGTTGGGATTATTCAACATTCTGCTCATTTCAGGTATATTCGTATACAACAGAAAACTGAACAAGTCCTGGAAGATAAGGAACAACGAAACAATGTGGGGGGACTTAGATGCCTCCGGTTTCACAGCACAAGGAGAAACTTTGACAGGTGTCTCCCATATCAACGGTATAGCTCTGTCCCCTTCTTGCCCCAGCAGCAAATATTTCTATTACACTCCACAAACGTCATTCCACATCTACTCCATTCCAACGGAAATACTAAAAACAGAATTGGCATCTAGGAAACAACTGAATAACTGCAATGTGAAAAATGTTATCTCCAAATCTGGTGCGACAGGCGGCATGGTGGGAGATTCAACAGGTAATTGACTCATTAACAGATCAGGGGGGAATTGTGTAGTCCTATACTGATTGATATATTTTGAATCTAACTTTTAGGAAACATATACTTAGGAATCCTACCCGAAGACTCGGTTGTTGTAGCGAACCCAACAAATGGAACTGTCAAAGTTATAGAGCAAAATTCCGATATCATAAAGTGGCCAGATACGTTCGCTTTCGACAAAAATGGATACCTTTATGTAACCGCAACACAAATTTTACGTTTCACAAATAAAGGATTGAACCCGAAAGATGTGAATTTCCGAATTCTCAAATTGTACACTGGCACCAGGAGTTATTTTTATTGTGACAATTCTGATTGACGTGACAAATTATTTTGAAATATATTGATTTTTAATCCCGACTGTACCCTTTTCTGCACTTTTACAATAAACGATATTTCATGATCGATTTTTATCAGTATTATTGGAATCCAACAAATCAAAACTGTTTCAGAAAGTTTTTGGTAAACAAGAAATAAATTCACATACACTAATGCTGCGATATCTCAATAATCTGAAGACACTTTATTCTCATCACTCTTTGGCATTTTCTATGAGATTGTTTCAAGGAAAAACATGTCCTTCACTTCTTTAGCATTTCAGGTTTCGCTAAGATGACAGGGTTTTACATATCAACCTTTCAAATTTTAAGGGCAATAATGATAGCCTATTAATCGACAACGATTGCTTATTTTTAACAAACGAAACCAAAAAGTAGGAGGTTCTCTAGTCGACGCGTATATTTATTTTATTTTTTTATGTATGATCACGCATAACTTTTTACTGAGATGTCCGATTCCGATAATTATTTTTTCAGTGGATAAGGTGTACTTCGAAGTTGGTTCCATTTGAATTTGAAAGATGAAATCCACCCCTAATGGTAGCAAAATGAAGGATATTGATCACCCACCCTCTGAATTCTGGTCCGTTAACAGATTCTATCAGCTATAACTTTGTACTGGGATCTTCGATTTTCGATGATTTTCATCAGATAGGGTATACCTCATAGTTGATCATATTTGGATTTCGAATGGAATTATCCACTCTTACGGGTAGAAAAATAGGGGATAATTGATTTTTCACTTGTGAACATTGGCACACATATGTAGTTGACAATGACAGATCGCTAGTGTCATTATCACAATCAATATATTCTATGAGAGGATGGAATCATATACAAAGTAATGAAATAAACTAACCAGAACAACAAAAATAATTTATATTACAACAAAGTAGATAATCATATCATTTAACTGGTAATAGTTGAAGTAAGGTGGGTAAGTAAGTATTTTGGAAGTAATCAAAAAACAAGCAGTTAGTAATTAGTAGATTTCAGCCACAAAAAATTGAAAAATGATTTTTTTTTAACAAAAACTTAAACCGACGAAATACAGAACTGAAAAGTAAAAAAAATAAAATAAACCTTCTTAGTCTCAATAACTAAGCTCCTAACCTAATGTAAGTAACTGATTTTGAGTCGGCGCCAAACGAACAATCAACGAAGATCATTGAATTACTTCAAAAAAATTATCAGAATGTCAACGCCCAACTTGATTCCATCATTTTACGCCTTACCTGATCCCTTTGCTTGTTTGTTTGGCGCCGACTCAAAATTAGTTACTTACATTAGTTAAGGAGCTTAGTTATTGAGACTAAGAAGGTTTATTTTATTTCTTACTCAGTTCCGTATTTCGTCGGTTTAATTTTTTGTTAATTTCATTTCTTTTCATGGAATTGAACAATTTACAGAAATCCTTGGGAAATATCAAAGTATTTTCATTCAACGTCGGTCTATTTCTGCTATATTACTGATGCCGCACAGTGAAGTATTTGAGGCAGAAACGTAGCCAAAAGGGTAGAAGTAAAAAATTGCCCAACAATTGTAAAAAGTGCATTTTATTATTACTACCAGATGCGTGAATTACATCATTTCCAGAAGCACAAGTAACATCCAGGAGCTCCTTGCTTCGGTTGAAGAATATATTTTTTTGCGAGTGGACGTGCTATGTGATTACTTTACAGACTTGTGTTAGTTTAAATCTATATTTTTCGTGGCATTAGGAATTAATGTTCTGAAATTGTTTCAAAATATTTAATGATTCACTCAGTTTCGTCATCATATTGAAAAAAAAATTGAAGCTAGAAAAATATTATTTTAAAGCCTTTTTTGGCGTAATTTCAGATTCCTTAAATGCTTTATGAAGATGTGTCGGAGCTTCTCGGACCTATTTTCAATAATAATCGTAATGGTTACAGTATTGAGGGTATATTTCTGAGGAAAAATGTTCCCCACACAGCTGCCATTTTTATATAGTTTTTTTTAGAAAGTACTATTTTTATTTGCACGGTAATCTCTTGTCAACTCATAGAACTTCATTTTTTCTTAAGCCTATCAGACAGAAAAAAATAAGTTTCAAGATATAAATATAGTGTTAAACTTAATCAGAAAAAAAAACATCAAGGATAGAATACAACTTCATTTTATATTATAATAATAATGATAGATGACATCGTATTTCGTATTTCTTATTTTTTTATTTGATTAGACTTTCTCAAGTTTGTTTGACTCGAATTTATTTTCAATTTAACAATCATTTATATTCTTCTGATGATTGACTAATCATGGGTAAGCTCTTCAATCTTTTAGTAGCTATAATATATATGGACAATTTGGGAAAAAAATTAAACTGAGAAATCTGAAAAACCTTGAGGTATATAAATTAACTTGTGGCTCGGCAAGTTTTTATGTGGGCCAAACAGGTAGAACATTTGGAAAGCGAATTTCGTCGATGGTTCTAAATTCAACTTTTGCTACTTACCTTTAGACTGAAAAATATTATTTTGTTAACGATTTCGATAAAAAAAGGTTGCCAGCCCGACCTTCCAGAAATCATTAAATGCAAAAGATCACAATTCCTTTTTTTGAATTGGTTTCATTGAAGATTAAACATATGATCCCCGTTCTAACTACCTATGGGATTATCCTTCATTTCTTCAATATCCTTTATTAGATTCATATATCTACTACTACCTGCCTTGATTATTCAACATGATACATCGTGATAGTTGGGTTAGTATTTTCTCTGCCTAAAGAAGCTATTGTATAGCGTAACACGTGTCGTGGTTTTGTGAACCTAGTTTGGTGAAGTGACTGTCTTTTGTTTACATCGTGTTTCATTTAATAAATTCATTACTAATATAAGTTAATTTTCCGAAGTTCTCCAAAACTAATATCCTGGTAGTGACGAAACTTTGGTATTTTCGACCGTAATATAAGTTGAGTATTAGGTAGTTTTTTTTCAGGTTTGCGGTCTGTGACAAATGAAACTCATTCGTTTTCAAATCTCAATATTTCGTCAATGTTTATTGACTTCATCAGGAGATCAATTTGATTACAATAATGTTAAAATACTAGAACATGAAAACTATTACAAAAGCATATTATTCTTGGAAATGTACCATATAAATAAGAACAAAAACACAACTGTAAATTATAAATCTGATACAGGACAGTTAATTAATAAATACTGCAATATTTTGCAATTCACTCAGACAGACTTGTGATGAAATTGATGTTTTCCTTTTTTTTTTCGTTGAGGTATGTATCGTGTTGTTATTTCCTTGTCTCCTGGGTTGTTTCTAACATCCTGTATCTGTACTTATTGATAATTTACTCTCAATCGCATTGTAAAAGAAAGAAAAAAATCATTGTTTTATATTTTAATAAATGATAGTTTGAAAACTGAAGAACACGCTTTAATAGAAAACTAAACTAAAAAGTGGAAAATAATTTTAAATGAGTTTGAAATGGGAATACAGTGATTAAAAACAAATTTATTTCATCGTAAAAAAGCGTGGGGAGCTTGATGTCAATTGTTGTTAATATTTCATGGACAGATATTGGTAAAAGTGGAATCATTATGAAAATATCTTAAAAAGCACCCCACGCTTTTTTACGATGAAATAAATTTGTTGTTAATCACTGTATTCTTAATTCAAACTCATTTAAAATTATTTTCTACTTTTTAGTTTAGTTTTTTATTAAATGGTGTTCTTTAGTTTTTAAACTATAATTTATTTTCAACTTTTTAGTTTTGTTTTCTATTGAAGCGTGTTTTTTAGTTTTTCAAACTATTATTATTATTATTTAATTTTTTTAACTATTATTCTCCAATTTTGGATAGAATCGGACCATAATCACAAAACTCGTCCGCCATTTTAGAGCCGCCATCTTGAATCCCTCAATTTTGAGAAAATAATCATAATCTCCGACCCCAAAAATCCCCACATACCAATTTTGAATAGAATTGGACCATAATCACAAAACTTGTCCGCCATTTTGGAGCCGCCATCTAGAATTTTTCAATTTTCACAAAATAATCTTAATATTAGACCCCAAAAACCCCCACATACCAATTTTGAATAAAATCGGACCATAAACACAAAACTCGTATACCATTTTGGATCAGCCATCTTGAATTTTTCAGTTTTGACAAGAGAATCATAATCTCTGACCACGAAAATCTCAGATACCAATTTTGAAGCGAATCGGACCATAATCATAAAACTCGTACGCCATATTGGAGCCGCCATTTTGTTTTTTTTTCTGAACAAAAATTTCTTAATGCAGTGTCACCGGAATTATGTACACCTGCCAAATTTCAAATCATTCGTACGTCAAAATCGCGCCCAAAAGAGTCGGTTACAAACAAACATACGGTTACAAACATACAAGTGAAGCTAATATAAAGCTTGTAAAAATATATATTTTTTTTGTTTCTACCTCGAGTTTCTTTCTTTCTTCTTGTAACGATATATCTGTTACATTTCTTATTTATATGCTCTATGCGTGATTCATTCACAACCCTATTGAAAATCTATTACATTACCTATTGAAAATCTTAGCGACATCTAGCCGTCGGTAGTGGAACAATCATTACGGCTAAAAGAAGAGGAGCTGTCGCGGGTGATCTGACAGTGCGATGATATTCAAGACGATGCATGTGACATTCTCGTCCCTTTTCTAATCTTTCGGCAATTAAGATATATTGTTTTCTGAAACTCGTCGGCCATTAAAGAGTAGAAGATGCCATGTTGAAATAATATATAGAATCAGAGCATTTTCCTTTTTCCGCGAATATGATTTCAAATCAGTGAATTTCAAGGAAGGTATGTACTGAGAACTTATGTTTGGACCGTAGATATTTTAAATATGTCACATTCAAATAATTTTTAAGAGAACGTTAAATGATTTTTCACAAGGGAAGTATCTGAAGTCATCTACGCATTTTGGTTATGAAAACAGTAATTAGATTTATTTAGGTCAATCTGACTAAAAATAGCAGTGTCGTTCACCATATATTTTTGAAGAATTCTGTCAGGATTATTTCCCAATGACCAATTATATGTATTGTCTGGTATGTACGATGTGAGACAACTTTCCTGTGTGTCCATGCTCACCAATCTCAAAAAACACAAAAAAACTCCAGAAAAAGTGACCCACAACTACACCACCAGACATGGATCGCAACTACTACCACGTTGTGAAAAAACAATAGGTCAACGTCACTGTGACTATCTTGCACCCAGACTCTACAGCATGATACCTAGCTCGACAAAAAGCATAAATAATTTAAACTTATATAAAAAAAAATTAATAACTGGATTTCTAGTATTGAGAGAAATAATATACACGATTTTGTTAACCAGAAATATCATCACTAAAACAAAAAAAAAAACAACTCCATACTACCCTAATGATCTCAAACATAAAACGGTATGAATGGCTCCATAATTGATGCTATGATTTTATATATATATATATATATGTATATGTGTGTGTGTGTGTGTGTGTATGTATGTATGGGTGTATATATGGGTGTACGTGTATATGTGTGTATATGTATATGTATATATACATGTATATGTGTGTGTATATAAATCTGCTTTAAATCTATTATATGTCCCGTTTGTCTTAACATAAAACCCCACTGTTAATTATATATTTACCCTATTATTATATGAATGCGTTCACATATTTTGCATGTTTATGTGTATTTATTTATTTATTTATTTATTCGCTAATTATTTTGTATAATTACACTACTTTATTTATTATCTTTGTCATCATTACCTTCTATTATATGTACGTTTGTCTTAACATAAAACCCCACTGTTAATTATATATTTACCCTACTAGTATATGAATGCGTTTACATATTGCATGTTTATGTGTATTTATATTATATTATTTATTTATTACGCTACATTACTTTTGTCATAACTTACACTACAATATTATTATTATAATTGTCATCATTACATTATATTCTTACGAAACTACGTACAAGCGATAGTCCTTCGGAACTAAAGCTTCTGTGGTACCCCATGTTTATTTACTTTAACCACCTTCATTATATAAACACTCTTGTTTCCTAGTGAATAAACTTATATTATTATATTATTATTATGAATCCCACATGTATATTTTTTTTATGAGTTTTCGTTTTCATATATCTTTGGTATGGTTCCATATTTGGTAACCGAGCTTTGATTTTTATGTGGTTGAAATGATCTAATATGTATATTTCATGTATAAATTTGGTACTTGGAATTTGGAATTTTCTTTGAATTTTCAGAAACCTTTTTGAAGAAGTATTTGACGGCTAGTCAAACATTTATTCTCATATACGTTTCATGAATATCGCTAAAATTGAAGTCATTTTCGTAAATCAAATTCAACAAACTTGATTGTCTCAAATTCTGATTTTTGATTATTGATAACGAAATATCTCGGCTGTTCAAGATCAGAGAAAAAATCATCTCTTCCTTATATAAAGCAAAAATCAATTTTTGTTTATTCATAAGAATTATTAATAATAGTTCTTCAATTTCAGTATTGGATATAATTCATTTGTATACTCAATTAATTTGAAGTAATAATCTCTTGATGAAATTACACTCAACTGTAACAACAATGAGTTGAGGAGTGCATTGAAAAGATTCCAAGTTTCAAGAAATAGAATTTTTGTATATCAAACTCTGACACAAACAATATTGTTTTCATGTAAAATCGCTGAGAACACACTTGATGGACCAGAAGCTGACGTTTGTGTTCACCTGATCGGTCGCCCAGCAGCTATAAGTACCCCCTGATTGCGAGCCAATCCACGTGGAGTTTAGCTAAGTGCTAGACGAAGAAAATACAATCAAGGTACATCGTCATCGAAAAAACCGACAGTTCAGCAAACAAAACAATATTAGTTTTCTGCATTCAAATGTTCTGAAATTGGAAAAGATGTGAATTTTGTAAATATTTATGATAATTCTGCATTCCCAGTCTGATTATGCCGTCCGACATATGTATATACAATATTTTAACTTGTTTACCATTACAAAGTATGTCAAAAGTCAACAGCAATGGTTTTAACTTTAAAACTCATAAACAAATATTTTTGAATAGAGTGTTGCCACAAATACTCCACTGTGCGCCGGTCAGCAGACTTCCCTTTTTGCCGAATCCTCTGGTAATACCGAACAGAGGTAGAAATACTAATGTAAAATATATTTCAATACGTATAGATATATAAAGAAGACTACGTAATATCTTTTGGGATGTGCTGAAAATAGCCCAACGTTTCCATCGATGGATTCCTCGCAAAAAATAGGAAGCCGCTTCGTGAATTTCCCCCGAGTCATTTTCGGCAAATCGAGTGTACATGAATTATTCCTTGATTAACTTCAAACAAAAGTCTTTGAAGCATATGCAGTGTGTGAATAAATATTCAGATAATTATATGCAAACGAGTGTGGAGTGATTGGAGCGTACTATCATTAAAGTAGTCAATCTTGTATGAAGGCCTGTAGTACAAATATTAATAATTAATCTTTCCGCTTCGTCGGGTTGCATGATTTGATCATAGTATCTGTTTGAAATATTGTAATGCACTTTCTATCAGGAGAAATATCTTCGTATTCCTGAGAGACTGTCCATATTTTATATCCAGGACTGGAATTAACACAACATCGTATACCCAATCTCAAAAATGACCCTCAACTTTAGTATCCGGATAGCATTATTGCTAAAACAGCTGTTGCAATGTACAAATTGATATTTCCGAATTGTTTTTGCATCAAATGGTACGTTGTGATGATAACAGTTAAAAAAATATTTTAGTTTATTAACAAAAACAATTATTTTATCAAGCTCTTATTGTATACATGGTGATTCAAATGTACTTTGACAAACTTCAGGAGGTGATTCCTCACAATATTCTGATATGAGTTGTTCCAAATAAATATATGCTCGGAAACGCTTCGTTTCCAAGATACAGGGTGTTGAGGTTTTTATTTTAATTTTAGTTTTTTTCAAATAGCTTTCGAAATACTGACCTTAATCGAACTAAAATTGGTATTGAGATGTTTTCTGAGGTGTCGAATGTTATTATTGCTCTTACTCGTAGGAGGCGCCACCTACACGTCTTTGTCTTTTTTGAAGATTCATAACTTTTTTTGAGTTCACTTCTAGCACATTTTTCAGAAAAAAAAATCAATTCCTCTATCATATCTACGCAGAAAAGCTACCCTTGTTACAAGTCGCTATAAGTAACCGTTTTCTAGATATTTGGACTTGAAAATTTTAAGTCGATTATTTGACAATCGATGCGTGTTGAAGTCATTACCATTATTTTGCATTTCTCAAAAGAATGCTTGGGAAATGAATTTGACGTTTGAGTAAATAGTTTTGGTTTCTTGCAGCGGGCACCACCTATTCTATTTATTTAAATAGTTATTTTTGTTTCAAGGGTGCAAAATCTGTATTTGTTTTGATGAAATTTGCAAGAAATATCAACATTTTATTTCAAGAAATTTTGAATAAGTAGAATAAAATAAAATAAAGGAAACTAAATTGTATTCGAATGAATTGTTCAAAGTGTCCACCTTCAGCGAAGATACAGGCATGCAGTCTTCTAGTCATTGAATCTCGTACCCGCTCAAAAATTATTTTCTTATTGTTTCACAGGCGTCTACTATTCGGTTTCTCAGATCATCCTCGTTCGTTACTGGAGTTTTATAAACTAGTGATTTCAAATGTCCCCAAAAATGAAAATCTATCGGGTATAGATCTGGGGGCCTTGGTGCCCATGCCTGGTTAGGTTCTTCTACACCCCTACCGATCCATTGATTTGGATAGACAGTGTTAAGGAATTCCCTGGCTACAACGCTAAAATCGGCCGGAGCCCCATCATGCATAAACCACATGCGGATACGAATTTCTAATGGTACATTCTGAAGTAGTCCCGGCAATCCATTTTCTAAAAAGTCTCTGGAAGTTGCGTCATTCAGTCGGAACGGAAGAAAGGACCTATCAAGTAATTATTAATTGTTGCCACCCATACATTTACAGAAAATGGATACTGATAATGTCTTTCACTAACTGCGTGAGAATTTTCCGGAGCCCAAACATGGTTGTTATGAAAGTTTGTGATAGCATTTCGAGAGGAGTTCGCCTCGTCCGTGAAGAGTACATATCTTAAAAATTGAAGATATCCAGCCAATTTTCTCAAAAACCACTGACACATAGTAATGCGTTGGAAAAAGTCTCGTGGCAGAAAAGCTTGTACCCTTTGAATATGGTATGGATAAAATTGTTGTTCGTGGATAATTCTCCAAACTGTGACTGAGTAGAATTGAGAGCTTCAGCAATTATTCTTGTACTTGTTTCTGGATTCTCCTCGAGAGCGTTCAAAACAGCTTCTTCCAATTCTGGGGTTCGGACTGCTCGTGGTCTTCCAATGATATCAGCTGCCCTCTACCTGTTTCTGCCAAACGACGGTGGAGACTGGTAAATGTCGGAGCTGAGATAGTACTCGATTAGAAAATCGCTTCTGGTAAATACGTCTTGCTTCGCGCGCATTGCCATCCGCAAGGCCATAAACGAAATGCATATCTGCTAAATAAGCATTATTATTTAAATATTCAATTTTTTCAAAATTAGTGTTTTGAAACTCACAGAAACTTCAACAAAACGTTCAACTGTCACATAATATGTAATTACCAAAACTACTTACTTAAACGTCAAATTCATTTTCTAAGCATTCTCGTGAAAAATGCAAAATAATGGTAATAACACGCATCGATCATCAAATAATCGACTTGAAATTTTCAAGTCCAAATATTTAGAAAACGGTTGCTTATAGCGACTTGTAACAAGGGTAGCTTTTTTACGTAGATATGATAGAGGAATTGATTTTTCCACTGAACAATGTGCTAGAAGTACGCTCAAAAAAGTTATGAATCTTCAAAAAAGAGAAAGACGTGTAGGTGGCGCCCCCTATGCGTGAGAGCCATAATAACATCAGGTTTGAATTCGACACCTCAAAAAAAACCCTCAATACTAATTTTCGTTTAATTAAGGTCAGTATTTCAAAAGTTATTTAAAAAAACGAAAATAAAAATAAAACTTTAACACCCTGTATCTTGGAAACGAAGCGTTTCCGGACATATATTTATTTGAACAATTCATATTAGAATATTGTGAGGAATCATCTCCTGAAGTTTGTCAAAGTACTTTTGGATCACCCTGTATGATCGATCATTATGGAACAATATATTTTAAGGACTGGAGACGCTAATTTCATCATAGGCAAATTATGGTTAGGCTATCATATTTTTTGACATACGGTGTCGTCATTTTTTCAGGAGTAAATAATGATTTTAATTGGTGCATTTTTGACGTGACAATTGTAGGGGAACACGGAGAAATAACTATGATATTCAATTTAACCTTATTTAATTATTATTTTGTGGTAATTACCCGACTAAGGCGAAGCAAAAAGGAGGGTTATGATTTTGACCGGTATGTATGTGGGTATGCATATATGTCTGTTCATCTTTTCCCTCATAACTTCTAAACTACCTATCATAATTTGACAAATCAGGTATTGTTGGAAGCGTCTTGATTGTCCGCTGGTTATAAGCTATGTGAAGTAACATTTGATTGTATATGGCGTCCTCTAGAGGACATAATGTCATAAACTAAAAAAAAGTATTATGCCGTGGTGGTTCAATAAATTATGGAAATATTTTTCTCTTACTAGGCTTTGATTTCTGTTCATACATTCTCACTCGAACCCAAGTCATTGGTCGTAACACAAAGTTTCTAGGAAGTAGTAAAAGTCGAAAACTAGATAAATTTTTTCCTCATTTGTCACACTGTCGACGGATATATAATTTTTATCAAAAGTTTCTATGAAGGTCCTTGTTTAAATACTCGAATGAGACTATATTTGGTTACAAGAAGAAAGAAACGTCGTATTGGAAATAAAAATGAACTAAATTAAAGCAAACAAAAAACAAGTGAGATAGTTCTGCAACACATCTCACACTTGAAAATGAAGGCGCATGTACAAATATCATCTCTGTTTACCCCTTATCTTCCGAAAACAGTGTCATTGAACCTCGAAATATGCAAATTTTGGCTAATCTATCCAACTTTGTATCAGTCACCGTTTTCGTGTTACCCATAGTAGTACGACATATAAAATTAGGCTTGTACCTATAGTTGAAGATTTCGAGGGGAATAGAAAAAGGACTCCAGCGAACAGGTATGTGTTATACAGTGCTCGTCTAAAGTCCGTTTCCCTCCCTACTAATTTTTGAACCACCTGGTATATCGCAACGAAATTTGGTGGGTTCAAATAGGAGACAAAAACCTACTTTTTCATAGAAAAATCACAGCTAAAAGTTTTCATATGGCGGCTGAGCACCATCTTCAATATTTTTTAGATAGAATACCCCGTAAATTATTCCATTTTCGAAATCTGCTCACAATTCTCAACAGTTTTCTCCAATACACTTTACTCCTAAATTCAATTGTTTTCGAAATATCAACGTTTGAAAATGACATTCCGGTTTAAAATGAAGTATGGATTTTGGTCACTTCCGGTAAAACATTTTGCTAACTAAACGGTTGTTATTGATTTGTAATTGAATCTCTTAATGAAGTCGACTGATAAGAGGCGTAAAAAGAGTTGATTGAGGTTAAACAGTACAACTCACCGGAAAATCTCGAAGCCTACGAATGTGTTCTGTAAATTTACAATCAAAACAAATTAGTTAGTTGAAAAACTTATAATTTATTTTTGAATAACACTTTCATTTAACCCCAATAATTATTTCATCAAGTGTTCTAATGTGGCCCCCTCCTGAATCTTGACAATAAAGTGCCCTATTATAAATAGCTTCTCTCACGTTGATGAATGTCTGTTCATCTATTTCTTCACATGTATCTATTATTCTGCGTTCCAACTCTCCTTTTGTTTGGCATTGAGTGGCGTAGCTTTTTCACTTCAGATACCTCCAAAGGATAAAATCCAGAGGTGTAAGATCCGGAGATCTTGGTGGCCATTCTGTACTTCCCCTGCGACCTATCCATCGCCCAGGAAAGTTTGTATCGAGGAACTCTCTAGCCATGCGATCGAAATGGGGAGGTGCCTCATCCTGCTAAAATATAATTTCACGATTTTCAAACTCTTCCTGATTGTTTAATACAATTTGTCTTGTTCGAAGTTTAATTTCAGTTTCTAAAATATTTCTGTAAAGAACTCCTGTAAGATTGCCTCTGATGGAAATTGGTCCAACGACGCGATTGCCAAAATCCCCGCCCAAACATTCATATTTTCAGGAAACTGGGTATGTCCCTCTCTAAAAATATGCGGATTAGTATCGCTTCAGTATCGTACATTCTATTTGTTGACTTTTCCATCAAGAAAAAACGTGCATTCGTCTGTGAAACATACACGTATTAGGAATCCCTGTTCTCCTTCAATTATTCTTGTTAACCACTCACAAAATTCAATCCTCCGGTCTGGATCATCCTCCGTGAGAGCTTGCAGGATTTTCATTCCATAGGGATGAAACTTTCTTTTTTTAGGACTATTTGGACACTTTTTGAGTTTACTCAACAAGTTTCAGCAACAGCAGACGTCGACTGAATCGGATTGATCACCATTTCAGCGACAATTTCTAATTTTTTTTCTTCTGAAAGAGGGGGTCTTCCTGATTTCGGAGCATCTTTCAGCGTACCAGTTGCTTGGAGCTTATTTAAAAGTTTGCGCAAATATGACCTCGAAATAGGATTCTCGGGAAATCTATCATTAAACATACGGACTGCTAGATGATAATTTCTGTCAGCTTCTCCAGATATCAGAACTGCTTCAAATTTATCGTGTAAACTACGAGCCATGATCACACTTCTCATAAAAGGATTTAGGCGCTCAACGGACTATTTGACAGTTAGCAGTTCAGTTTGACAGTAAACAAGATGTTACCACGACAACGATTTTTTCCAATGCAAACTTGATTGAAACTTTATTGTTTTTGGTTGGATTTGAAATGACCAAATTGTCACTTTTCAAACGTTAATATTTCGAAAACAATTGAATTACGGAATAATATACGGGGTGTTCTATTTAAAAAAATTATTGAAGATGGCGCTCAGCACTGTATACACGAAGTCGTGAAATCATTCACAATTTGATGACAGACATATCTGACTAATTCGAGCACGTTGAATACGAATCCGCATATTGGAGAGCACAGATTACATCTAAGTTAGAATGTCATTGCTCTGTTCTACATCGATCTGAATGTGAGTTAATCGAGAAAGAGGCACATTCCGAGTTGAAATGTTGATATCTTTCCACTTTCGGTCGTCCTCGTCTTTCTCTACCTGTGGGTGTCTATGATAGAATATGCTTAGATATTCCCCTCATTTTTCATCTTTTCTGTTTGTCCAGGCAATCTAAGTTATTGTTTTAATTTCATCAACTATCGTGTTTCGCACGTTTTTGATAAATTGAATATGAAAGTGGACTTCCCAAATACTCTCGGAGATGAACGAAAGTATTTTTCAGTGCTATTTTCAGATACTAAAAATACTCATACCAACACGTGTTTTCTTTTTAGCACGTAAAATTGCCGTTGTCCAAAGTTTCTCCCTTTTTCATATGTGTAAACAACGCTTATAATTTCTGAAGGGTGATTTCTATTTTAACGATATTCCCAGCCCTTACTCGAACTTAGCTGCGTTAAAATTATCGTTTTGTTGGCATATTAGCCTATTTATCCAGAGACTAATGAGAATGAGGTGAAGACCTGACCGCCCTACTCCGACTGTGTTCGAATTTAACGCAAAATTTTTCTTTTTGCCGCTTCAATCGAATCGATGACGCAACGATAACAGCACGCCTCATCTTCATTCGTGAAAATGCAATTGAATCATGAATAACATCCCGAGCTAGTTCTACCGGACTAAACATCGAGAAATTCCATCAGAACATCGTTAAAACATCATCCAGAATACTGTGAGAGCGAGCACTATCCCCAGTAAACAAAGTGCCCAGACTTGATTAATTGAAGGCCTCTACTTCGGGATGAAAGAAGTAGCGTTTTTGTTCGGTAATTTATCCGAAGTGAACATATTTTCAGTTGCACAAAAAAGTGCTGAATTGTTATTTTCCTGGAAATATAAGTCGGTGTCAAAGGAACTTCTTCAAAAGGAAGTTATGAGAATCTCCCATCTGCCGAGTCAGCTTGAATGCAATTCGGGAAAAGAAAAACGACCTTTTATTATGGACGTGAAGAAGCTGTATAAGATTAAGTGAGAGGAGGCATGGATTCGTACTTTTGATGAAATCTACAATCTAGCGTATTTATGCCGCTTACTGATTCTTCAGACAGAATGAATAACTTTTCATTTTTGAATGGATTTGATATCATCTCATTCCGAACGCATATCTCATTACCACCAATTCAGTAATTTGTTCATCTATGACCATTGCTGTTGGTGGAAGAGTCTCTATTTGTCGTCAACTATTTCGACATCTGGTTTTCATTAGCAACCTAATTTTGCTAGAACTATTCGAATCGGGTAGCGCATATTTCCAACAAACATTGAAGGTGCAGTTTATCTGAGATGATTGAAGATTGTAGGGGGTCGATATGGCTCTTCAGCCTCTCCATACCTCGACCTGTAAGGTCTTTTGTACATTATCCTTCGTCTATTCAAGACCCGGGATTCCGAGACTTGCGAAGCGTATCAGTTTCCTATATCTCCCTCACTTATCAACCGATTTGAATGAAATTATGTACATGAGACACAATTTCGGATTGATAAACATATGGAAACAAAATGGCCGACTTCCGGTTTCACCAGAACAGCCACCAACTTCGATTTTCCAAATGGAACACCCTGTATGTTTGATGTTTTTCGGCTCAAATTACAAACGAGAGTGTTGCCAAATTTTTATTTTACGATTGAAAAAAAAACTAATTTTTTTAGCCCAGGAGGCCTTGAGGTTAAAATCTATACTAATTTACATCAGTAACTGATAGTAATAGTCATTCCATCGATAAGATCAATAACAAATCCTACAGCAGTAATTGAAATTTTCTGAACGCATTATAGAGGAAAAAATAGTTTTTTTCAAAAGGTACCCACCAAGGGCCATCTTGCCATTCAATAGAGAATTTAATTGCCAATTCAATGATAACATTATGTACCTTTTTTTTTGTTCGAAACAATTTTTTTCGACTGGCCTTTGACGGGCCAAAGATATCTACAATTCTTAGAGAACGATATTCAAAATTATATCAACGATTTACCTGAGAACATCAGGGAAAACATGTTTTCTCAGCAGGATGGTGCGGGACAACATAATGCTAAAATTGTTCGGCAATATATACCTTTGGGCAGAGATGGATTGAAACAAATGGACCGATCAGATGACCAGCCAGATTGCCCGATTTGACCCCATTGATTTTTATTGATGGGGTCACATAAAATCCAAAGTATTCTCGAGGAGACCAACTTCTTTGGAGGACTTGAGAGATTCGCGCATTTCAGGATATTCCTGCTCACGAACTGATAAATGTGATGAGGTGTACAATAAATAGAACTAGTCTATGTCTTAGGGAAAACGGGCAAAACTCCGAACATATAATTGGTCATTGATGAATGAAATAACTTTTCGATGGTTGTGAAACTCTTCTATTGAAAACAGGTTAATGGTATTGTGAGTAATAATTTTACGTTGAATGTTTCACTGTTTCAGTCGTTAGATTCATTCAAACAGTTTGATTATATTAAAGTTATCTTTTCTGTATTGGGTTTATGATCATTACATATTGTCAAGTCGATTATTTTTGGTAATTCATTGTTACCATTCTGAAGTAAAGTTTGAAAGAATGAATAGATGTCATGTTACCTACCAATTTTTTCAGATTGATTTCATTTTGTTAGATGGCTATGTTTTGAACAAAAAGGAAGTGGTATATAATGTATATGTTTAATTGGTAATTAAATTCTCCATCGAATGGCAAGATGGCCCTCGGTAGGTACCATTTGAAAAAAATAATTTTTTCGTTGAAAATGCGTTCAGAAAATTTCAATTCCTGCTGTAGGATTTTTTATTGATCTTACTTCGAGTAACTGATGTGAATTAGTATGAATTTTAACCTAATCAAGGCCTCCTGGGCTAAAAAAAAAATGAGTATTTTTTTCAATTTTGGCAACACTGTCGTATGTAATTTGAGCCGTTGAATCCGAAAAACATCAAACATACAGGGTGTTCCATTTGAGAAATCGAGGTTGGTGACTTTTCTGGCTAAACCGAAAGTTGGCCATTTTGTTTTCATATGTCTGTGAATCCGAAATTGTGTCTCATATCTATGTAAAAAAATTCATTCAAATCGGTTGATAAGTGAAGGAGATATGGGCATGGCCCTAGTCCCGTTGTCACCCGGTATAGGTATAGTTTCGCTTGGTATTACCTGACGATTTCTATCAGTCAGCACCTACCGCAAGCTGCGTCAAGGAACTTTGTTCTCGACTAGGGTCCCCCGACTGCACAGGTTTTTTCGTTATTTCACAGGCTTCATCGAATTCAGTTGTTAATGAAAAAGTACACAAATCTCAAAACCCAAACAATCTCCCACAGTTCCATTCGGTTCGTTTTGCTCTCATCACTCCACCAACTGGAGCTTCAGTGACGAAAATATCCGTCCATTAACGTTGGCATTCACTCGATGGAGATTTGAGGATTATTATACGTTGTAATGCGTGATTCCGGGATGTTTTATGTCACGCTGGTCTCGCTCGATTGCGCATTCATGCACTTTGCATCTCTGGTTTCACCGCATCGTACATAAAACTCCACTATTTCAAGTATTTAATTCACAGTTTGTAAGATGAGATTCATTCATCTCCACCCATCAAGAGCAAATAAAAAATTCTGAAATACATTGCAGCGAGCTTAAAAATGGATATCTTTATTCAACTAGAATACTAGTAATCTCACAATATGTGTATAATGGGTCGAACATTCATATTTTCGTGGAGTTAAATGGGGAAATTAATTCATAAAAAAACTATCACAAACTATATACCAAAATCGACAAAAACATCAATCCTCTAGATGGAACAAAACAGAAAAATCAAAACCTAACCTATAATACTGAATTTAATTGTGGGACCGGGCATGGATAAGTGTTATTTAATCCTGTCCTATTCACATTTAGCAATTCTTTCTAATACATAAGCAATCCTGAATTTTGCTGTTATGTCTTGCTCATAAAGTTCATTTTTAACCGACGAAACCAAAAAGGAGGAGGTTCTCTATTCGACCCGTATATTTTATGTTTTTCCATCATATTTTTTTTATGTATGATCATGCATAACTTTTTACTGAGGCGTCCGATTCCGATAATTTTTCAGTGGATAGGGTGTACTTCGAATTTGGTCCCATTTGAATTTAAAAGATGAAATCCACCCCTCCTCCCCTCTGAATTCTGGTCCGTTCTGGTCCGTTAACCGATTCTATCAGGCATAACTTTGTACTGGGTTCTTCGATTTGGATGATTCTTCTTTCAATAGATAGGGTATACCTTATATTTGGATTTCGAAAGGAATCAGCCACCCTTACGGGTGGAAAAATAGGGGATAATTGATTTTTCACTAGTGAACATTGGCACACACATACGTAGTTGACAATGACAGATCGCTACTGACATTATTCTTGTTCCGTCAAAATCAGTATATTTTATGAGAGGATGGAATGATATACAGAGTTATGAAATAAACCAACCAGAACGACGAGAATAATTTATATTACAACAAATAGTAAAAGTAGATAATCATATTATTTAACTGGTAATAGTTGAAGTAAGGTGGGTAAGTAAGTATTTTGAAAGTAATCAAAAAACAGGTAGGTAGTAATTGGTAGATTTTAGCCACAAAAAATTGAAAAATAAAAACTTTTCAACAAAAAATAAACCGACGAAATACGGAACTGAAAATAAAAAATAAAAACTTTTTGACAAAAAATCAAACCGACGAGAAAATCAACTGAAAAGCAAAAAATAAAATAAACCTTCTTAGTCTAAATGATAATTGAGCTCCTAAACTGATGTAAATAACTGATTTTGAGTCGGCGCCAAAAAAAACTAGCAATTGAATTGGGTGAAGCGTAAAATGATGGCAGCGAGATGCACGGCAGCGTTTTGATGACTTCTTTCATAGATAATGATCTTCGATAATTGTTTGTTTGGCGCCGACTCCAAATCAGTTACTTATATTAGTTTAGGAGCTCAATTATCATTTAGACTAAGGTTTATTTTATTTTTTGCTTTTCAGTTGATTTTTTCGTCGGTTTAATTTTTTGTTAAAAAGTTTTTCATTTTTACTTTTTAGTTCCGTATTTCGTCGGTTTAATTTTTTGTTAAAAAGTTTTTATTCTCTCAATGAAATACCTCTTTCCGTTTGGGTTGCCAGTGGCAGATATAGTTTTTTCCAGCCTCTGTTCTCTCCATTTAGAATCTACTGGTACGTCTAGAAAGCAACCATTTCCCTGACTGATTCATTGACTAACATTGGATCAGGTTGATTATACAAGGTTCAATTCGCAATGCTTGCTGCGAAATACAATCTTAAGTCCCTGTCCTACCTGAGCGACCAGAAGCGGGCGGTGCGGACGATGCGGAAATCTTAAAACTACGGTATTGATAGTTTGTGTCCTATGTATGATGCGATCGAGCGAATGGGCTTGTCCGAGCGACGTGCACGGAACGCGAGCGTTTCAAGAGGTTAAAATGTTCAAGATTTCTGCTTCAACCGCTTCTAATTGTACGTATATGGGATTGCTGAAGACTTTTTACACGCTTTATATTAGCTTCACTTGTATGTTTGTTTGTTTGTTTGTTTATTTGTTTGTAACGACTCCTTTGGGCGTGATTTTGACCCACTTCCAGACCTCCGAATGATTTGAAATATGGCAGGTGTACTTAATTCCGGTGACAATGCATTGAGAAATTTTTGTGTGGAAAAAAACAGAATGGCGGCTCCAATATGGCGTACGAGTTTTGTGATTGGGGTCCGATTCGCGTCAAAATTGGTATCTGAGGGTTTTCTTGGTCGGAGATTATGACTATTTAGTCGAAATTGAAAAATTCAAGATGGCGGCTCCAAAATGGTGGACGAGTTTTGTGATTATGGTCTGATTCTATTCAAAATTGGTATGTGGGGGGTTGTTGGGGTCGAATATTATGATTCTTCTGTGAAAATTGAAAAATTCAAGATGGCGGCTTTAAAAAGGCGGCCGAGTTTTGTGATTATGGTCTGATTCTATTCAAAATTGGTATGTGGGGGTTTTTGGGGTCGAATATTATGATTCTCCTGTGGAAATTGAAAAATTCAAGATGGCGGCTTCAAAATGGCGGCCGAATTTTGTGATTATGGTCTGATTCTATTCAAAATTGGTATGTGGGGGTTTTTGGGGTCGGAGATTATGATTACCTAATTTGATAAGATTATTCCATTTTTTAATTTGCAAAAAAAATATAAAAATAATATTTTAAAAAAACTAAAAAAACACGCTTTTATAAATAAACCACACTAAAAAGTAGGAAATAAATAATAGTTTAAAAAACATTAAAAAACACGCTTTTATAGAAAACCAGACTCAAAAAATTTAAAATAAGAAAAAAATGTATTTTATTTAAAAAAAAGCGTGGGGTGCATGGTATCAATAATTATATAGTACATTACACACCTAGGGCAGTAAAGTAAGAAATGTCTCAGATCACAAGTAATTGTTGGCCGAGGCGATACCATGTACCCCACGCTTTTTTTTAAATAAAATCTTTTTTTTTCTTTTTCAATTTTTTGAGTCTGGTTTTCTATAAAAGCGTGTTTCCCAGTTTTTTCAAACCATTATTGGTTTAGTCTTGCAAATTGCAGTGTTTTGTTCATAGAAGTAGTGATAGTAGTAACCTACAATTGAAACATAACGTTCTGTGCGGGCAACGATTTAATTATACGGAGTTAATAATTATTGAAATGAAGTCAAACAAAAGCGGCTTCTGTGGAACATTAAGGATGATTACGCAGTTTTTATTCAGGTGATGAAATTCACCATGCAATACTTCTAGGAAAATGGGATGTGCTGGTTGTCTTTATCTTTGGATCGTTCTGCTTGCAACACGAAATTTTAAGTATGCATTTTCTAATATTAATTTCTACCGAGGCGATATTGCTGACAATCTATGCACTGATAAACTGCAGAACACACTGATCGCGTTTTCCGCAACGCCCCATTCGCATAATAGACCAATCAGAGATTTTTTCGTGACAAAAATACTACCAGAAAACCGACTGTGCCGTCATACGTAAGACAGTTATATCCTGTTATGATTCTTACTCCCAACTGTCATTGCTTGATTCGTTATAAACATTTAAATGCATTTTTTTTTTTTTTTTGTTTTTGACTTGTTATTTGAAAACTGATGAAGCAATCTGATACTTGATGGACAAATTGTAGAGAATAAAATGCAAGAACATGAGCCAGGCCGACTCGATCGGATTGTTAGTAACAAAGAAAAACCGAAAAAAATCTGCGTTTTTTTTTTAAATTCATAGCACCGCCATTTTTCAAGTTTTGAAGCAGGCCTCCACGACATAGTAGTGATTAATATGTTCTTTATGCGTGAAAAACTCAGGCACTGTTGGATTGTTAGTTTTGGCATTTATGCAATTTGATTTTTTCAATGCACTTTATTGCAGCAGATCTGAATGCGTCATAGGTGGTCCGATTTCAATAGTTCTGGGAGATTGTGAGAGTCGAAGTATGGTACTACAAAAGCTATTCTCATTTTGCGTTAAAATGCTGCGAAATAGTTGAGAAATACTTGCAAACATGATCGAAAACCGGCGAGTGCATGAAAGAGGCTCAGGGGAGTGGGCGTAGAGATATTGATATATATATATATATATATATATATATATATATATATATATATATATATATATATATATATATATACGCTTCCCCGTGTCTGCTGCTTTACCCCCACTACTCAGCCGTTTTCACGCACTCGCTAATTTTCGGTCATGTTTGCAAGTATTTTTTACCGATTTTACAGCATTTTAACACGAAATGAGAATATACATTTTGTAGTACTATGCTTCTACTCTCGAATTTAAAGAAAAAATTGGAATCGGACCACCTATGTCGCATCCAGGTCTGCTGCAATAAAGTGCATTAAAAAAATCAGATTGTAATTATGCCAAAACTAATATTGCGACAGGGCCAGAGTTTTCCATACATAAAGTACATATTAATCACTGCTATGTCGTGAAAAGCCTGCACCACAACTTAGAAAGTGGCGGAGTTATGATTTTTTTTTTAAATGCTATTTTTTCCGGTTTTTTCGGTTTTTCTCCATTACTAATAACCCGATTCGCGTTAGGGCTCTTTTTTGCATTTTAATTCTCTACAATTCGTCAATTGAGAGTATCGAGATTTCTTCATTGTTTCCAAGTTACAAGTCAAAAACAATGAAAAAAAATATTTCAAATGTTTATAACAAATTGAGCAATTACAGTTGAAAGTAATAAATAATAAATAAATATTTATTCGCATGAATAAGAACAATTGTTCACATTGAATGATGTAAATTTACGGATAAATATAAGGAAGTCACTGAAGTGTATAACAGTTTGAGCTGTTATAGTCCTTGTGTGTGACTATGCTATACTAATAATAATAATATCTAACCATACGATCAGAAGGGTACCCATTAGGACCGATAAGGTTGAGTATGGGTTTTCTGATCGTATCTTACATAAGTATAGATATGATGAGGCATTTCTTTGAATAATCGTATACTTTATAACATTTAGTCAAAAAGAGTATCAAGTGAATCTCTTTCTAATGATAGAATATAATTTTTAAATATTTTTTTGATTGATCCAATGGAATTTATTGTTCCTATGTATGTTTTGTGTATGTCAGGAAGGAGATTGTATATTTTCCTAGACAGAAATAGGAAGCAACGCTGTCCTATGGGTTTATTACACAATGGTATCTGAACTAATTTTTTTTGCATCATTCGTGTAGAATAAACGGCGTCTACTTTTTGTATCAATGATTTATTTCTACACATATTAATGATTTTATTATACCTATATAGTTGCCTTAAATCCAGTACATTCGCTGTAGTAAATAACAAGTTTGATGGGTAGGTATTTGTTTTGTTTGTTATACATTATTTAAAGTATTGTTTTTGTAGTATGTGTAGTTGCTTCAGATGACTATTTGTTACCCCTCCCCAACTCAATACGGCATACTGCAAGCGAGACTCCATCAAAAAATAGTACACTGTTTTCAGCTGTGCAACGTCAAGCATTTTTTTCAGGTATTTGAATTATATTAACAGACATCTCAACATTTTGGTAACGTTTGAGATTTGATGGTTCCATCTCAGATGTGAGTCTATTATAATAATATTTTAATTGATTGACATTTTGTGTTTTGTTACTGTATTCCTGTTCTCTAAAAGTTAGCTCATCATAATTTGGTAAACCGTTCTTGTAGCTGCAGAGTGGCAGATAAAATGTTTTTTTGAAGTTGATGGTGAGTAATTCATGTCGGAACCAATTTATCATATGTAGAAATTCATTTTAAATTTTTTTTAGATCGATCCGAGGTTGTGGTAGAATATAGAATAGCAGTGTCATCAGCGAAACTTATCACTTTTCCGGATGTTTTCATGGTCAGTAAATCATTAATATATATAGTGAATAGCAATGGACCCAACACAGTACCCTGAGGTACGCCACAATGCACTCTCCTTGATTTTTACTATTTGTTTTCTATCTTTTACGTAATTAGGAAAAAGTGTGAGTGGAACACCATGAACCACAAGATCCTCCAAGGCCTCCAGTAACTGCGAATGATTCACTGTGTCGAAGGCCTTCGCTAGATCCAGAAAGATACATATCGCAGGAGTCCTTTGATCAACTAAATTGTATATATCTCCCGTCAATTCTGAAATTGCATCAGTCGTCGATAAACCCTCTCTGAATCCAAACTGCCAGTCAGCTATAACATCAAATTTGCTTAGATAATTACTTAGTCTTTTTTTTCAGACATTTTTCAAATATTTTTGTTATTACTGTAATCACATATATGGGTCTATAAATATTTGTTTTCGTTTTTTGCCCATTTTAAAATATGGGTGTGACTACTGCCATCTTGAATTCAACGGGACATATTCCTGAACTGAATATATTATTGATCAGATGAGCTAATGGATGTATTATGAGTTCAGAGATATGTTCCAGGGTTTTTTTTTGTTTTCAGTTGTTGGATTATTTCGCATATTTCTTTTTCATTTACCTGCTTCAGGTAAAATGAATGGGGCAAAATGTTCCTTGCTGGGCGCGGTGTGGTAGGTTTTGTTATTTCATTTGCATAGCTTTCTCCCACTCCTATAAAAAACTAATTGAAGGCATTAGCAATTTATTTTTCATCCTCAGTTATATGGTCATCATCGGTTATAATTTTTTTGTGTTATCATCTCTACATTTTAGTCCCTCAATCTCCGATATGACTTTCCATAAGTTTTTCGAATTATTTTTATTTATTTTATCTCTTTAATAGTTATATTTTGCCTTTTCAATCAGTGGGAAACATAACATGATATAACTACGAACCGTCTTCCGTATGATGGCAAAGTCGATTTCCTGGTAGTGTTTTTGTCACAGAATCAAAAGAGCAGACAATCTCTATCGAATGACCAGAACCCGCGTCGCCTGCAACGCCTGCTGCCTGGTCGCTCAGGTAGGACAAGGCTTAAATCTGTTCTCTAGAATTCATTGAGATTATGTGGACGGAACGGAAATAACCACTCACCAACGCCATCCCAACTCCAACCTTACGTCCTTCATTATTTGAGATTACAGACATCAAGTTATCAATGCATAAACCTACCCTAAATGATAGACCATTATATCTAATGGACTAGCCTTCATGTGTCTTTGAAACACAGTATCTTGCGGCATGCTCTAGACATTCGGATATAGGAATGAGTTGGAAATATTCACTCCACCGAAGTGAATGTGTCATCATTCATTGGAATGTTTGAAAGAATGGAATATTAGTAACCATTTACAATTGTCAGCCTTTTAAGTTTGCTTTCATGAACATGAGTATTTATTTCTATGATTAGGTCCATATTAATTATATTTATGGGGTTGAGGGTTGTGGACAAATAAGCTATTTCACGTTTCGCGAGTATCTTTCTAGCATCTTCAGAGCTATAATATAAAAAAAGTTAACTGGCAAAACTTCTTTTATATAATAGCTCTGAGAAGCAAGAAATATACTCGCAAAACGTTAGCGAAGGCTTAGAATAGTTTTATTTGTCCAACACCCTGCAACCCCACAAATATAATTGGGTATTATTCCTTCGAAAGATCTAAAACATTTGGTAGGTGTTGCCTGAAACTATAAAAATCTGCTGTGGGACACTTGATCGGCACGGGCCTCGAGAAAATGGGGATATTTTGAAATAAAAGATTGATATAATATTTTAAGGGGTGTACGAAGTCAATTTGATCGGTCAATTCAACAGTCAATTAACCAGTCAATTGACCATGTGAGATATTTGACCCCAATAAATTGAGCGGTCCTGCAACAAACGTTAAAACAAGACATGTGTACAGGGATAAAATTCAAAATATATAATTTGAAAATTCAGATGAATATAACAATTATTTATCACTTACCCTTTTATAACACCTACCCGCTTCCACAAAAATGCCTCACTTCGACAAATACTCCGGATTTGAAGTGAAATTCCCAACTTAGACAAAAAAATTGGACATAGATCATTTATCTGTACGGAAGCCAACCAATTAGACTAGATAGATATTTTTTTTGGCACCAATGAAAGTAAAGGCCTATTGGCTATATGCACGACCGTGGCACCGCCTAGCGAACGCAACATTTCGGGACTCGGGAATTATTTGACAGTTAGATGACAAGCCATGTTTTGATAATTTTTATCAAAATCAAGTGAAAAACTTGAAGAAACAACAAACATTGTCGATATCTGAGAGCCATTTATAACATTTGTCAATTAAACAAATGGATTTTTCAATGAGAACAGAATTTGAAAGAATAAAACATATCTTTTCTACCTCAAACTGTGATGAAAGGTGATGAATGAATTTGAGAAATGTTGAAGAATTAACGGCCAAAGTTATTTAATACAAGCTCATATTATTGGCTACCCTCAGTGAAATCAATCTCCTACAAAACATCTTTCAATGCCCTGCGTTGTTGTTGAGCTGGATTCATTTCAGTTACTTTTCCAGTTATTAGTTGATTTGGTGAGACTACTATGTTTCTCCTTGCCATAAAACATTTATTGAATGTTAATAAAGACTTTATACACGGATTCCATCCATTTTCTGGATGTCTTTTTATAATGGTATCATAAAAAAACAAATAAACATCACCAACTAGTAACTTAATTGATCCACTTACCCAATTCCCAAAGAAAGACGAGGAAGGCAACCTGAAAAAAAAAGGTCTATGAATGAGGATTATAAAATTGTGATGATCTCTCTTCATACATCGACAAAGTTGCACATATTTCTCAAGTAAACTACAATACATTGAAGTTGAACTGGAAGGTCGAATTTGAATGTGAAGTTTCGAACAAAACGTTTCTGATGCAAAAATTACGGAAAATAGGCCCTTGGCCAGAGAGAGAAAACTATATAGTGAAAGTGTGTAATATTGATTCGTTTATGTGCTGTACGTGTTCCAATAGTGGGTAATTGATTTCTAATTCATTTTAATCCATTAATCAGTAATTGTGTATATACTGGGCAGATATTTTGAAGTGAGTAATATTTTCGTTAATTCAGATTAATTTTTCTTCCATATCAAATTTCTAATGAATATTAATAAGGTTGCCATTCTGTAATATTTGAAAAAGACGCGAAAGCAAAAAAACCCGTGCTATGATACCTATGGCTATTGAATAGCATGAACGATTTTGCAGAGATAGGTGGTTGGAGATGATATACTTCGATGTTGATTCACGTTTTTATTTTGTTATTATTCAAAGATAAGCGCATCAACAACTAGGGTAATGCGCACCATTCTCCGTCTTGAAACCGCTAGTGATCTCGTGTCTAGCTCGTCTTTGGTCACAATGCTTGCGATTCTGGCCAAAATTAGTGTCCTCCACTTTTCTGGTCACTTTCGTCAAATGTTGATTCCAGGTCAGTTTCGAGTACAGGTATCACCCCAAAATATTTGACTCCTTCTCTAATCTGTAGAGTTACTCCTCGAAGTTTCCTGGGCCCTAGGCCTCCCAGTTTCTATTTTGAGGAGATGTCACTATGTATGGTACCAGGGGCACCGTTGGCTGGTCGTTCGCGGAAACAGACAGTCGGAGGGGTCTTCGTTGTCACCAATCTTGTATTCCTTATATACCGATGACTTTCCGACATTCGCTCGAATGAGTAGGGCTATGTTCGCGGATGACACCGTGACCTACGCCCACTCGTTCAGTAGCAACGTGGCCACCAAACAGCTCCAGATTCATCTGGATCGATTGGTCATACCCTATCTATGGAATAACAAGATAAAGCTCAATTCAAATAAAACAAATATCGTTAATTTCCCGAAGAAATGCAGGAATGTGAAGATTCTCGGAAATTATAGGTTGAAAGTAGCCAAGTGACGGAGAAGCCCTTCGTGAGATACCTGGGGGTGGAATTGGATAGGCGTATGTACTTTCATAATCGTATAGCGCTAGCGTTCAGAGGGCGGCCGCAATTAAGCGCACGTACTCCCTCATCGCACGTAACTCAAACCTACCTCAAGATAATAAAATCAGAATTTATGAAAAGACATACGCCTGCCCATCATTCTGCAGCCTACCCAAAACATAATTTCCAAGGTTGGAAAGGCTGCAGAATACTAATGGTAATATATACATTCGGTTGGATGATCTTCGCGAACCGGCGGGAGTAGAAAAACTCGAGAGTTTTATTATGAAACTATCCGACACTTTCTACCGCTTTCATCTTCCTAAGAGTCCATTCACGGCTTAATATAACTAATATCAGGGAAGATACGCCACTGAACTTGGGTTAACAACAAGTACATGTAAATTAAAACCCCAAAGAAAGGTAAACTCAGTTAATTATTGAATTTTTCCAAGCCGGTTTCTGTTTATTCATTTTATTTTCCGGCAAATAGCACAAGTTGATACTGAATACATTTGAGAACTGAAATTCGTAACTGTTGGAATCCAGAACAAATCAAATTAGGTGCATATAAGAAAGTTGGAGGCACCACTCGTAAGAAATTCTTCGGGAGGGCAGGCAGCGAAGTCGCAACTCCTCCTTCCCCCCTACAAGGACAGGAGCAGCAAGAAGATATTGTTTTATCTGTATATATTAGTTAAGTTTCAATATCCATATGTCACTATTACTCAATAAATGTTATTGGATTGGATTGATAGCTGGTCAGATTGACGAGAGTCTTATCCATATCTGAAGCCAAGCAACATCAGGCGCGGCTAGTACCTGGATGGGTGACCACGAGACAAGGAAGGTGCGCGTTAAAATGCCCCAACAACTGTAGCTTAGTGACATAATCGCAGCTGCGGCCTCATATCAATGAGCACGAGATATGCCGTCCCAGAGTTCATAGATGTTAAGCTCATTAAAAAGCCCTACTCTGAAACAAGAGGATTCGGCAACATTTCCGATTGGGGAAAAGTGTGCTGCCTGGTTGCAGAAATAGGCCGACGTTAAATAAAGAGGAGAAAAAATTAATGGTACCAAGTTAGGGGGCCGCTTACATCCCCAACAGTGGTGTTGTATTTTTTCTGTTTAGGACAACTATGTCGTCGGCGTACCCAAGTGTTCATTTACCTTGTTTTTCAGAAACCCCTCTAGTCCGTCGATGACTGGATTCCACAGGACTGAAGAAAGAGAGCATCCTCTCGTCGCTCATGCTACTATATTTGTGAATCGGTTTCTTAGCATTGAGTCTATCCAGGCCACATAAGGTTCTTCGACCATTCTTTGTCTGAGAAACCTGATGATTGAGTATTTTTGAAAGCTCCTTCCATGTCTAGGAAGGCCGCTAGTAGTACTTATTCGTTTTCAACGTATTCTACTCTCTTTCTCTCTCTCTCTCTCTCTCTCCGAGTTTTTGAAGTATTGTTTCTGTTCAGCAGCTGGTTCTGTATTCATATTGGTGGTCTTTCTGCCAGTGCTCTGTCTCTTATGTGCCTATTCACCAGCCTCTCTAGAGTCTTTACAAGTCAGGATACGAAACTGTTTGGCCTCAGGAATTTTGTCGTTTTTGTGGAGTTTTTCCCGTTCATGCTGTTTACCCCAATATTAATATGGCTTTGGTACATGAGAGCCAAGCTGCCTCAATCCTGTTCAGAGCCCAACATGCAGCAGTTCTGTTCCCATATGCAATAGTGCTGAATATATCCCATCCATATCCAGTGACTTATTGGGAAGGATGTAAGCGACCATGTCTGATGGGTCCAATCTCATCGTCTACCACTTCGATTTAGATTTCATTATATTGAATTCGAGGTAGGAATTCCAGCTAACGGTACACGAACTGTTTGGATCATTGGTCATTTTTCAATAACCAGATATCAGAATCTGAAAACATTCTGGAACCTTACTTCCACTGAACTATCCGTAATACATCTTTCGCTAATGGCGGAGTCTCCGTCCTCCAAATTTGAGTGCAAGCAATTCGCGGATTGGGATTGCTATTTACCCAGTCGGTGCATGTATTTGCAATATTGAATTGCTACTCAAACAATTGAGAGACGTTCCCATTTGATTGGAGATATTGTCTGATTCCTTGTTTCTCGCAAGATCGACCGTAGCATCGCGGCGTGCTTTGAATAATATGAGCAATTTAAATTATTGCACTCGAGATTGGAGTGGATGCTCTTTTGGCTAATTGTATTGGGTAATTGGATTCTGGAACTCTGTTTCGAGAAAATTGATTTGTGGTACTATCGACCAGTCTGGAACATGCCCAAGAAAATGATTTTCAGTGAACTTATTCCTCCGAATGCCAACAGTGGAGAAAAGCCATTTTTCACCCAGATACAGTTGATCAACAATTACTTTTCGAATATTTTTTCTACATTTTTCCGTCCACGTAATTCCTATAAAAAGTACTCCCGAGGCTTTTTCTCATTTGAATTCAGAGAACAATATTTGTTTTACACGAAAATGGGTATCGCTGTTACCCAGAATGGCAAGCAGTGTATGGAAATACTATATGCATGATTTCTCACCTATCTTACAAAGTATGTAAACAAATTCCTCATCAATCCGTCAGGATAAATGGTTTTACCAGAAATTACCTCTATTATAGTTCTTCAATAACTGATATATCCGCTGTCCCATATCGATATCTTGGTTCAGTATCAGACGGCAAGCGCCTCATGTGTAATCGTTGGTTATGTTTACGTTAACGAAATCAATAAATTTCCATTCGATTCACAACAAAGCGATTATAGTCCAAAGGTTTGTGATAATAAGCCAGTAGAAATAGACATGATTTTCCCAAAATTTTATAATTAAAAAAGTTTTAAAACTTCAGTAGAGTGAAGAGTACATTCAGAAGATATTAAGAATGATTTTGCAAAGCTTTTTTCCTGAACGGAAGATGTTTGAAAATCAAGATTTAATGAAATTTCACATTATGAGCGCGGAAAAATTTGCAAAAGTTCTGCAAACTTCCGAAGTTGTGAAAAATCGCAATTTACATCCTCTGATAAATTTGCAACCATTCAACAACATTTTTAAAATTGGTTGCAAGTTTTATAAAAAGTTCTGCAAATCGGACAGACAACTCATTTTTCAATTGGTGGAGTATAAAATTTGCAAACTATATACAAAGCGAAAATATTTATTTTTGAACACCTGTGTTATTGAATAATAAATACTTTTATATACCTAATAAATGACATTCATTTTGTTAGCAAGATAACTATCTACCAAGAAGAAGCTCGTCAACGGTAAGTGAAATCATTCAATGTTGAAAGCTAACGTTTTCGATATGAATTCATAACATCATATTACAAGTAGGTATTTGCATAAAAAAAATCTTCTGAGTACGTTTGCTGTAGGATCGGGAATCTCTCGACACGTTTTCATAATTTTCTTGATTCATTAAAAAATGGAAGAAATATTTATCTTTGAAAGCACTCCGACTTCATACAGTTGTACATTAGTACAACCTACAACTGTGTTACGTCACAGAGTTTTTCCCCCTTTATTTTAATTTTTTTTATAAATCAAGAAAATTATTCTTACGTGTCGATAACATTTCAGCCCTCCATTCGAGTTCAATGGAATTTTCCATGCGAAACCACAATTGGAGTAAGAAAGTCGAGTAGGAAGGTAAATTATAATCATATTCAATTCAAGAAATACATACCTGTAAAAATTGAATTTCAGATATAATATCGATCTCACAAATTTCAATATTTCAGCAACGTTTCTGTTTGATGATGAAAATTATGTACTTGCGATAACGTATCATAAAGTCATGTTGTGACAAGTGAAAATTTTGAATGGAGAATGATTGCATGTCTTTTCTAATGCGATACAAAATTAATTTATTCCAATGTTTTTTTAGCAGAATCCACCAAAATAGTTTAACGGTAGAAATAAAATTTTGTACTCTTTCGATTTTTGCATTCGAAAATGATTTAATTCAAGTCGCTGATTAGTTGAAAACAGTAATTGCTCCTAAGATTATTGATTTATTAAACGTCATTAAACGAGGTTCCGTAACTTTTACAAGGTTGCAAACTAAATGCATGTTGTTAAATAGTATTACTATCGGTATGCCTAGTTTGCAGAACTTTTGCAATTTTCAGTGCAAAAATAAAGAATGATGAGGTTTTTTGCAATTAAAACAATGTTCCGTTCATCGCAAACTTCTGCAAAGTTTTATAGTTTGTTTTTATTAATGCACTAACATACCATTGAAGTTTGAAAACTTTTGGAATTCATGTGAATTGATTGTCTATATCGACTGGCCTATAAATGGTGTTCAAATGAACGACGGAGAGGACTGTGCCAATTCTTCTTTGCACATTAGAATATAAAAGACGATATGACAATGAACAAAATTAAAAAGTATCTTAAAAAAATATTGCATCAAATTTTTTTATAATTTGAATGAATTTTTCACATTACACTTGATGCATACCTCCTAATGGTTGAAATTTTCACTATTTATTATTGTGATCATCATGATTAATACTGCAGTTTTTACTCTACCTTTGGCAATAGATACCAATTAATTAAAATTTAATATTATATTCTTGTATTCTTATTCTGTATCTTCTGGGAAATGGATATATTATCCATCAGGAACAATTTTATCCATAACATCATCAAATAAATAACAACCTCAAGATTGTCGTGAAAGAGTTGAATATTGCGAATGGTTCCCAATAATTACAATGAAAGTCGCACATGAAATAGAAGAAACAATTTTGATAATACACTTATTTGGCAGTAGGAAATCATCATGCTTTTCATTTTCAGTAAAAAAAATGGGAGAAAAGGCGTGTGAAATGGAAACTGGGTTAAGGAAAATGTGCCGCGGGAAGAGATACATACCAGGACCGTAATGGGACCAGTTACATCGATAAGTTCTGTGGCTCTTTAATTTTCAACCAACGAAAAAAAAGAGGAGTTTCTCTTTTCGACGCGTATATTTTTTTGATGTATGACGCATAACTTTTTACAGACTAGTCCGATTTTAATTATTTTATTTCAATGGATAGGGTATACCTCAAAGTTGGTCCCATTTGGATTTGAAAAAAATTACTCCTAAGAGTAGGAAAATGGGGGATGATTGTTGGTTCAACCACTGAATTTTCACTTCTTATCCGATTCTACCACGCATAACTTTGTACTGGGTTATCCGTTATGGATATTTTTTTATTTTTAAGGGTATGTATAAAAGTAGGTCCCATTTGAATTTGAAAAAATTACACCCCTAAGGGTAGAAAAATAGGGGATGATTTATTGTTTTTACACCTGTGAACGGATTCTGTTAAAACTTGGCACACATATGTAGTTCTGATGACACTACAACATAATGAAGGCTTGGGGTGAATCTGACGATGAAGGCTGAAGACAGTCAAGGGGTCTCCTCAACGGTTCACAGCAGCTACCTCGTGGTTGTAAGAATTCTCGTCATTTGTGATATTCGGAAATGTCAATATTTCCTCTCAAGTTAACTACTTTCCCCGGTATTGGATAATTCGATGATTTCGCGAATGCTTCCATATCTCCAGATAACGGAGAAAATGGAATTAGTTCTGGAATGACAGCAGGTATTTTTTCATAGTAAATATCGGTGAATCATTTGTACGCTAGAAATTTGGCTGGAGACAACTTAAGTGTAATTGAATTTGCAAACTCCCTAACTTCCGGTGCAGATCCCGGAACTAAATCGTTGTCACTTCCTATTATTCCATAGTTTTCGAGAACATGAGCATAATGTCGAATTCAAGTCACATTTCGCTTCATTTTATAGCCATTATCAAAGAAGTATCTCTGTCAGAGTTCTCGAAATGAAATACAATGACATACACATAAAGTTTTACAAACATAAACACGGAATTCATAACTTGTACAGATACCAGCACGAATGCAAACGGAACAAGAGCTGAAATTGTAAATGGTGATGAAGCTGAGTTGAAACATTCCATTTGCTCTCGGAAGGAATGCAAGAACGAGGTTGATGGTAGAAGGTCGACATTGGGTACCTCATATATCTCAATCTGGGACATTTTTAAAATATTGTTCATGTGTCATGTGTCTGCATGTTTGTCAGAGACTGTTTGACGTGGCAAGCTGAAATCTTCTGCAGTAGGACGTGCTCTTTATTCCGAACGTTGAACAAAAAAGACCTTTTTTGAAAAGGGAAACATTCTCAATTGACAATTTTGGTTCTATACACTTTCCACAAGTCCAAACTTTTGGAACTTACAAGTTTCGGTAATTTTTGCAATATAGCAGGAAATATGCATAAAGAGTTCCTCGGAAATATCGGAAATTATGGATGACATTTTGTGTAATGTGGTTCACTTAAAATGAGAAAAACTGAATTATCAATAGTAATATAACGAGTGCAATGGAAATTATCGATAATTTTTGGGAAATTTGTCCTAATGCATTTTTAGTTGAAAAATGAGATATTTTTTGCATGAGTGCAAATTTGTCGAAAATTATAGATATATCTCCTTTGCACGAATTGTATTTTATGAGAGAATTTCATGAATCAGAAATTTAAATTTTTTGTATACCCTCGTAAGTAAGCATGAAAGGTCAGTGTTACTAAAAATGTTAAAATAAAGTATCTCGTTGTCCTGGACGTCTCCATGAAAAATAGATACAGCGATACAAACACAAACAATTTTGAACGCTCGCGTCTTTTTTGAAATTTCGTAAAATATGTCGCAACGCTGGAAGAGATTGATCAAAACAGCAATCGGTAAATCGGATACGTATTCTCAAAACGGTGGCTGTTGAAATATTCGAAAAAATTCTACACTATCACTTTTATACCAATATTATACTGATGTTTTTCAATGTAGTTTGTGTTGATTAGATGCTATTTGATAAGAGTTTATATTTCTTTGACTCACATAACTCATCAATATTTTTCTTCGTACAATAGAATATTATAGAAACAGGTTCTCTGTGTCAAAAGAAAGAATCATTCATATATGTCAGGTTTTCCTATTGTAGGTGCCACTTATGTTTTTGTGTTCAATTTCTTTCATTCAATAGACTTGATGTTTTTCCCGTTCAAACAATTTTCTGCTCTCCATTCAATGACTTTGAGTTGAGTTTGTTTTCTGTCTGATTGAACTTTTCAATCTGATAATTATATTTATTGCTATAGATGGATGTGAAAATTGTTTCGTAGTTGTGATGGTTGTTTTCGTTATATTTGTTGGCTATTTTCTCTTCAATATATTGATCAGTTTCTATCAACAAAATTGTTTCGAAGAGGCATTAAGAAAATCCTACTTTTGAAATTCTAACTACATCAATATGTACTTTTTTAGTTATTATGATTCAAATTAGGATTTTGGTATATTTCACTTGCGAAGGAGAGAAAAATCTGGTTAATCCCTTCCCCCACCTCGAATAAAAACGCAGACATAATCCTAACCGAACGGACCACAAAGTATAGCACGTCCACATTTTTCAACTATATTCCACGAATTAATCTTAAGCTGACCCTATCACTTCGTTTCATGTGTAAGCGGAAATGGCACTATACTCATGTATATAATCTAATTCCCAAGTAATCTGGAAATAATTGTTTCGCAACTAGTGCATGAAATGTCTGAGTGAGTTCGGCTTTTGTTCAGCCAACACCAACCACCGCTGAATTTCTATTCCATTCACGACTTGCAAGCAAATTCTTATTTCTGCTCTAGACTTGTTAAACGTCAGTTTCCAAAACTGTTGGAGTTCAGACGTCTGTCATTGTTGGGAAATTGAAAATATCCCAAGCAGCATTATAGTGACGAAAACTGATACTACAACTTCGACTCGGTGGTTATCACGTAATCAACACTCAATCTACCACTATACTGTGAGAATAACTATAATTTCATATGTGTATGGTTGTAGTCACGTAATTCCCATCTATGGTAGCCACTCCACAGTTATATAACTTATTAGTGTCATTTGAGGTGTCTGAAACATTATGGCCACTGAGCAAATCACTTCAAAGGTTTTCAAACTTAAAAGTGGAAGATAACCGTTGCGGTAACCATCCTGCACCACTTGAATATCACTTAGAAGTCACAGTCACTTTCAAGAGAGTATGATAGTTTCGGTGACGTTTTGGTAACTTCCATAAAACCTTCAATGTGGCAGGCACTTGATTGTGATATGTGGTGATGGTTGCCACGTTCTTGCTATCTCCACAAGTGATAACCACAGTTCGCATTTAAAAAAGTCTCTACAAATTACAATAACCTTCAAAATTCAACATTCCGCGCGATGACAAAAGCTAACCTAATCAGTTTTCTCAAATTATTTTATTGTGACTTACAAAAAGTTTGTTAAAGCTGTTAGGTGAAACATTAATGATATTTATTCAATATGAAATGGGTTATGCGTTTTCAATAGACAATTTTTCTCGATTTTGTATAAAAAAATTGGTTCAAATAGATCGGATCTCTGACTTGTGCTCCTGCTTACTATTCATACTCTAATTGTTGATTCTGTTTGCATTAATGCCATCATTTTCATTATTTGTCAATTGATAATTGTTACTTGATACTTAATAATTGTTGTTTGGAGCTGCATTAATCCACTTTACTTGCTACATGTCCTTTTTTAACAATTAATGAACGTTTATCCGCAATTTCGAGTTATAATTGAAGTGGCAGGTAATAATAGCCCGACGTGTTCGCACTTTCAAGGGTATAAGACCTATTGTAATTTTTATGTTATAACTTTGAAGTGGTGAGTCATGGGCCTGCGACGTGGGTGCCACTTTCCAGTGATGGAAAGGTTAATAATTTAGTTTCACTGGGCACTTTATGATGGGAGGAGCTTTAGGTATATTTACACTTTCTGCCACTTTAAAGTTATATTCTCCAAAAGCCGCCATATTTACAGAAGATGCTGGGTCGCCAATATTAGAGAAATTATCGAAATATTCAATGAAGATTTATTTGTCATCAGCACTGCAACAAACGTTGTCATTTGCCACGTAAGTATTTGTTTCAACTAACCAAGATTGATAAAACAATGTTTGAGGGATTTAAGTACATGATTTCAGAGGCGAGTTATTTCCAAAATTATAATGTTTTCCTTAAATAAAGTGTATTCAGATGGCGCGTGCTCACAATCAAGCTACAACACCCATATTCCACATAAAACTTTCAATCGTTTTAATTTCATCCCGATCAGAAGTATCCAAATTCAATAAACTTACGCATTTGAATGTTTATATGTTATATATTTGATCGAGTGTTAGAAATCAATCAGGCAAAATGGAAGAATGAGGAACATTTATCACAAAAATATGTTGCTGAACAGAGATCGAGCTACATATTATTTACACAAACGCAGTCAGTTGTTTAACGTGTCTAGTGTCGGCCACTACATATCCACGTTTTTGCCAGGTGACCACAACGTGGTTGGAATGTGGCTATCTGAGATCCAGGAACGTAGATCAGAATATTGCGGCCTCCAAAAAAGTTTTCCCCATTTTGGTAGCCGCCGCGTGATAGAACCGTGTATATTATGTGGCAGTGGTTGTGGTCAAACACTTCAAAGTTTTCCATAATCGTGGCTGCTACGTTCCATCCACTTAAAATGCTACTTGGGATCTTACATGTCCAGAAAATCTCCTAAAACACAATAGATTCAATATATTTTCTGGGGGGAATTGAATTTCTTGATATCTTATCGATAAAGACGGGGAGTTAAGGAAAAATGTTTATGGCATATATGTTCATGAGGTGAGAATCATATGAATGCAACATTATGACCAATGAGAGTGCGCCCAAATGAACATCAGAATAATCTGAGAACTGAACGATAAATTCAATCAAAATCATCGCAATTCCTCCATCGTATAATACAATGAAATCAGTCATCGTATGATGAAATGGAATAGATGCAGAAATATTAACGAGAAAAAAAGAAAGTTGAAGGAGATATTGATTTGGCTCCTGCAGTTTGGAATGCTGTGAATATCTTATGCGAAGAATTCTTCAGTGGAAATGTAATTTTCGAATACTGATTGTCCAAAACTCAGGGATCGTCTGAATAATGAATCGAGTGTGTTTCTCATCTGCGTCAATTTATATTTGTCAAAGTCCAATGCCAAAGTGTACTTTGATGAATGCTCATAATTCTGTTTCAAATAAGCTGACGGTTTTGTTAGTCTCCCTAATCCGACGATTTTGTAATTGTCCAAGTTTTTGTACATTTAATAATTTGTGTATTGTTGATCGAACGTTTAACTGTTTTAGCAGCTTTTGGTACTTTCAATATTTTTGTACATTTCAATAATTTGTTAAACTGTTGTGAGCCGAACGTTTAAGTGCTTCAAGAAGCGAAATGGTACGTGCTTTAGGTGATAAAGAGGCAGCGATCCTAATTCTTGGTGAAACTGACAAAATATTCATGCAGCAGACCGCATTTTTGATGAGAGGTTTCCCGATCGCCCCGTTTGAGGACTTATTAAGGGAGCTTCTTTGTAAGATTGAAAGAACGGGTAGTATTAATGATGCAAAACGATCTGGCAGACCACAAATTTCTGATGAGGAAAAAATTGATATGCTGGCAGAAGTAATAGTTAATCCTACTTCTTCAACAACTCACGTTGCATCTACCTGTGAAGTCAGTCGAAGTACAGTTCACAGGGTGTTGAAAAAAAACAAATTTCATCCGTACAAATTAAAAATGGTTCATCAACTCTCAGACGACGACCCAGACCGAAGACCAGAATTTTGTGAAAATATGGAAACTAAAATTAACCAACAGCCAGACTATGTCAAAACAATTTGTTTTAGTGACGAAAGTACTTTTTATCTAAATGGACATGTAAATACACAGAATGTGAGGTATTGGAGTGACGCAAATCCTCTCCTGTTTCGTGAAACACATACCCAATTTCCCCAGAAGGTGAATGTTTGGGCAGGTATCCTGGGAAACTACATCGTTGGGCCTCTTTTTTTGAATACTTATTTAACTGGTGAGGTTTATCTGGAGCTGTTGCAAAACGCAATAGAACCGTTAATCCTCGAAATGTTGGAAGATATTCCAGATGAATTTGACAATTTGGAAATAACATTCCAACATGATGGTGCTCCTCCACACTATAACGGTGCAGTAAGACGGTATTTGGATGAGGAGTATCGTGGTAGATGGATTGGACGACGAGGTTCAACGGAATGGCCAGCTCGATCACCGGACCTCACACCTTTGGATTTTTTTCTGTGGGGGTACCTCAAATCGAAGGTTTACGCCACTGAACCTGACAATATTAACGTTTTAAAACAACGTATTGTTGCAGAATGTGAGGGTGTTTCCGCAGACACATTTGCAAAAGTACGAGAAGAGTTTAATAATAGGATATTTCACTGTCAGGAAGTAAATGGAGGTCACTTCGAGCAATTTCTTCAAGTAGGTACTGATTCTTAAACCTGTAATTAATAGCATACTGAATGGAATTTGAATTTTAATGTTTACTAATGAGCCATTAAAACTGCCATAAATACAAACAAAATTAGTATCATTGAAAAGTTTTTTTCGATACCTTTCAAGAGTGGTGTCGCTTGCCGTAGGGTTCCATTTAAAATTATTGGTCTCAATGGCCTTGTGACGTCATCTTTGACGATTTCGTCATCTATCATCACTAGTAGGGAAGTTCACAACCTTTAATATTCAGTTGCCAAATTTCACTTGTTTATGTATAATCGTTCCAGAAATAAGAGAAGGGGGGGACTTTTGAGAAGCACTGTATGTACGATTTGGGTAAAAAAGTGGTTCCGCCCGGGATCGAACCGGGGACCTTCTGCGTGTAAAGCAGACGTCAAAATCAAAATCAAAAGTAGTTTATTCAGTTTTCCGTGATTACATGTCATACCTAACTAACTTACATTCTATTTATATATTTACAATAAAAACATATATACAATATTCACAGGTTAAAGTTGTTCGCGCAACCCTAGCCCGGAGAGAACCAGATCATCCCCCCGGAGTGCTGTTTCCAGCCTCCAAGCGGACGCCCCGGTTCAAAGACGGACCGCAACCCTCGGACGAGCGAGGGACTGGACCCCGTCCCAGCGATCTTTAGCTGTTCTCTGCGAAAGTGTGTTAGGTGTGTTATTTTTTTGAGGGTGTAATTCGTTTCCTAGCAGAAGCTTTAACACGAATATTTGAAGGAGTATTTGATTGTTTGTGTATGAGATAGTTTTGAGGAGATTGATTATGTGGAGTTTTCCAGGAAAAGAAATAGTCAAAAAACCTGGTGAAGGGGGTGGTATTTTGAGTTGTTTGTGTAATGTTTGAGTGAACGTTTTGAGGGTAATTTGTGTACTAAGTTTTTTGGGGGTGGAGTTTTGAGGGTTTTTGACGTAATAGTTTTTGAGGGTGGTTTTGTGTAAGAATTTTGGATAGACTGAGAAAAACTGTACGATTTTTTCCCATTTTGATGGTATTTGAAGTCAAGTTTTGGGGGTAGTTTTTGTGTAGTAAGTTTTGGGGGGTGGTTTTTGTGTTGGTTTTGAGGAAATTTGTTTAAGAATGAGAAAGATCTACAAGATTTTCCTCGTTTGATATATTTGAGTAATTAATTTGGATTTTACAAATTAATTTGGGGTATATGGGGTTGTGAGGGTGGTTTTTGTGTGGGAAGGTTTTGAGGTAGCAATTAATGCTAAAAGTTTTGAAATATAATGAGAAAAATCTAAAAAAAAGATTTTCCTCGTTTGAATTGCCCGGGATTCGAACCCCGCACCTTTGAATCTAAAGGCGAATTCAATTCAATTCAATTCAATTCAAAAATGTTTATTCAGTTTTCGGTAAGTACAGTTCATGTTCTTAATCTATATTACTAACTAATATTTACATAATTACATTATATACAATAAAACGGCTGGAGGTTGTTCGCGCAGCCCCCAGTCCGGAGTGAGCCGGATCGTTCCCCCGGGGGCCACGTTAACCGCAGCGTCCCAGACGAACGTTCCGACTCAAAGACGAACCGTTGCCTACGAGTACGAGGATATTAGGTCCGTCCCAGCAGATCTTAGCACTGTTCTCTCGAGCATGTAGTAAGAACATGTATTTTTAGGAGCTATTTTTCGGACACCTGTCATTTGACTTATTCCAAAGTTTGGGGTAGTTTTCGATTGTTTGTGAATGATATTTTATTTGAATTTGTGTTTGTGAGTTATGGGTAGATTTCCAGGAAAAGTTGAGACAAAAACCTGGTGAGGGGGGTGTATGTGAGTTTGAGTTGTTAGGGTAGTTCAAGTAGCAATTTTGCGTGACTAGATTTGAGGTATTTTGAGTGAGGTTGTGATGGAGTGTTGTTTGAGTTTAATAAAGTTTTATGTAGCTTAGTTTGCAGTATTTTGAGTAGTAAAGTTGTGAAGTGAGGCATTGTGTATTTGTGTAGAATAAAACAGGTTTTGTTTTGCTTGGACTAAAGTCGGGAAACTGGTCCCGAACTTTGATTTGAAGTTAGGTCTGGAATCTAATCCCTGACCTAGAATCTCTTGCGGAGAATGATTTGAAGTATTATTCATCAGCACGTCGACATCGACGGCGGCAGCAGCCCCCCGAGGATGTGCTGGGGGGGAGGCTCTTGCCATCCCCCATACACACCCCGGGGCGCCACCGCCAACGAGGCGACGAGCTGATGTATACTTTGTGATAGTGATAATATAGAATTTTGCAATTCTATCATTATTTTCATTTGATTTTCCAGAAGTGAAAATATCTTTTGGAAGTTTTGAGTGTCATTTTGAGTGTCATGTGCCAAGGTCTGCGGGGGCGGGCCTACACCCTCGTCCATACTGGCTTGGGGTTCCGCTTCTGTTGGCACTGCTTGGTATCTAGGTTTCCTGATCCATGGAGGTGCGCTCCCACCCTGGCCTGGCTTGGGGTTCCGCTTCTGTTGGCGTTCTTGGATTATAGGTTCTTTGTTGACTTTGTCTGATATTCCCTTTACTACCGGTGGCTGGTATGGTACCTTGGGTTTCTTTCATAGCGAGCTTTTGTAGATGCACGCTGCACTTCTTATAGTTGGCTGGATGGTCCCGCGAGCAGTTAGCACACTTCGCAGGGACGTCCGGGCTTTTCGTACACGTTGTTGTGAAATGATCATCTGCGCATTTCAAGCACTTTGGGGTAAGATTGCAGTTTAGTGCCGCATGTCCCCATTGCTGGCACCTTCTGCACTGCGTGAGTGTGGTGTCGGATTTCCTAATCTCCCAATCGATGCATATATTCCTGAGTACCTTGCAGTTCCTCTTCAGCATTGATACGGTTATATTCCCGCTAGTTATAACTAGGTAGAGGGGCCTATTAGTTTTCTTCATTTTGTATATGTTGATAATTTCTATTGCGTGCTCGCCCTGGAGCCATGTTCGGACTGCTGCCGTTGTTGGGCCGCTATCCAGGCCTTTCAGTACGAACGCGTGTTGCTTTTTTGATTTATGTGTGAAGGTATAAAACTTCCTACCTTGATTCTTGATAAGTTCTTTTATCGCTTCAAAATCTTCTAGACACTCTGTATTTATCAGTGTGTTATCTTGCGTGTATTTAATAGAAATGCTTTTCTTGCATTTTTCCTCCATTTTATCCCGCTCCATGGCTTCAATGATAGGCTTGCCCTCCAGGATTACCGGGGGGGGTGCCTTGTCGTTGCGACCTTGGGGTGGTTGATCCATTTGCTCCTGATATGGGGCTTTTTCTTCGTTTTTGTCTTTTTTAGTGAGCTTTGTTTTTTGTGCATTTTTTTGCATTGCTGTTTTCGTATTTTCTTTCTCCACTCTTTCGAGCATTGTTTTTCTTTCTTCTTGATCGATTTCAATTTCTTCTTTGGTTCTGGAAGTTTTCCTTCTCTTAACATTTCTCTTGGTTTGGTTATTTGTCTTTCTCATTGAGAGATCTCGGTCACTTTCATCCTCCGAGCGGCTTGTATAACCGTCGGATGTGTCTGTTGGCCCATCTGTTTGACTGATTTGTGTTATTTTTAGCTTTTTGACAGCTGGATTCTTAATTATATTGATTACTGGATATAGGCAGGGGGAGGCTTGTCCCCGTTGGTTGGCTTGTTTTGTGAAGTTTAACATTTTCCACAATTTCAATTGATGGGGTTTCAATTATTTCAGTGTGTTTAGACTCAGTTGAGTTTTTCTGCTTTATTTGTTCAAGTGTTTCCTCAGCTTTCCGATAATTTTCGGAGCTGGTCTCCATTTCATCATCGCTCTCCGGTTAGAGAGGTGTAAAGTAGTCATCTTCATACTCTTTCCCAATATTTCCCCCCATCGGGGGGGTTGGGTTTTGCATTGGGTCTGTTTTAGTTTTCCGATCCAGGGGTTGGTTCGAGGAGGGGGGCTGGGCACCCATACTGTAAGTCCTGGGTACTGAACCTGCCTCCCCTCCTTTTCTCGAACCTTCCTCCGTGAAGTTTTCAGGACTTTTTGATGAGCTATCTTCATCGCTTTGCATTTCCCTAAATGTATCTATTAATGTTTGCTTCGGTTTTTCATGTTTTTGTGTATTTTTTTTGGTAAACCCTGCTCGTAGTTTTTTGAATTCAATCCAATCGCTTGGGTTGTGTCTCTTATGGAGGGCTTTCGCCAAGCCGTATTCGTTCTCATATTTTTCCATGTTTCCTGATACATGCTGCGTGAATTCTCCCTTTGCCACTGAGGACTGGATTGTACGTAGAATTTCCACATATTTGGCTTCTCTGTATTCTAATTCAGCTTTTACAACTCTTTTCCTTGGTTTTTCCTTTAGGAGGTCCAGAATTGCTTCATATTCTGGCATTTCGTAATCATCCCCGAAGTACTTAAAAAAGTCATCGGCGTTTTTTACGTCCTGGATTTCCTTAGTTATCCATTTTATATTTTCTTTTGAGATCTCAGTGACACACTCGCCGGTGCTCCCACGTTCCCTCAAGGCTTTGATATTTTGTAGGTATTCCCTGATTTCCTTTACAATTTCAGATCTGGTTATTGTATAGCTCAGTGTGTACCAAGACTCCATTTTCAGCCACATTTTCCTGAGAAATGCTTCTATTGATGCGCTTCAAATACTTTCTTCGTAAGAAGAGCTTCAGTTGAATATCCTGCGCCGTTTCGTTTAGCTTTGGTGTCGATTTTGTATTTACCAGCCGACTCTCGCTTCTGATTTGTCCGTAGACAAAAAGTGGGCGGGGTCGAAATTCTGGATATACTCAATTTCTTGAATACTTTTAAAGCAGTGTTTTGAGCAAAGCAGCTGTACTCACTTAGGTACTGTGCCTTACTAACCTGCTCTTTTTCCACTGTTTTCTGTGGATTTTTGGATTGGTAGCTATTTGGTATGTAGCTTACCTCTAATCCTTATTTTATATGTACAATTATTTACAAATTATCAGTTTTCAGTGGATTTGCGAGCGATTTCCTTCTCACAAAAATTTTTGGATACTATTTCCTTTTTGGATTGCTAGAATTATGTTCCAGGCTTCCTTTTTCATATAGTTGGTGGTATTTACTTTCTGGGGGGTTTTATCCTGCTACTGTCAGAAAATCTTCCTTTTCAATATTGCTCTACTAGGGTTGATTTTGTGAATTGTTTCCTTTGATCTTAGTACGCTCGAGGTGCTGTCATGTTCTTGTTCCGATTCCAAATGATGCGCGTCTGGAATCGATTTCGTATTTCACTGCCAACTCTCGCTTCCTATTGGCCTGCAGAGTCAAAAGGGGCGTGGGCGTGGCTCTTCCGAGGTTATAAATATAGGTGGATTTTTCAAGCAGAGTTTCAGTATGGTGCTCGATCGTACTCACTTAGTGACATGAACGAGCACTCACCTGGATTTCTGCCGTTTCCTTGTGGTTTTTCACTAAGTATACTACTTTTTCTTATAGCTTACTTGATGTTTGTTCGCTATATACGGTTCCTATGTACAATTTCCTTGGATTAAAGGAGTTATGGATGTTTTCCTGGGACTGGAACCGGGGTTCCTGGTTGGAGTCCTGTTTTCCAAGTTTTCTACGGTTTTCCTGGATTATACAGGTTCTTGGGGGGTTTTTTGTCGCAGTCTTAGTTGTGTATATATTGGTAATTTTTCAATATGTATCCGAATTATAATATATTTCGGATTTTTGTCTCTGGAGTTCTCGTGTTTTGCTTTTCGATGGTTTTACTAAGCCAAAACACGGGAATTTCTTCTGGAATTCGAACTAGGCACCCGCAGGTGTCCTGTTCTGGATCCCCGTCTTTGGTGCGGTTGTAATTGGGCTTTCTAACCCGTTTTCAGTTCAGAATGACTGTCTTCTAGCACTGAAAGACTGTCTGCTAATAATGGTTGAAGTGAGAGTGGATATGATACTCTCCTCTTAATCTTCGATCATCCCCTGTCTAGCTGGCACTAGGGGGGCGTGATGTTGTTATTATTGCCGCACTTGAGTGCGGCTTTCAGATGGTGTGTGTATTTTCGAAATTCGATAAATACTTTTCGAGTAAATTGGCTTTGAACTTCGCTTATTCCTGCATTTGTCTCAGGAGCGAAATTGAGGTTATGCGTAAGTGTGGCCTACCTGCGTGAAGGGTCACTACGCATAGTGGCGAACGTCTAGACCACTAGACCATTCGCCGTTTGTGGTATGATTATTTTGTGGGCTTTTGAGTATTGATTTGAGGAATAGCTTATTCAGCTGTTTGTGTTATGTAATGAACTTGTCCTTGACGTCCCCGCGTGCTATACCGCCGGGGTGCATGAAGATGTTGACGCGCCTTGGCGTCCACTCCATACATCCACCGGGGGCACAGACGTGAACGTCCTGACAAGTTGCATTATTAAATGTGAAAGTTTCTCTATAGCATTAAACATTATAGTTAAAGTTTCTGCTTGCTTACTTATGCTTTGATTTATATTTAGCATAAGTGTTTTAAAATAGTCATCAGCTTCAGATCGCGGGGACGGGCCACTCCCAGCATTCGCTCCTAGGTGTGTTTCCGCTTCTGTGCTCCTGTTACTTCTCTCGTATATTCTCGGCGTTGCGCCCTCACCCTGGCCTCCCGTGGGGTGAGTGGCCGTTCTATTATTGTTTGTTCTTGGTTGTTGTCTGTTTTGATATCCCATACTCCTGCTAGGGTATGTTTGGGGTTGATTTCCTTTTAATGCAAGCTTGTCTATATACACTTTGCATTTTTTGTAATTAGCCGGATGATCCAGGGTGCAATTTGCACATTTCGCTGGAACATCCGGACTTTTCGTGCAGGTATTCGTCATGTGCCCATCTGCACATTTTAAGCATCTAGGGGGTAGTTGGCAATTTATGGCAGCATGATTCCATCGCTGGCATCGTCTGCACTGGGTAAGGCTCGAGTTTGATTTCCTCAATTCCCAATCTACCATTATGTTATCAATATTTTTTATGTTTTTCTTCAGGTAAGTGAGGGTAGTGTCCCCGCCCGTGATGATTAGGTACAGGGGCCTGTCCGTCTTTCTCATTCTATAGATATTATAGGTTTCTAGATTATGTTCTGTTTTCAGCCATTTCGAATCTTCTCAGGGGTTGGTCCATTGTCCATCCCTTTGAGGACGAAGGCATGTTGTTTTTTCGAGGCAGGGGTATAGGAAATGTCCTATCCCTTGGTTATTAATAAATTGTTTCATCTTTTCCACATCTTTTATGTTTTCTAGAAATATTATTGTGTTATCTTGGGTATATTTGATAGAAATTTTTTATCAAATATTTTTTCCATTTCTAATATTTTTTCCCTATTGGGTAAAAATTTTCCCTCTAGCATTATAGGGGGTATAGATTTACTCGATACTGTTTTTTCATTATTATCTTGACTAGTGTTTACTTTATTCCTTTTCAGTGTTTTCTTCTTAGGATTTTTATCGTTTTTTGTTGGTTTTCCAGAGCTTTCATCCTCAGATGAGCTTGGATCTTTGTCAGTATCTATAGTGACATCCATCGGTCCGTCTATTTGGCAGATTTCAGGATTTATAATTTTATTTTCTTCCACATTTATATGTTCTTTATCTAGGGGTAGGTTCGAAGGGGGTGGCTGGGCACCCATACTATGTATCCTGGGTACTAAACCTGCCTCCCCCATTTTTTTCGGTCCTTCCTCTGATTTTATATCTTTTTGTTTAGGCTTTTTTCCCGAGTTTTCTTCAGGAATTTTCCTATTTTGTTCTTCAAAAATTTTTCTATTTTGTTCGTAATCTAGCAGTACTGCTAGGGTTGTTGGGTTTTCCTCATCTTCCGAACTTTCAGAAAGATGTTGGAAATATTCATCTTCATATTTTTCGTAATTTTCTTTTTCTTTTTGTTGTGGGGGTTGATTCAAGGAGGGTGGCTGGGCACCCATACTGTAAATCCTGGGTACTGAACCTGCCTCCCCCCCTTGGTCAACCTCCATTGATACAAAGTCTTCTTTTTCCGGGTTTACCTTTATAGGGTCTTTTTCTTTGATCGATTCGGAAACATTTTTTATACTGTTTGTTTCTTCTCGTATTACTTCTAATTCGGCATTTTGTTCACTCTTTCTAACCGCGACGGTTACTGGTCCGTATTCCATCGCCATCTGTTGAATATCATCTTCAGTTGCTTCGTCTAAGCTAATAAGGCTTGAATGACAGCTTTGAGGGGGGGATGATACATCATACCCTTCTCCGTAGTTTATATGATCTTCTGCCGATTCCTCAGTTGGGGGTATCGGTAATTTTTCTTTTTCCCATAGGGGTTGGTTTGAGGGGAGTGGCTGGGCACCCATACTGTAAGTCCTGGGTACTGAACCTGCCACCTCCCCTGCATCGAGTCCTTCCTGTTTTTGGTTTATTGCTGTTATCGTCTTCAGCTTGTCATTGTATATTTGATAATTTTCTGGATCATAATTGCGTAGCATTTTTATGATATAGTTAAAACTATCCTGGTATCTTTCATCCATTTCGGATGTTTCCAGCTGTTCGTTTTGGATTATGTTTACCATCCGCTTCACGGCGGTTGTAAAGTTAGTCATTCTGTAGTCATACTCTTTTTTATGCATGGTGTCAATATATCTATCTATTGCACTATTGTTTTTCTCATATTTTTTCCAAACTTCTAAATACTTCAGATGTTTGTATTCTTCACTTAAGAATGAGCTTCCAATGAGCTCTTCAAAATTATCTTTATCTGGATATGATATCATTCTCTGAAAATCATAATAATATTGATCATCTACTAGTATAAAGGGGGGTCGAGGGGGTTTTCTCCCCTTAGCCCTACATTTGTCATCGCTTGTTATCTCATCGCATAGCCAAGCGTTAAATTCATCTATGGCTTGTTGCATTTCATCGTTAAATGGTGAGGACATCCTTCTAATCTGGTCGATTTTGGACCTTTTCACCAACAATTTCCTGTTTTGTATGATATTTCAATTGACGTGCAATTTGGTATCAATTTCCTTATTCCAATCCAAATGATGCGCGTCTGGTAATGTGTTTGATATTTAACTGCCAACTCTCACTTCCTATTGGCCTGTTGGTCGAAAAGGGGCGTGGGCGTGGCTATCATTGTCTATAAATATAGGTGAATTTTTCGGACAGAGTTTCAGTATGGTGCTCGATCGTACTCACTTAGAGATATGAAGGAGCACTCACCTGGATTTCCGCCGTTTCCTTATGGTTTTTCACTAAGTAGACTACTTTTTCTTATAGCTTACTTGTTATTTGTTCATTATATACAGTTTCTATATACAATTTCCTTGGGTTTAAGGGGTTATATGGTTATTTTCCTGGAGCTGGAGCCGGGATTCCTGATTGGAGTCCTGTTTTCCAAGTTTTCTTCCAGTTTTCTTGTTTGTAACGGTTCTTAATGGTTATTTATCGCAGTCTCAGTTATGAATAATTGGTTATTTTCCAATATTTCTCCGAAATATTGTTTATTTCGGGATTTATGGGTAGAGTATGTAGCGGTACTTGTTTCGTACTCGTCCTACTTATCCCTAATCATCCGCCGTCCTATGGGGAATAGGGCAGCTGGGCTATTTTTTTCCTACAATGGACTATTGTAGCATTCAGTTGGCACTAGTATTTTCGTTTTAATAAAAATACTTTTTGAGTAGATTAATTATGAACTTCGCTTATTCCTGCATTTGTCTCAGGAGCGAAATTGAGGTTATGCGTGTAAAGCAGACGTGATAACCGCTTCACTACGGAACCAGTTAATAATGTATCAATAAAACACTTTCCAATGAAACCAAGGTTTCTTCTCGAGAACAAGAAATGTAAAAGTACATATTCTTGATTCGATCGCAATTTGCCAAACAATCCGAGCTAGAATGAGCAAGTCAACTCGAGACAACCATGATTATTATTTTTATCATTTATTTGATCATTCTATGTTAGCACTCAACCAAACTGCTTTCAGTAGTATACCACAAGTGATTGAATTTTCGCGATAAGTCTGTCGATTTATTTCTAAACGAAACTGAGTTGCTTGAAAACACCACGAGTCCGCAGGACGAGTGGGGTTTTCTTCAAGCAACTCAGTTGAGTTATGGAATAAAAGACAGACTTATGAGATAAATTCTATCACGAGTGGAATTTTATTGGACTATTTCAGAAACAAAGTGAAAATCTGAAATCTGTGTCCCCTTCTTCAACATTAGATAGTGTCTGCGAAATTACACTTAATTTTTTTCTCGATCAACTGAGAGGGAACGATCTTTAAGCTAACTTCCACCAACTCATCTAGACAAAGTATTTCAGAAACAAGTTAAACTTGGTTAGAAACAAAAGTCATAATTAAATATTGCTCGAATACTCCAGATGATAGTACACTGTCTAGAGGACCAACATTTTTCAGTCGGATTTATTGACGTTTCCCCAATACATACGATATCCCGGAAATCAGATAGTTTGATAATGACTGGTTTGGGATGATGAAATTCAATATTTGATACCAAATTGGATACAACCATCATGAAGGGGAAAATAGAAATTCTGTGTTTTTCCCAATATTTTTGAAGATATGAAGATGATGGAAACATCTGAGACTTGGAAATAAAATCACTTCTTCCCATCGCTAAAGATAACCCTCCGAGAGGTATTCATATCATATTCATATATCAATTGAAAATAGAGAGAATTGACTTTTTCGGAGAAGGAAATTCTTATGAGCTTCACCTGTATTTATGTAACCGAGTCTTTCAAAATTATTTTCCATATGTTCGAATCATTTGAATCTTGAGAACCGATGACAATATAATAATGTCATAATGACCTGGTATTCTCACCAAGATCATCAGAAAAAAAAAGTCTAATTCACATTACTAAAATTTGGTGAAATCACTGGTAAAAATATTTAATTTACATTTCAAAGATTTGGTGAATTCACTGGTATGGTTTTAGTATTTTCACCAAAAGTTATGTACAAAAGATCTTAAGGTTCAGGTACGACCCCCCTATAATGTACTTCCATCAAAACTTAGTAAAAACTTCTCATGAGGATGATCGCTCAATATAATCTTTTGGTATTACTTTAATGGGGAACATATTACTGATGGACAACTATTACTGATGGACAAGTGTGAAAAAATTGAGCGAATAAAATTATTTCTGCAATTTTATCAAAATATCAAAGACTTTGTCATTGGTAATTTCTAATAATATGACCTGAAATAAAAATTATCATATATTCACAGAATTTGACTGATTTCCATTTTTCACGAGGTTTGAGAAACTCTTAGGCGAATATTTGGAAAGAGCCCCGCACGAAATCATATGGGAAATTAGCTCCTGGTCGAATTGGCTGAAATTAATATGTTATAGTAGGATGGGTCATTAGAAAAAAGTGTGAGTTTAAATGATTTTGAATGTTTAGTTTCTGAGATATAAGCGGCAAAAGTTTGTAAAAACGTCAAATTGTGGTAGGATTGACATGGAAAAAAACTGGTTTTTAGTCGACCTAAGACAAAGTAGGCAAAAAAACATGTTTTGTTTCTTGATGACTCTCTCTGTTTGAAATATATATATTTTTTTAATTTTCGAGTATACCCCTATACTGAAAACAATTGACAGATCGTTTTTGATTACAATTTTTTTTATTGTTACTGCCCATTGAATGAAAGATAGGGTAACATTCTAATTAACTCAATTGTTCAATATTACCTTTCATTTAGATACAGGGTGCGTTACATTTTTTTTAGGTCATTTATAATGTTTTTATTGAATATCTAGAAAAGTATTCCGTTAATTTTGACCATATTTCACTCACAATATTTTGAAAATGTTGACTATTATATACGATAGTTTCATCAACTTTATATGGCGTTTCTAAGATAAGTCTATGGTATTACCATATATAGGGTAACCTATCGATTTAACAAAATTTCATGGAACCTTTCGACACATTAAATTCTATCATAAAACTTTTCGAAATACATTATTTGATACTATAAACAACACGAACCACACTCAACAACAATTTGGAACTCAACAGTATAGACTAAAAAAAAACCGAATTATAAATAACGACTTCTAACATAAAAAGTCAATTATATTATGGAAATTATAATATAACAAATCGAAATGAACGGATGAAGCTATTGTATAGCGAAACACGCGTCGTGCTTTAGTGAACCTCAGGTAGTGAAAATCTTATATAAACAACATAAACAACAATTTACATAATTGAACTCTCAAAAAACAACAATAAACAAAACCTAAATTCAAATAATATTTTTAATATTGTTATTTATTCTTTTTGCGCAATCTGAACGATTTTTTTGACTATGCCCCGTATACACCCTAATGTGATGAGATTATAATTGAACATGTTTATGAGTTCCAATCAATACATTTTCATCCTCACTTTGTCTTATTTCGACTGAAAAAACAGTTTTTTTCTTTGTCAATCCCACCCCAATACGACGTTTTTACGAACTTTGGCCGCTCATATCTCAGAAACTAAACATACAAAATCATTTAAACTCACACTTTTTTCTAATGACCCATCCTACTATAACATAATGGAATTTCAGCCAATTCGACCGAGAGCCAATTTCCCATATGTTTTCGTGCGGAGTTCTTTTATATCTACCGATCTCGTTAATTTGTTTTCCATTTTTTTCTATTTTATTTGACATAATGTAAATATCGATAGGGAGAGGAGAATATTACCGAAGTTCTATGTTTCTGGAGCTTATTGACGGCTATGAAATTCAGAACTATGGTTTGTACCTGCTACGATGAAATTCATTTATTTATTCCTAGCAAACCAACTTCATTACCATAACTGATCAATCCGTTATCCTGTATATTTCCCAAACTAATAGCAACAAAAATAAAAAATTGTTGAATGCGGTGATCACAATATCAATTCGGAAAATAATCAAGTTGGTGGTTTGTGGCGTACACTGATACGCACCATTTCAAAACTCCAATCTGCATTCAGAGGACGTTTGAATAAAAGGGAAAAACAAACGAAACGATCCTATGTGAAAATATGGCTGAAAAGCGCATTCGCGCCTATGTATACGGCATTTCTGTAGTGAATTCACGTTTATTGACTAGCGCCATTTTACATAATTGCTCTGCTAATGGAATTGGTAAATCACGGTTGTCCGTACTTGGTTATGGTAAGTTGTAAATTCTGCTGGATTCCGAGGGTGTTTCGGATACGGCTATCAGAGTAAATAGAGGCGAAAGAAGAAATGGAAAATCTCTTTGGGAAATGCTCACAGGATTTATTCAGACACATGGCCAATTCACTAGGAATGATAATTAAATTCTACTCTCATACAGCGGGTGACAGTAAAGAGAATTTATGAAATCTGGTTTTTCAGTTATATGATGGGATTAGTTCAAAGCGGCGACTACTAGGGACTTTCCGTATTTCGGGCACATTTTTCGGCAGTAAGGAAAACAACGAGAATATTCGGAATATGATTACATTAAAAAACAATCAATTATCTCCAAACAGTGCATTAAATCTGTTTATGCAAGAGTGAATTCTCTATTTTGATTTTTCCAGGAGAGATATATTTTCAGTGTAGAAACATACCTACTTATCGTTTACACTTTGATTCGCCCTATAGAATTCAGTATTTCAGTTCACCATGGGCGATAATTTCAAGGTTTTTTTTAGGGAGGGAGGGGTGGAGGTGAAGAAAACCTAACATTGTAAGGTCGTGTGGACTCTTCTTTCGCCTCCGGGTTTATCATTAGTTCTAGTTTTGAATGCTACGAATCAAATGTGGTTGATTTTCGACTATCTGATCACTATGCTCAACACATTAGGATCTCTAATATAATTGATGTAATAGAAAGTTCTCAAAGTTATGTGTACCGGAGGCTTTTCTCTGAAAACAATAACAATCGTTTTCTAGAATGTTTGGAAGCTGAAAATTGGAATGCTATTCACAATGAACAGAATTCTAATATAGCATGGGATAATTTCATTAACATCATAATTAGACATAAGAACAACTGCTTTCCTCTTCGCAAAGTTGCGTCAAACCCTAAGAAAAGAGGGGTAAAGAATGCGTGGATGACTGATCACGTTAAACAACTTAAAGAACGGATGATTTTGTTCTCAGTTTTGTCACAAACCGATCCACAATATAAAATCGCGAGTGTAGAGAGTCAGAAGCAATACTGTATGGCACTTACAAGGGCAAAAAAGAATTATTTTGACAACTTGATAATTAATTCTGAGAATAAATCAAAAGCTACGTGGGACATAATTAACAAACTCAAAGGTGCAAAAAGAGGAGAAAAACAATTAGTTGAAATGAAGGAAAATGGTGTGCAATTATCTGATCAGGATTTAGCTAAAAAATTCAATTTGCTTTTTACAAAAGACATCATTCAAGACCGTAAAAAAAATTTGGATCACATTAGTTTGAATATTCCTAGTTGTAACTTGTCTTTTTTCCTAAAACCTGTGGAAACCCTTATTGATAACTTGAAGACATCCAACTCATCAGGGTATGATCAAATTTCAAATAATTTAATTAAAAAAACTAGTCACTACTTATGTCCGCCATTGGTATTCTTGATAATTTTTCCAGACTGTCTTAAGCTAGCAGAGGTAATGCCTCTCTATAAAAAAGGAGATTCTAATGAACTTGCAAATTATAGAGCTATCAGCTTACTTTGTAGCTTTTCCAAAATCATTGAAATGAACGTTAAAAATCAGCTGAATACATTCTTAACGCAGCATAACATTTGATCAACAAGCCAACATGGTTTTCGCACTAGGGTACAGAGACTGCACTGAATACCTTTCAAAATGAACTCGTCTTCAGATTAGACAAGGGTGATTATGTGTTTGGACTATTTATAGATTTTTCGAGGGCTTTCGATGCGGTTGACCATAACATGTTAATTGCTAAACTCAACGATATGGAATAAGAGGTATACCTTTGAAGTTCTCTGAATCATATCTCTTGAATAGGACCCAGTTTGTTTTACTCAACTGCACTAACAGTCCTTCCTATACCATCACACAGGGAGTTCCACAGGGATCTGTCTTGGGACCTATGCTTTTCAATGTATTTGCAAATGACCTCATATATTTTGTAGAAAATATTCCGAATGTCAAGATAATATGTTACGCTGATGATACTAACATCATTATATCAGGTGACAGCCAACAATCACTGATCTGTTCTACATAAATTGTATACGATAACATAATACGATGGTCAGAAAATAATAATTCCCTATTGAACCACAAAAAAACAGTGTTGACATATTGCGGGCACAGACGACAAGACAGACCTATAATATTTGAAGATACAGAAAAACAATTACTCTGTTCTGAAAACGTGAAACTACTAGGAGTTATTTTTGACAGGCAATTATCATGGACAGAGCATACCAACCAATTATGTAAGAAACTTCGAAGTGCCTGCTACAGCATCAAATACTTGAAAAATCATTGCAGCAAACACATTCTCATCACACTGTATTATGCCAATTTTCACTCCCACATGAGATATGGAATACTAAGTTGGGGAAACAGTGCTAATGTAAACAGAGTTTTCATTTTACAAAAATACGTGATACGCATTATTGAGAATATTGATAAGAGGACTAGCTGTAGAGAACTTTTCAAAAAACTAAAAATCCTGACATTATTCAGCGTATATATTCTGGAGGTGTGTATATATTTCTATAATAATTATAAAAACATTACAATGTGCTTGCCAAAACATGATCATAATACTCGTTACCGCAATATGTTACAGCCCAATTCCCACTGTTCCGCACTTTATCAAAAAAGTTTTTATTTTATGGGGTGCAAATTATACAATAAATTGAATCCGGATATAAAGTCAGCACCAAATGTCAGAATATTCAAAAATAGACTGAAAGAATTCTTAATTGAAAAGTGCTGCTACTCACTAGATGAATTTTGATAATTTTTATGGATGCATGTGTGTGTATGTGTACTTATTTATTTACAGTATAGTATTTTGTATTAATTATTTGTTTTCTCTGACATAATACGTACTAGACAAACTGTTTCGTCCAAAGTGTACTCCATCACATGGTTTTAGTTTTCCTTTTTCTGCGTTACTATGTAACAATTTTCATACTGTGTTATATCTCATAATTTTGGTATATGCATTCTGTGTTTTTTGACATGTTTGTCCATTTATATTTCCCTGTGAATATGTATCTATCTATCTATCTATCTATCTACCCACTAAAAACTTCTGGCGCCTGTCAGGTCATGAGCCCCGTAATGATTTTCGGTTGTTTCCTGTTTAAAGTTAACAGGTCTGATGTTGTTTTTCCGGCACGGGCCTTTGATGTACTCTTTCCCGTGTCTGTTTCCTGTGTTCCAGTGTTGTTTGTGTTTTTTCTTGTTCCAGTCTCCTACTGACGCTCGTGCCATACGCTCCGGTACCCCGAGGGTTCTTGTTCTGGACCTGATTCGTTTTCCGATCCTCTTCTGGCGCGTTCGTCTGCTTTCTCATTCCCTGCAAAACCCTGATGTCCTGGGATCCAAATCACTTAACGCGGTTTTGTTCTGCCAGTGTTGTCAGTTCCTCTTTGCAGGTCCTCACCAGTTGGACGTCATTCCTGGCTGCTCAGACTTCAGTGCCCCTGGCTGCCTGAGGCGTCTTGCCATCAATGTGGTTCCGCTTTTTTGGTCTCTTTTGTCAGATGTTGGTTCCTGGTCGGTTTCGAGATATTTCACCTCTTCCTTGCTCTGTATGGTTTCTCCTCGAAGTTGTATGGGTCTCAGCCCCTCTAGTTTGCGCCTCCAAGTGAATGTTACCATGGTGGCTTTTTGAGGGTTGATGTTCAATCCCCGAAGTCCATCCATCTGGTTACCAAGTCAATGTCGTCAGCGTCCCAAGGGTTTCATGACCTTTTCTTCAAGGACTCCAGTAGTCCGTCCATGACCGATTCACAGGACTGAAAAGAACTCCCCCCTATGGGCATCCTCTGGCCGCCTGGGCTACTACAGTCTCTTCCATTGGGGTTGCATGTATCATCCTATTTCTTAGCATTGTGCCTATCCAGGACCACGCAAGGTTTCCGATTCCTCTCCGTCTAAGAGGTGATTGACTCTATCGAGGTGTTATTGAAAGCTCCTTCTATATCTTGAAAGGCCACTATTTTACTACCTCTTTATTTTCCAGCGTGTTTTCCACTTTCCCTACCAGTTTGTGGAATGTGTTTCTGTTGAGCAACCGGTCCTGTATGAATATTGTTCCTCATTGCCAGGATTACTGGACTTTAATTTTTCAGTATGCAGAAAATTGATTGCTATGAAAGAATCGTGTAGTTTATTTAGTCGCCTACGACCACCTTTTGTGTTGATCTTCCTGGAGATTTAGAAATTGAGAATTTCAAATCAGAGCCACCATAACTGACTTATTATTTTCTCCGAATATTGAAAAACTTTTTTCTGAATCAAAAGTTAATGGAAGTTATTCGTACTCCGAATTTTCCATCAACTTATTTCTCAACTGTATTATTTTTTAATCGGCTTCCACAACAAACTTAATCAATAATCAACAATCTGTATTTTGACGTATTGGAAAAAGATTTCATGAACTTACAATTCACCAACGGAGTTATTAGATTCGAATTACGGCTGCATGACTTGATGTGTGGAGAATTGAAGATTGTGATGATGAACATTGATATATGGAGTTCGAGATCGAGTGTCGAGAATCATCTAAGCAGCTCACAGAATTGAGTGTGTACAAAATATCATTACGTAAACACGAATATCAAGAAAAAAAAACAAACCAGCCATCTCATAAACCTAGTGCTGACCAATTCCACCACGGGTGAAATTCTGAGTGGAGACATACCAAACCAACCTCTGTCTATGAAAGATCCTCACAAGCTTCTCGTGGAAGTGAATGAGGAACAAACTAACGAATTGAAGAACTGGGGAAAATATTAAACAAATTGTAGGAAAAATTGAAGAGACCAACAAAAAACTGTAGAGTCCGAAATTAAAGTGAAAAACCTTGAACGAAAATTTGGAAGAAACAATATTGTTATTTTTGAGCTTGCAGTTGAACAGAAAGAATCTTCACTCGAGGAAACCCTGGCTTAACTGAAAACTCATTTCACTGAAAATGACATCAACCATATCCGTAAAATTGAGAATGATCATAGCCCAATCATCATTGAGGGATTCATTTCACCACTGAAAAAGACCGATGTCATGAGAAATTGCGCTAAATTTAAAGGGACCAGCATACGCATCGCTAACGAGACCTCCTATGAGGACAGGCAGATCAACAAAACACTGGTTACGCATCTAAAATCTGCACGTTCGCAAAATCTTAATGCGGAAATAAAAGGCCAAAACCTCTTATTCGACGGAAATGCCTACACCAACCTAACCTAACCTGCAGTTATTAGAAGAAGAAGTTAACGACAGTGAAATGGAAAAGGATCCAACCTCATTCTCCCAAAGTAGCTCATCCCGTATAACTGGTTCCCAAAAAAATTCACGAAGTGAGTCTCATGAAAGAAAAAGACCAAAAATTAATTTTAGTCTGAAAACACGAATCGCAAAATCAGATAAAACCAAAACCTCCAGCTGAAGAAGCACTCCTTCAATCTAAATTATTCCGATTCGTTTTTTTCTCTTTCCAACTATTCACTGTTTCTTTTGTTTATTCACAAACATAAATTGTATTTCATTCCACAAATTCTCATCGATTTTTTTTATTTCTCTTTGGTGGCCATAAACCTTTAAACCTTTACTCTCCTTGTGTGGTACAGAGAAAACATGATGAAAAATCTACGTATACATTATTCTCTCTTTCTTTTGCTTCTCCTTCATTATGATGTTTCTCTGTGCTTCACAAAAAAAAACATGATTGCAGTTATGTCTAGTTTTAATATTTTCCTCAGGTTCGTGAGTTAGAACATTTCTTTACTGATCACGCGGCTTCTATCCTTTTAGTGACAATAACACTAATTATTGTTAATTCTTATTGTTGCCATCAAATTGGATGATAAAGAGTATTATTATTATTATTGCATAGACATTAATCGCGAGTATTTTCAATGAAAAACATCCAAATAAGGAGGTCCATGATACAACAGGGATCAGTATTTCGGGAATATTCAAGGAATTAGTGCCACATGAATTCACACTCACTAGGAACGGAAGAACTGTTACGAATATATTCCCAGTCAAGAATTCAAGAATATAATTATCGCAGAATCAATCAAAGAGTACTGGCAATAGTGGATCCTATACGTGGCACGCACATATTTCAATTCCTTTACCCTTTTACTTTTTTGGATGTGAAAATAATTGAATTTGATCCTGATGGTGAGTGGACCATCCATTCTGTTCCTCATATGTCACTTCAGTTTAGTAATAATCTACGAGTGTAAGGTAAATGAGGTTTACACGGTAACATAAATATGTTGGCGGACACTAATTTGAGTTAACTTGGCCTAATGCATCAGACTGGCGTTGGAAATGCAATTAATGGCTATTTCCTCCTAATTATATGTGAAGAGCTCTCTGAAAGCGTTGTTGTAAAGGTGTGTAGAGGGAATCGGTGGGAATGTACACGAAACGAAAGTGGAAATGATCAACATAAAATCCGCATCGTACGAGAGGAACAAGGTTCCATTTGAAGTGTATAGGGCTATGAAGTATGAGAATTGTTCAAAAATAATTGTTCGAGTTAACGAAATGACTTATTGAAAAAAAATGAATTTATATAAATACAAAATAAATGATTGTATTTAAATTTATTTGAACTACAAAATTCCGCAGCATGAACACTATTCTCCTTGCACAATCGCGATATTTACGGCTACTCATTGCAGGTTGAGAATCGGAGAAATATGTAACAGTTAAAATTTGGCCTTTTTTTTCTATTTTCAATTTGTTATGGCTTTGTTGTCATTTGATAACATCTATGAATATCCAAATTCTAGGGGATCGGCCCGAAGTAACTTCTGGAAATCTCTGTTCAACGGTGTTGTTAGTTTTCGATTCACCTTTCAAGTCTATCTTGGAAAAATTCCACTTATTTGGAGAAAAACGAGGTGGACGCCGCTTTCTTTAATGAGCAACATATGTTCGCTGCACAAAACATCCGAACTTCGACTTACATGTTCTTCCGGTACAAAAACTAACACAAAGGGCACTTCCAATGTAGATTCGGCATTTCATTCATATATATTTTTCATACCATTCGATTTATTATTTTGGAGATTGCACATAAATGGAAAACAACATCCTCTGTGTGTGTGTTCGATATATATATATATATATATATATATATATATATATATATATATATATATATATATATATATATATATAGTTTGGAGGTTCTTGGGATTTGGATTCCTAAATTGAAATCAGGGTAATTAGTTAGACGTTTCGCCCTGATCAGGGGCTTCTTCAGTATGTTTTTCCTTTATTTTCATTATTTAAAGATACATTGGGGAAGGTATGATGTTTGGTGCTGAAAAAGAGGGTAGAATCAAGCTACATTATAATCAGGATTCGTATAGGGGTTATGTTGGGGTTAGGGTTACATTATAGGTATAAAAGTTACATACCTTGGCAAAAATTGCACTTGTTAATAGGGGGTTTCATATTCTCTTTATGTTTTATTAACTTTTAACGGCCTTTGTTTTGTTGTTTGTGGGATATATTGTGAATACAGCTCTAGTTCATGGAGGTGTTTTTTGTTTTATCCATTATTTTATTGGCTATCAAGAATGTTGTTACAGATTTCTGTCTTATTGCTGATATTAAATGCTCGATATCCGTGCTTTTTCAGTATTTGTCCTGCTGATTCGTGACTTATCTGCATTTCTTGACTCATTTTTCCTAAAGAAACCGTTTTATCAACCTCAACCATAGCAAGAACATTAATCTCAGTCTCTTCATTTATGATATACCTTTGTCTCGCCTCAAGATTTCCTACTTGCCTAAAACGATACTGATGGGCTGGATTTTGCCGATTGGAATATCTCTGAGCATACAACTCAGCAGCATTCCTTGAATTGTTATGACATTATCCAAATATTAATAACATATCCACTTTTTTCTTTGAGTTTACATTATTTTGAAAAAAAATTAAACTGAAATTTAACGAAAATTAGGAAACTTTCACTGTCCGCTTGTGTCACTGTCATTACTCCCGTTATATCTGACTATAGATTCGGTGATGGTATCCTGAGACGAGTGAATGAATGCAAAGACTTCTCTTTGATACCAAACTTACGTTTAATCAACATATTGAAAAAATAATAAATAATGCTAGAAGAACTCTGGGTTTACTAATACGTAATTGTGAAAAATTTTCAAATCTCAGGGCTATTTCCTCTATCTACCACTGTTTAGTGCGCAGCAAACTTGAATATTGTAATGTAGTGTGGAACCTTAGCCACGTCAAATACATATCAGCCATTGAATCAGTTCAAAAGAAATTTTTTAAATTCCTATTCACAAGAAACACCACACTTATCCCATTTATCACTACGAATACGATCTACTATTGGAAGAATTTAATTTTGTTAGACTGAGAAAACGTAGAGAAATAGCAGATTTCATATTTGTATACAAACTAATAAATAATCAAGTTGACTCAACATCTCTAGTATAACTATTAAATTTCAATACTCCACGTATTTCGTCAAGGTCACACTTGTCTTTTCGAATCGACATGCCAAATTCACAGCATCACTACAATAGTCCAATGCCAACTATGTGTAGAAGCCTCAACAATGTACCCTCTGTAGACATGTTCTTTTCTAACTTGAATCAATTTAGAAAGCAACTGTATAGCTTATTCCAAATTAGATGCGGCATATATACACTTAAAATTTTTGACGAGTATCTCCTTCGTGCATCTGTACTCCATTCTAAGTTATCACCTTTTCTATTTAATCTAACCTTCACTCTCTTGAATGACCTATAGCTAGGCATCTTTTTGTTATGATTTTGTTATTATTACACGCTTTATATTAGCTTCACTTGTATGTTTGTTTGTAACCGTATTGTTTGTAACCGACTCCTTTGGGCGCGATTCTGACCCACTTCCAGACGTACGAATGATTTGAAATTTGGCAGGTGTACATAATTCCGGTGACAATGCATTAAGAAATTTTTGTTTGAAAAAAAAACAAAATGGTCTGATTCGCTTCAAAACTGGTATCTGAGGGTTTTCGTGGTCAGAGACTATGATTTTTTTGTCATAACTGAAAAACTCAAGATGGCGGATCCAAAATGGTAGACAAGTTTTGTGATTATCATCCGATTCTATTCAAAATTGGTATGTGGGGGTTTTTGAGGTCCAATATTATGAATCTTTTGTGAAAATTGAAAAATTCCAGATGGCGGCTCCAAAATGGCGGACAAGTTTTGTGATTATGGTCCGATTCTATTCAAAATTGGGGAATAATAGTTGAAAGAATTAAATAATAATAATAATAGTTTGAAAAACGGAAAAACACGCTTTAATAGAAAACAAAACTAAAAAGTTGAAAATAAATAATAGTTTGAAAACTAAAGAACACGCTTTAATAGGAAACTAAACTAAAAAGTAGAAAATAATTTTAAATGAGTTTGAAATGAGAATACAGTGATTAGCAACAAATTTATTTAATCGTAAAAAAGCGTGGGGTGCTTTTTAAGATATTTTCATATTGATTCTACTTTAACCAATATCTGTCCATGAAATATTAACAACAATTGACATCAAGCACCCCACGCTTTTTCACGATGAAATAAAATTGTTGTTAATCACTGTATTCTTATTTCAAACTCATTTAAAATTATTTTCTACTTTTTAGTTTAGTTTTCTATTGAAGCGTGTTCTTCAGTTTTTAAACTATTATTTTTATTTCTTACCATTTATTATCATTTACTCCGGATTTACTATTAATTCACTTCAAATGTTATAATTATTATATACTCATGTTATTGGGCTTAGGCATGTTGATGTATTGTCTAAGAAAAGAAAAAAAATCCAATTGCAAGTAAATTAGAATCGTCAGATTCGCCAAAAATTCCTTTTATCGGAATGTGCTTGTCAAAAAATGGTCGCAATTCGAAAAATAATAGTTAGACACGAAAATATAATTTTGCCAACTTGTCTCATTCCTATCTATCATACTAGCCACTAAAACTTTGCGATTGTGATTTTCTGACATCACCTGAGGTCCTCAGATTAGTTTACGTCCGATTATGGCCACCTAGATGCAATATTAAAAATGACTCTAAAAAGAATTGAGTAAGGCGTAAAAACTTTTTAAAATGTCACATTCTGATTCAGAGTTGTTTCAGAAATCCAAAAATTTCACAATATACAGGATGTTCGGTTTAAAAATTCAAAACCGGAGCCATTTCCAGTGAAACCGGAAGTTACTGGAAGGTGAAAGATATGCGAAAACTCTTCTCTCCACATACCATTTACCAATACCACATCTCATTTCGATACACCTAATATTCTGGAAGTTTATTTATCTATTCACTTATTTATTGAATACAAGAGTTGAAGTTAAACTTTTTAACTCTTTTTAGCTAATTTGGAGGGTTAGTTGACGAATTACTTTTAAGAGATATGTAAATACGTTAATACACACATATGTACATCATATATATATATATATATATATATATATATATATACATTTATATTGAATGGACTTCATGTGAAGATAAATTCTTGTGCAAATATTCGGTGGTTCAATTCGTAGAACCTGTCCAGTGGGTTCGTGAATGCATTGAGAGATGGAGATGACACAACAGCAGGAGACAGAGCGAAGGCACGATTGAAAAGAGTGTATTCCCTAACACACTTATTAAAGCGCTGGTGTTTCAGCTTGAGGGGATGGCCACGGAGCCGATCATCATTATTCAATTCGTATAGCAAAGACAAGTCCACAGTGTACCGGTTTGTTAGAATTTTGTATATCTCTATCAGATCACCTCGGGCGCGTCTCCAGTAGTGGGTGGAAATATTGAGTGTTCGTAGGCGGTTCGAGTAAGGTATGTTGTTGAGTTCGTAGGCACATTTGGTTGAACGGCGCTGGATACTTTCTAACAGTTTTATATCGCGAATAAGCCAGGGTTACCACACGGACACTGCAAATTCCGTTAACGGACGGATATATGTCTTGTAAAGGGATACTATGAGCGATGATGATGAGTTGGAGAATGATTTATTTAGCATGTATTGCATGCATGCTGTTAGATTTTTTCACTACATTGTTGACGTGGGCGGACCAACTCAGATCACATGTTGTCGTTATTCCAAGATCAAGATGTGAGGCTACTTCAGGTAGTAAGATATTTGACATTAAATAATGGCTGTGAGGGTTGTTGAATCCAAAGTGCATAACGACACATTTATGATCTTGGAGTGGTAGCTTCCATCTGGTACTCCATTGGGATATTTTTATGATGTCCGACTGGATAGTGTCGTCGGCCGGGTTGTTTGTGGGGACTTTGAATATTTTGAGGTCGTCGGCGAACAATAGACTTAGGGATGTTATTTCTTCAGCTAAGTCACTTATGTAAAGTAAGGGAAGGATAGGGCCAAGAACACTTCCTTGGATCACGCCACTGGTAACTTTTTTTGTTGCGGATAGTTTTTCGCTAACACGGACTTGGAAAGTTGACTGTGATAGGAAGGTATCCAGCCAGCGCAGTAGTTTGCCCCTAATTACCAGGTGTTCCGGTTCAAGAAGTAACAAATTATGTGGTACTTTGTCGAATGCTCTACAGAAGTCAAAGTAAGTAGCGTCGACGGGCAAGTGGGAATCAAGATTTCGAGAAATATAATCAGTAGCCAGTAACATATTGGAGGTAACAGATCTGTGCGGCATAAATCCATGTTGGTTTGGAGGAGGTAGATTGTAGTTTAACGCAAAGTCCAAGATCTCCCTTGATATGATCTTTTCGAGGAGTTTACGAGGTATGGAAGCCGTATTTGTGGGTCGGTAATTTTCCGGAAGTAGTTTATTGCCTTTTTTGAATATAGGGGTTATATTGGTGACAGCCCATGAAACTGGTAATACACAGTTTGTGAATGAGTTTTCCATGATCATTGTTAGGAGTTCAGCTAGTTGTATAGCACAGTTACGCAATATAAAGGGGTGAAGATTATCGGGACCAGGACAGGATGTAACTTTGAGTTCGGATAAGAGAGAGAGAGTGATGTCTTGGGTAATTGTAACCTCTCCGAGGGAGTTTGGATTTCTGGTTAATGGGTCGAGTTGGGTCGACTAACCGATGAGTCATCGGAGAAATTCTTAATGAATTCGTTGGCAAAGAGATTTGCGACTTCCAAATGGTCAGTTACGAATGCATCGTTGTGTTCCAGGATTGGGGTAGAGACTTTGGACGATAATTGGCTTCTGACATAGCTATACACGGCTTTCGGACCCCTCGTTGGCGGATTGTTTTCGTACGATCGTCGAGAGTCACGTAGCTTAGAGGTGAGGCTATTCGAGAATTGTCTATGGATTTGGTCATTTTCGTCGCTGGTATGTCTGCAATATCGCTGCCATAATGCTTTTTTATGTTTGATGTCCAGTGTTGAGGTTCTAGGTATCCATGTTTTTTGGAACGAAGTTCCTTATCGCGCGTTGCGAAAGGGGGATAGGCGGAATAAATTAAGCCCGAAAGTTGTAACGACACTTTCTGCTGTAGTTGTGAGCTGTGCGGCGTGCGCGTGTTTCTCTGTCTGTCTCTCTCTCATAGAAAGCAAGCCAGTTATTTTCGTTTCGTCTTTCTATTTCGCTTTGAACAGTGTGGTGTCGCGACGAATATTTTTGTTGAGTGTATACAGGTTTTTTGTTCATAATTAATAATAAAAAATAATAACAATAATGAATCCTGACAGTGTTTCTGCACAAGTTCCGGATATTGCTGATGGAGTTAGGTGAGTAGAGATTTTATACAGACAATAATAAATGCTTATGTATTTTCAGCAAGTACGCATTATAACCTCTCTTTACTATTGTGCCAACCAAGTCATACGCGTTATAATCTCTCCATTATTGTGTGTTTAGCAAGTGTACGCGTCATAACTTCAATAAATGTAAAAGCAAATTATATTTTAATATTACAATATCAATGCGTATGTACTAAAATTGAGCCTACTGATTAAGTTTATATTACATTATTATTTGTAATAATAAAAAAAATATTATTATAATTTTTAAGGTGAACCGGTTTGCTGTAGGGGCGCGAAAGCCGCAACTTACCCGCTCAGATGATCCTCCAAGGTCCAAGTTATAACTTGTCCAATAGATTCGTTGACACCTGGTATGGTAGATCACGAGAAATTGTTGAACTTTATTCAAAATCCCCATAGTAATATTCCACTGAAACACGTATTCAATTTCGGAAACAAACTATGATATACCCCCGATCAAAATTCTTAGAGTAAACATCCAGAACATTGGCTTTCGTTGGAGGAAATGCAGTTGGATTTCATCCAACATTCTCATGCAGCTCGGCCTCCGAAACACTGGAACGCTTCACCGGTACACTGAGTGTCTGGATATCAGACGTGTTCGGAATGGTGTCTGCACACCGAACAGCACTCTTTCTATATTTTCGTCAAATATAAACGGTTGATGTGCAGCATTATAGCGAAACAATATTTACCTTCATGAGAATGCCAGACACGTTCTCCAGAAACTGAGAACGTCAACTATTTACGTTCCGTCGCTCCAATTGTATCTTTCCGGAAACGGTTCCGTGGATTTCGCAGGAAAACTGGGAACGTGAGAATACAAATGTTTGTTTGTCTCTCTGTTTATGAATGGATGAGGAAAATTATTACTGAAATGCACCTAGTTGAATCAGAACAATTTTCAGACAATATAAATCGGAGTGGGAGATGAATTCAGTATTATGTGGGCGAGATGAAGATATCAATAAAAGGTAGTAGATGTTTCCAGTATGAATTGATTCCTGTGTCAATATTGAAGGAATGTGATTTTTTGTGGAGGAACAACGTTTCTTGACATGTTTTTTGTGGAGGAACAACGTTTCTTGACATGTTTTTTTTGGGTAACGTTCCACAGTAGGAAAATGAAAATATAATCAGGAAAATCTATACAAGTGTAGAAAGGGCAAACTAATTTGTTCACTCCGATAAGTTACTGCGTTCACCAAATTATATTTCCTATAGAAAAATGATTCAATTTGTCAGTAACTTTCCTGAATTTGCCTATAAGAAAATAGTAAAAATTCAAAAGATACTTCTCTATATAGTTTTCGATTGATGTTTCGGGGACTATATTTGCACCCGTTCTCAAAATCTTCTGAATCTCCTTCAATTGTTTGAATAATTTGGATTTATCGCTTTTTCAGATGACGGATGTCAACTGAGATCTCCCAAAAAATTTGAGAGTGACGTATTGCTCATTTGATATATGGGGTGTTGTTCAGATCAGTTCATTAGCATTCTACCATATCTCACTTCTTCTGAGTAGAGGTAACCATGTATGATCCATTTCTACAGAATTTGTTGGAAAGCAGTTGTTATTGGAAAGAAGAATACAGGCCGTTTCTTTCAATTTTCCCCCCTTTTGATGTGGTTCTTTCATTAAGATTTTCGTCCTATTCCATTCAATCGTATGATCGCCATTGGATGTGAGGATATGTTCTGCAACTTTTGATCCGGTTTTTTGTCGATCTCTGATGTCCACTTCGACGCACTCCCAATGGTCTTGACGTTTCACCTATATAATTAACAAGGTATGTTGAAAACACAGTTGTTGGTACTCTCTTCGGAGTTTTTTTGTTTAGTTTGTGTTAGAATAGATCTCAGTGTGTTTGTTGTTCTAAATGATGTTCTCACATCATACCTATGTCCAATCCGTTTGATCTTCTCAAATATTATGTTGGTTGTGAAATGTGTAGGTGATGGGAGTACTCCTGTTGGTTGTGTTCATTGGTTGTTTGATGGATTTTTGTTTTCAATGTCAGTGATTGTTTTTTCCACACACCGATCCGGATATGCATTTTTCTTGAGAACAGATTTTATGAGGTTTATTTCTTCCAGTAGATTCTGGTTGGAATTGCAAACTGTTTGGGCTCGATTATAAAGGCATTTAACTTTCCTTTTTTTCACACTGGCATGATGGTTTGAGTTGTAGTATAGATATCGATTGCTATGTGTCTTCTTTCTGTGTACAGATGTTTTCATTCGGAATGATGATTTTTGGATCATGACATCTAAAAAGGGAAGTTGGTTGGTTTGTTCTGATTCTAACGTGAATTTGATCGTCGGTTCTTGACCGTTTATTTGTTCCAAATACATTTTTTAATTCTTCTTTACTTCAATTCCAGATAGCGAGAACATCATCCACGTACCTACCTCCACCATATTTTTGGACCATTGTGGAATGTTTCAACGAAGGATTCTTCAAAGTATTCCGTGAATATGTTACTTAAAATAAGTGACAAAGGAGAACCCATTGCCATACCAAACTCTTGTTGATAAAATTCGTTTTTGAATTGGAAATATGTTTTTTCTGTGCATAGTTTGAGTAATTCTATGATGGCACTGACATCCAGTTTTGTTCTGTTAGTGATGTCTCATTTTATAATCTTTCTTTAAGTTCATTTCAATAATGACCATAAGTATTTGCTTCTGTTCAATAATTTCTCGGATATAATAATAATATATAATAATAAAAAATAATAATAGTTTATTTCCGAATATATATATATATATATATATATATATACATATATATATATATAAATATATATAAAAATAGTACATACTGAGATCTATTAAATAAACTCAAGAAAATCAACTGGAGCCTGTGTGTGTGTGGAGATATTTACAAAATAAAAACAGTATAGTGATCGAATGAAAAAATAAAAAGTGTAAACCGGTTAAAAAAGAAACTGAAAAGCAATAAATAAAATGAGCCTTTGTAGTCTTTATAACTAAACTCCTGAATTAATGTGAAAAACTAATTTTGAGTCGGCGCCAAACAAACAAACAAGCAAGAAAATTAATTATGTAAAGCGTAATATGATGACAGAGGGGTGCGCGGGGGCGGCGCGTCCCATCGCCGGAAATAGCCGAGCGTTCTCGAAGTCGATATCAGCGAGACGGCTACCCGAACGGGCACACACGTGGTGAGGGCACACGTCGTTGCGAGTGTTCGTGCGGAGAGCGCGTTTTTGGAATGGTATTGTTTATCACTGGAGATTTCACGTTGCATTTTTATGTTATTTTGTTTTGATCATTTCTTTAGAGTAATTCAATGATCTTTGTTGATTGTTTGGAGCCGATTCAAAATCACTCACATTAGTTAGGAGCTTAGTTATCAAGTCTAAAAAAGATCATTTTATTTTTGGCTTCTCAGAAATGGATAGTTTGGCTAAAAATGAATTATTCAGTACTTTGAGAAAGCACTGTATATATTTATTCTCTAGATAAATTCCTCACGCGAAGTACCTGAGTTATCTCTGCATTCACGCGAACAACAGTTGTCTTTTACTGCTAGTGATAGACGGAAACTTCAGAAGTATCGAATATTTTCACCATATCTACCGAATGGCACCAAACCTACGATTTTTTCATTTTTCGATCTTCGGATTTGAGAATAATCGTAAAAATTCACTAAAATGAAAAAATCTGGTTATGCCATAGAATTCTCGAATATTATCAACCGATTTGATTATTTTCCTATGATAAATGAATATAGCCGAGTCCAGGGAAATACAAAATAATTTGTAGATCACATTCTTTTGAATAAATAATTTCAAATTACATCCTACCATTAATAATAGATACTGACATAACCGACCCCTTTGCAGTAGCTTTACAGATTGTATTTCCTTATGGAAAGTACCTACCAAAAAATAACAATAACAAATCAATCACATACATAAATCACATAAAACTTAAACAAAATTGATTGATTCAGATTGGAGTTCCTTATACAATTCTGATAATTTTGATAGAATTCATTTTCTGAAATCCTATGTTTGAAACCATAAAAACATACCTATTATAGAAAGGAAAAAAATGATTATACATGTTTTTGAAATAATACAATCATTGCACATCATTATAGATGACTTATTGTCTATGAGTCTTCTTGCAGTTTTTGTATGTCCTCGAGTGGCTCAGATGGTAGAGCGTATGGCTAGAAATCATAAGGTCGTGGGTTCGACTTCCGTTTGAGGATGCTTTTTTCTTTAATTTTATAATTTGTCCACTATGCCACAAAATTCCCTTCTTTCATGTATTTCTTTCAGACGCAAAATTCCCACTTTTACTTTATATATTTGGCTAAATCTTATCAGTGGTTAGAGATCATCTTCCTGAATCTGCTACTGAAATCGTCAAATACCGATGACGTTAGAGTGACAGGTAATCGATCTCGACGGCCATTGATGAGTACGTTTGATCTTCGATTCATTTCTAACATGAACATTAAATTATAGAAGGGAATGATTCGCGAGTGTGTGTCGATTCCTATGTCCTCGAATGGCTCAGATGGTGAAGTGTATAGCTAGAAATCATAAGATCGTCGGTTCGACTCCCACTTGAGGATGCTTTTTTTCTTTAATTTAATATATATATATATATATATATATACATATATATATATATATTTATATATATATATATATTTATATATATATATATAACTATGTTCTGACAAATCCAGCAATAGTGTAGATAATGAATAAATTCATTGCAGCAAAGTATATATTGAAAAAATTGCTTGTATTTGATATGGACATCAACTATCCAACTGCATAGTACCTCCTCACTCTGATAAATTTGCTATTATATGATATTGCAATGATTTCATCGCTTATTCAAACATGGAAATAATCAATTTCTTCATAGGCTCTGGAATAAAACTACATTAAAACTTTTTTGCGTTAACCTACAAGATATCCCAGAAAAAACATCAATCTGTGAACTCGAATATCAAGATATTCAATTGGAGTTCCTCAATATATTCGCCAGCCGCTGCATACAGAACTACATAATATGTAGTAGTAATTTGGTTTATAAAGAGCAGAGGAGTTAGAGGACCCAATATAGATCCTTGGGACACCCAAGCTCCAAGGACAATATCATATAACGGTGAGTGACAAGGCACAAAAGAAAAGTTACCCCTGAAACCAGTTCAGTGCGAATACTATCGGGAGCTTTCTTCATGTCGAAGTGCACCAAGAATTTGTTTAGCACCTGCAGTGGGACCCTATGTCTCCCATAGTTCTATAAAACTAATTAATTTTATATGACCGGCACTGCGTGTTCAAAAATTGTCGTTGAGACATATCGTTATCCTCTAGAATTTACAACTTAACCTCATTCATTGGTCAAAACTGTCGATAGAAAATTTCGTGGTTGCAAGCTATATTTATTTTTGATTTTTGTACAAATTTACGATAATCAAGCTGGTTGACATGAAAATGAGAGTTCGGACCAAACATTGGCAACTAATATAAGAGACATTTGCGTAAACAATCCTGACTATTGTACGTCCTAGACTGAAAAAATTACTGATTAAAGTTCAAATCATCATTGTCGTGTACCTCAATGTGACTGTTGGCCAAAACGATCCCGTTGTACTGTAACGTACTGGTGCAGACTAATTGGATTGGGATCTTGAAGAAGAATACAGTTCCTTCCCAAAATATTCCAGTATCGTCTGGAAAAAAGAGAAAAAGAGAACCTTCAAAGACTGTTGAGAAGAAGAAAAGAGAGTGAAGAAGAGAAAAAAAAATATTCAACATACCGCAGATTATTCACTCAGTATGGAAAAAGAGTAAATATATGTACATCTAGGTGATGAGGACACATTTTCACACCATCAAAATGCAAGCACATTAGAACATACTTTGTCTCCTTCAAAGTGAGTTTCCGACAGGATAAATACACCACTTCACTAGAATCTTGGAATGAATAAAACTACATACAAAAACTAGAACTATGTAATACCAAATGGAAATATATTAAGACAAACTCCAAACACAAGTGTAAAACCTCTGAGAAAACAGACAAACATTGTACGTGTGTCTGGTTTGAATTTTTGCCACTCTGGCATCTGATTTTGAATTCTCGATTATTTTATTATTATTATATAGACAGGATACATTTTTCAAACTGTAATAATATAAAAAGTTACTAAAAATCACCAAAATGTAAATAATGTATTTTCTATCGAGTAATATATTGCCGAAAACGCCCAAAGCGTAGTCGACAGAGATACACAGTGCCAAAAAATCCAACCGTCGATTTCCAGAGTAGATATCGACAGTCCAAGTGTCGAATTCCATGTGACACAGGTAGTCTAGTCAACAAGTGCTTTTTGGACCAACTTTTTTCAGCAGTCTCCGAAAATTATGATCGAGGTGTCATATCTCAAAAACTAATGGATATTTTTCAAATCTGAAAAAAGATTCAAAAAGAGGAGGAAATTTCCTAGAATTTCCTGGAATGGTAGGATCAATATTTATAATTTTCCCAGAGGAATTAAAAAAAAGGTGAAAACGATTAGCTTAAGCTGCTCTACTTTGGACCTTTAAAATAAAATTATTTAAGCATACTAAATATGAAAATAAAAGATTGAAAAAAATTCAGACACTAACTGTACAGATGCATGAACAATAATCCGCTTGGAAAAATAATTTATCACAATTTTTCAATTAGTTATTCAATAGTTAATTAATAATTTTTTTCTGCTTGAACATGAACATTGCAAGTGTGATAATTGTTAAACTATAAATTTGAGATTTTTTTCATCTCTTGGAGCAATTCCTGAAAGGCTCCAGAATAGAACCCCGTTGGAAAAATAAAAAAAAAAATATTTTTCAGTTTTTTATTATTAATTTTCGTTGTTGCAAAATTAAATACTTAAATTAATCATTAAAAAACATGTTTTTTTTCAAATATTATTAATGATCCGTTTTTATGTTATCAAAAACTGCATAGAAATAATTTTTAAAAATTTTTATCTCCAATTGTTTGAAAAATTGTTATAAACAAATGCGTTGTTTATAAGATAATTGATTTTTTTTTCATGGAATTTCAATCTTTGATACAAATAATGATTTTAAAAAGGAAAATTGTTCCATAAAAAAAATTTTTATTGCTTAAAAACGCATTTGTTAATTAACAATTATTTTCTCCAACTTCTAATTAATATTGAGGAACCATTTTTTCTTCAAAAATCATTATTCGTTTTTTTTTATATAAAAAAAATCATTTTATTTAATTTTTCATTGTTTATGCAATAAACAATTTTTTATAAACAAATAAATTTTTACCTTATTTTTTTTTCTATTCCACCTTCTATCACAAAAACAGAAATGATTTTCATTTTTTTTTTTTTTTTTTTTTTAAATATAAGTTCTCTGTAACTTCGTCATTCTTAAATTATTAATAAAAAACTGAAAAATGAAATTTTTTTAATTTTTCCAACAGGAATCTATTCTGAAGCGTTTTAAGAATTGCTCCAAGAGAGGAAAAAAAATCTTAAATTTATAGTTTAACAATTATCTCACTTGCAATGTTCATGTTCAAGCAGAAAAAAATTATTAATTTACTATTGAATAACTAATTGAAAAATTGTGATAAAAAATTTTCCGAGCGGATTATTGTTCATTCATCTGTTCAGTAAGTGTCCGAATTTTTTCAATTTTTTATTTTCATATTTAGTATGCTTAAATAATTTTTATTGTTAAAGTGTCCAAAGTGGGCGCGGCTTGCCCAAGCCAGAGTACCCGTTTTCGGCCGTATTTCCATCCCTCTGGGAAAATTATAAATATAATCCTACAATTTGTTTTATTGGAAAATTTCCTCCTCTTTTTGAATCTTTTTTCAGATTTGAAAAATCTTTATTAGTTTTTGAGATATTTGCAAAAAACCAAAGCCCCCTTTTTTTTAGTTATTAACTTTTTCAATTTTTGCAAGCGGAACTTCATTTTTTTCAAAGATCATCTAGATGTCATTCCGAATCGAATGACGCCTCAATCATAATTTTCGGAGACTGCTGAAAAAAGTTGGTACAAAAAGCACTTGTTGACTAGACTAAGGGTCCCACTGCTGAGTCCAGTGCACTCTACCTAGGAAAACTTGTCTAAGATTGCTTGCATTTCGACCTGAACACATATTGCAATTTCAAACTGTAGGTATTGTTACACAGAATTGAAGAGAGTTTATACATAGTTGGATATTCTTGAGCTCAGTTCGGAAGGTATTGCTATCATCCAAAGATCGTCTCCAGATCAGAATTATGTTTTTGAAATGTCTGAATACGAAATAAATGATATTTTTAAATATTACTTTTAAAAAAATTTGCGTATAGGTATGGGAATCAATGGGGAAAAACAAGCTCTCCTAAAATAAATCCTACTACATCTGGAACATCCTGTATGTTTTTTCTTCCAAGCCACCTTACGTCTTGTGCAATATTTTTCAGAATTTCTCTCGAAATGTCAATCAAGTGACAGCTAACCATTTCACGACATCACTCATCAAAATTCCCAGTTAAAATGAGCAAAATTTTCGGCCCCATCATTCACAAAATCACCAGCGACAGAAAACTATTCAATTTTCAATCATACAGAAACATGTTTCTCTTCAGGAAAAAGAAAGAACGAAAGGACCACAAACTCTCGCCCTTCATCATTTTGAGAGCAACAAAACAAGATTATTGCCCCATTCTGGACCTGATGTATAAAAGTTTTTATAAAGAAGACCCAACATATCACCAATTGGGTATAACTCAGAATGCTGTGATGGACGAGACAGCTATGAAGAATATGGCGGAAGGTATTACGCTAGTTGCTAGATGCAAGAATGACGGATGCATAGTTGGAGCATGCATCAATGAGACGACGAACAAATGGGATCCGGACCTCAAAGAGAAACTAGCAGCAAGCGTCCAGTGTCCCAATGTGAGGCAACTTTTGCTATTCCAAGCACACATACAAAGATTCCCCAACCTTTGGGAGTGCTATGGGACGAAGAAAGTTTTCGAAATTACCAACATGTTCGTTAAAATCGGATACAAGAGCACCGATATCGCGGAGAGACTACTCAATGAATCTAGAGAGCTAGCTGCTGATTGTGGATACAAAATCGTGAGATTCAATGCGACCAGTTATTCGATGGCGAACTTGGCTACAAGACAACACATGGTACTCGCTGGGGAAATGCCGTATCGTTTGTATTTGGGAAGGGATTTGAACCCAGTCATCGATCCACCATACCCCAATGAATCGGTGAAGGTGTTTGTGGATGTTGATCCTCAGATCAAGAAGACTACTACCAAGAAATGACAATTTTCCCACAGTATCAAGCTCTAGTTCGTTACTTCCAACACATATGTCCATATTAAATTGTCAAATGATCTACCAATGAAATTCTCATATTTCTCAACCTGGTTTAATTTGATATTCTCTCCAAATCAGATTCATACACATATATGTATATAATATATGTAAGTCAGAATATATATATATATATATACATATATAAATATATAAATATATATATATATATATATATATATATAGAATAAGACCGACAAACTTTGACTACAGATTCCTCACCTCATTTCGAGGTGAGATGTTGCTATCAAGGTATGTTCTAAAATGCATCCCCCCTGAGATACAGGGTGTCAAAAGTACGAAAAAAATTAAGATTTAATTTCTTTTCTCCAAAATTCCTGAACGAAAAAAATTTAAACTTGGTATATTAACCAAGGTTTATCAACGTGCTAATTGAAAGTTATAATTTTTTGATTACTATCGTTTCGGACGTCCATCGTCTCCATGTATTTAAAAGGTTTTCACGACGTTTCGAATGCATGTATCTGCAATCGTCTTCAGGTGAATACTGACAAGTTTAGGTGGTACTAACCAATTTATATGACTGACGGCGCAATGATGCGTGCAATTCCGCCATGTGCAGCGGTGCGTGTAATTTCACGCGGTGTGGCGGTGCGTGAAGTTTCGCGCCTCTGCAGCCCGCCAGAAAGAGCAATCAGGAGTTTCCATACGTTCTTGATCTCAACGCTTGGTTGACTAAAGGCGTTATTGGCTTCGATGTAGGCGGCCTCTTTGAACTTTCGTTCAAACCAATGCTCCTCTCTATGTAGAACACTTGCGTCGTCCCATATAACTCGATGGTGCTCAGTCCAGGCGTGGTCAGCGATTCCCGATTTTGATGTCCATTTCTTGTGCTCATCCAATCTTACCGATAACGGTCTCTTTGTCTCTCCAATGTAGGAATCTCCGCATTCACATAGAACTTCATAAATGCAATTCTTACTGATTTCATTTTTGTTGTCAGGTTTGGTCAGGAAACTCCGTAAAGTACTGCCGGATTGGAAGCAGCTCTTGATGTTGAACTTGTTTCCGATCCTTCTGATCTTCTCGGAGACACCTCTGATGTCTTCGTTCTCCGGAGTTATTTCAATACTTCTTCTAGGAGTTTCTTGGGATATCCATTCCAGTGGAGGTCCTCTCTGATGTGGTTTAATTCGGCATATAGTGACTCCACGTCGTTGCATATGTGCGTTGCTCTCTCTACCAATGTTCTCACGTACCCTCTTCTCGTCGAACTGTAACTAAGGTACTGCCCCGTATGTGTCTTCTTTCTGTAGACGGAGGTGCCAATTGCATTGCCTATTCTCTCAACGTTCACATCGAGGAAGGTAAGAGTAAAGTAATTTTTTATTTTCGTAAACCAGTAGCGTAGTTACGATATGTGGTCATATATTCCTTCATATTTTCTTGGGACAATTGAATGGACAAATGAGGATTTGATATCATCGATACTCAACCTAAAAGTCATAACATTCCATGTGCCTGAAAGTGGAGGTTTCTGAGATAATTGGGGAAAACTGAAAATATGTCCTTAGTAGAGACATAATTTCCTATGTGCAATAATCGCATAATGCTAATTTCTTACAACATATCGGAATATGTGTCAATCTCCTGAACATTTTTTAATGTTGGGAGCATCGGACACAGAACGGGTGAGTCAGAATGAGATTGATAACTCCATTTTTCCATTCATCATATTATTTGATCGAATCGATGTCGAGGATTCACTGATATGTTATCATACTCTCTTGCATATGATTATTTTGACAGATCAACTGACAAACAAACCCAACCTAAAATTCATAATACTTAGATAAGAGTTAAGGACTGAAATAATTTTTGCGAAAAACTGAAGATAAGTACTCTTAATTTGTTGAAGTTTATGTTGGAGTATCATTATCGAAGCCTAGAATTATCTAGGAACATATCCAATCAACATGTTTTTGATGAAAAAAAAAAATTATTGTGGATTCATATCTACTTAAATGATTTCTTTCGATTCGAACTAGTTGCAAAGTCGAGCCTCTCATGCTTGTTTGTGGTAGGCTGTTAAGTACACCACTGATCAACGCATAAAACATACACGAAATTTGGAACTAAAAAGAATCGTAGCCTTTTTCCATTGTTCCCGGTAGAAACACACTGATATATCGATACTTACATTAGACATAATTGACAGTAACCCAAAACAGTTTGTATCATTGTCGAGTCATCTGTCATCATTTCAGTCAGTGAACATCGTTTCAAAATGGATTATTCATTTGAAGAATATGCAGATATGCATTTCGTTTATGGTGAACAGGGGGAAATGTCAGAGTCGCTGCTGAATTATATCAATATAGATATCCAAACAGACATCATCCACATTTCACTACTTTTATAGCTGTGCATCGAGGATTGAAGGAAACGGGGTCCTTTAAATTCAGTAAACACCATTGTGGTGTGAATAGAATAAGGAGAGATAATGTAACGGAAGATACGATTAGCAGCAGATCCTTCTATCAGCACTCGGGGTATTTCGTATAGGTTACAAGTGTCAATCAACAATACACAATGTTGCATTAAATTTTTTTATCAGGAAACTATTGCTTTCATGGACACAATACAGTAGTTGACAAAGTTTTGCAATGAGTCGTTCTTTTCAACACATATAAATTGAGAAATTTTGTTTCGTTAGAAAGTACTAGTAAAAAATGGAATAGGGGTTGCATGTTTCACCCCTTTAAAAAATCAAAACAAAATTGAAAAAATATTCATAGGTAGTCTTTCCATTGGTAGAACATGCCCACAAAATGCCATTTCTTCAACTCTTCAGCAATTATTTATTTTTTTTTATTCTCATTTTTTGAAGCGTGTAACTTTTCAAGGAAAGTTTAGAGCTTTTGTTTACATCAAAGATCCCCTTTAATTTTTGACAACGAATCACCCCCTAAAAACTTTCGCACTTATTTGGTAAAACCCTGTATATATGTATATATAATAAATGGATTGGTAGATAATCAATACTCCTTCAGAGGCAAAGTGGAATGCTAGAAGACCGTTTGAAAATATCGAGAAATTAGAAAATGTTAGTAGGGAGTGTTGTGCCAGTATACCAGAATCTTAAAAAAAATAAAGAATTTTGTGCAGGAACAATAAAATGATTGGCGATGGAAGGAAGACGTGTGGAAATTTAAGGATTCAATGATTGATAATTCAGGTTTCTGAGCATTTGGTTTTCCTTTATATAAAGTGATTGTTAACTTGCAGATTTGCATCATTTAATTTTTCAAGCATCAATAAATTAATTTATTTAATTTTTCTCTTCCATTAAATCCTACTGATAGTTATTGAGGACATACATACAGAGTGAAATATCAAAATTGCATCAACGAAATAGTGAAAATTTAAACCATTTATCAACAAACATCGATATTCTAGTACAAATGATAAATTGGGCCAAATTTTGCATCAAAATATCTTTATAGTAATATGAGGAAGGTGTATATGAGATACTAGTGCACGTTAAGAGGTTATAACCATGAAAAATGGGAAAACATTTGTTGCATGGGTGGCTGAGATTTCAAATCTGAATATTGTTTTCAAGTTGAAAAAACTTTTCCAAATAAACTTTTTTGATAATGTCGAAAATAAGGGTAGTTTACTCCTGATCGAAATTCCTATCTTTTGTTCTCCCTGCACACCGTTTGGAAATTTAGAATTATGACAACTCGAATGCAAGTTTTTCGCAATGCATCAATTTCCAACAGAAATAAAATTTTCTGACAAATGGATAATAAAAAAAGTGTTCCATATGGTGCAAACTTCTTGAAACTCACTGTATATATCGTCAGACATAATTTTTGCTGCTCTCTTCCGAAACTCATGTTGTCTACACAATTATACAGACACAATTCAACTAACTGAACGTCAGAACCGCGTGAACGACTGATTTGGTGTGACTCGTCAGGACCTGCACAGTCCAAACATTGAAGTGCATTCCGAAACAGTGGTACAAATGAGTATAATGTCAAAAACTGTTAAAAGTAGTATTTTATTATGATTTTTTATATCCAAAAGTTTTGAACGTTGCAATTGGCATATAATATTTGATTGAAATAGTTTTAGTTTTTCTACTCCCCCTACAGAAAATAACGAAATTTGTACAATTCGCCAACTATGTAACTGTCTATTAAGCACTGTGCGACATAAAACTGTTCGATTAAACTTTACCCTGAACAGACAGCACGATCAACAACCAATACGGTAGCATCTGTAAAGTGAATCGCACGACGTATGACCAATAAGATAGAGCCTTCAGTAGTTGCAATGGAAACGAATAACAGGCCGCGTCGCCGATAACATTTTGACGTTTTATAATTGTGTCGCGATTTGTTAACAGTTTTTGGATTTGCCAAGATCATTTGAAGATGAATCCCTACTAACAAATAAAAATGGTTGTGAAAAATGTCCAATGGTAGCGAAGATGAAATGTGAACACCACCCGATATAGTGGAAAAAGCGAAAAGTGCCTCGTATAATCTGTTACCAGCAAAATTTCGTGAAGGTACGGAACAGTTTATCGAAAATTCATGGACTGGAAGCTGAAACTCAAAATCAATTCATTTTCAGAAAATGTTATGTTAGCATATTTTGAAGAATTCTTCATCTTCACTTTGGTCAATTCATCCAATGCTAAGGTCAACAATAAACATAAGCCATGATAACATCAACATTGCAACTTATCCTAAGCTATTGACTTTGCTAAAAAGAAAATCAGATGGTTTCAAGAGTAAGAAATCGAAAACGTTGACATAAAAAAAAATCAATGTCTTTCTCCAAAACTTTCCAGATGGCAGATATCTGCTTACAAAGGTATGCACGAATCATATGAATGAACAGGCAAGTATTGATACTTTTTTATTCCAGGTAGTTTTGATTTTCAGTATCAGTGGTGCTTGTAGAAAGAAGGAGTTACGCAACTTAAAGCCTCAAGACGTGAAGGATACAGCAGAATGTCTGCTCCCTAGCAGCAATATAGCGACGGAAACTGATACTGCAACTTCGACTCGGTGGTTATCACGTAATCACCACTGAATCTACCACTATACAGTAAGAATAACTAACATTTTATATGTGTATGGTTGTAGTCACGTAATTCCCATCTATGGTAGTCACTCCACAGTTCTATAACTTATTAGTGTAATTTGAGGTGTCTGAAACATTATGGCCACTGAGCAAATCACTTTGAAGGTTTTCAAACTCAAAAGTGGGAAATAACCGTTGCGGTAACCATCCTGTACCACTTAAATATCACTTAGAAGTCACAGTCACCCTCAAGAGAGTATGATAGTTTCGGTGACATTTTGGTAACTTCCATAAAACCTTCAATGTGGCAGGCACTTGATTGTGATATGCGTTGATGGTTGCCACGTTCTTGCTATGTCCATAAGTGATAACAATAACCTTCAAAATTCACCATTCCGCGCGATGACGGAAGCTAACCCTAGTTTTCTCAAATTATTTTATTGTGGCTTACAAAAGTTTGTTAATCTGTTACGTGAAATATAATGATTCTATTCAATATGAAATGGGTTATGCGTTCTCAATAGCAATTTCCCTTAGTTTTGAAGTGACCGTGGATTGGTCCGTGCGATGACGAAAACTAACCCAACTTTTCTGAAATTATTTTATTGTGGCTTACAAAAAGTTCGTTTCACCTATTACGTGAAACGTGAATGATATCCATTCGAAATAAAATGGGTTATGTGTTCACAATAGAAATTTTTTCATGATTTTGTAAAAAAGGTTCATTTAAATAGATCGGATCTCTAACTTGTGCTCCTGCTTAATATTCATACTTTAATTGTTAATTCCGTTTGCATAAATGCCATCATTGTCATTACTTGTTAATTGATAATTGTTGATTGGAGCTGCATAAATCCACTATACTTGCTACATGTCCTTTTTTAACAATTAATGAATATGTACCCACAATTTCCAGGTTAAAACTCTGAACTGGCAGGTTATAATAGCCCGACGTGTCCGCCCCATTCAAGGGTATAAGACCTATTGTAATTTTTAGGTTATAACTTTGAAGTGGTGAGTTATGGGCCTGCGACGTGAATGCCAATTTCCAGTGGTTGAAAAGTTAATAATTTAGTTCCACTGGGCACTTCATGATGGAATGAGCTTCAGAGTGGTATATTTACACTTTCTGCCACTTCAAAGTTATATTCTCCAAAAGCCGCCATATTTACAGGAATATGTTGGGTCGCCATCAGCACTGCATCAAACGTATTAATTTGTTACATAAATATTTGTTTCAACTAACCAAGATTGATAAAACAATGTTTGAGGGATTTGAGTACATGATTTCAGAAGCGAGTTATTTCCAAAATTATAATATTCTCCTTAAATAAAGTGTATTCAGATGGCGTGTGCTCACAATCAAGACCCATATTCCACAAAAAACTTTCAATCGTTTTAATTTTATCCCGATCAGAAGTATCCAAATTCAATATACCCACCTAGGCGTTTGTATGTTTATATGCTATATATTTTTAAAGTTGATCGAGTGGTAGAAATGCATCAGGCAAAATGGAAGAGTGAGGAACATTTATCACAAAAATATGTTGCTGAACAGAGATCGAGCTACATATTATTTACACAAACGCACAACGTGTCTAGTGTCGGCCACTACATATCCACGTTTTTGCCAGGTGACCACAACGTGGTTGGAATGTGGCTATCTGAGATCCAGGAACGTAGATCGGAACGTAGCAGCCACCAAAAAAGTGTTCCCCATTTTGGTAGTTGCCGCGTGATAGAACCGTGTATATTACGTGGCAGTGGTTGTGGCCAAACACTTCAGAGCTTTCTAGAATCGTGGCCGCTACGTTCTGTCCACTCAAAATGCTACTTGGGCTCTAATTCATATTGCCGATTCAAAAACCAAAACGCAACGTTGATTTGTCGTTTCAGAGTTCTTTTATCCAATTCAAATTTCATAAATGGAAAATGCACCAAGCAATGTGTTGGAATAAACAAAATCGGCAGTATTCCAAAACAAGTGGCAGAATATCTGGGCTTAGCGAATCCCAAACAATACACAGGCCATTGCTTTAGGCGCTCTTCAGCCACAATTCTTGTAGATGCTGGTGGCGATATGCTAGCATTGAAAAGACACGGTGGTTGGCGGTCATCAGGAGTGGCCGAGAGCTAATGAAAAACATGACTGCCAATGCATAAAAAATTTACATGTGCCATTAATAATACAATAAGGGAAAACAATAGTATTATTTTTGAGAATACAAAAAATCAGACAACCCACCCGCCCTCTCTTGTTTTTAATAACTGCACAGTTACAATCAATGATTATCACAATCGAAAGTAAACTATACTGAGTAATATAGTAACTTATTATAGTTGAATCATTTAATTGATTGATTAAAAATATTTTCACTTGATGGAATCCTGATTTTTTATGGAAATGAATGCGGTCGTAGAGAAAGTATCGTACATAACTCGAGTTGTAAGACAATTACGCACTTCTAGAATAACGCACTCGCTGCTTTGCGGCTCGCGCGTAACTTTTTCTAGTCGTGCGTTATATGCCTCTTGTTATGTAATATACTATTATGTCCCCTTTTTCGTTCAGTCCATCTCATATTATTCGCCAACCGCTACATATTTACTCCTAAGTATAAGACCCAAAACCGATTTCTCAAGATTATAACTCCGCTCCATCATTCTGTTATAAAGCATTAGTGGACGATCCTTCAGCCTCTCCAAACTAATGAGTCGGCTCAGAATGGGCAAGACCAGCACTCTGGAATGCCTCCACCAAACTATCCCGAATATCCACCATGCTCCCAGCATTCCAGTATACCTCTCACTGAACCAATTGCGGGAACAAATAACGAAACTTTACTTGAGGTTAGTTGGCGGAGTTATGAAAGTGGGTCGTTCTTGACGGCCAATATTTCATGGACTCCAATCTTCTTGTTGATTCCGGTAAATCTTACCAGCTACAAATTCCAAGAGAAGAGCATTTATTATACACGGAGTTATCTACTAGAAAACAACTTGGGATATAAATGGCTGGAAATTTGTTGAAATCAAATCGTGTGAGGGAGACGTAATGTATTGCTGTTATCAGAAACAGGGTCCGGCTGTTTGAACCCAACCGACGGAGATGTCAGATGTCTCAGAATTGCAATCAGTGGAATTGGATTTGATTCACGGAGTTGCCGGATAGATATTACAAAATATTAGAAAATGCTCATTGGAGTTCCATGAGAATTCCATATTATTTCGAGCCAATCAAAAAGCAGTATTTCTGACGATGTTCTTGTTTTATCGCGCATTTTTTTTTATTTTGGGTAGTTTTTTCATCAAACCAGTTTTTCCACTCCGCCACTCCTCCCTGTTTAAGCAAAGCTGCCCTGGCAGCTGTCATTGTTACCAGTTGTCAGTGTTAACTGAAGACCATTGCAACAGTTTTATCTAATGAGCTTTATCAGTTAGTCTTTAGTTGTCAAAGCAAAACGTGAACTGCTTGGCAGTTGAAAAAGTCGAAAATCAGCACGGAAAACTTCGGAATAAAACAAAGAAATTTGAATACTATGGAGAACAAGTCATCGATATGATATCAATATATGGCTTGTTGCAAACTCATACCTCCAAGTTGCTGAAAACCACTTTATTTACTAAAATAGCTGTGCGCTATATAAAGCGAAGGGGTGTACATACAAAAAATATTCGCGTCCTAATCCTACATCACATTGTCTGAAAAACTCGAGAAAATTCGATTCAGATAGTTCCAATTGAAAAATAATGTTTAGCCACCCTGTATAATTTTAGGGTATGAAATGGATCATGAATATCACACGTCTGTCTAGCAAATAGTAATATCATTATTTCCTCTTGCATTTTATATCCGTGACAAAAGGTAATTTTTTCGGAATTCATCTGCAGTTGACATTATTTCCACAAAAAAAATAGAGAGATGTGATATCGGAGGGTGGGATGGAGGTCACTAATTTCCTTGACAAAATGAGCTAATATACATAGCATTCCGTTCGAAAAAAGCACTCTACTCTGTAGAGTTTCCTTGTTTGTTATACAGTGCACTCCATTTAAAACGAGCCACCCTGAATAACTTTTGGTACAATGATTTTCAGGAAAAATAAAAAAACACATCAACAATAGATACAGGGGGACACATTTTGATATATTCACATTTGATGTTACTTCCACTATTGTACCCCCAGAGCATGTTACCATTTTTTTTTAAAATGGATCACCCTATATTGTTTCGCATCATCAGATGCTCCATGATGAGCAGATTTCAACAAAGTATAAAACATATGGTCTGACGCATATGGTTCGGGAGCTACAAATTCTTTGGTTGAAAACGAGCCACCCTGAATAACTTTCGAAACAATGATTTGCAGTAGAAATAGAAAAACAGGTCAACAATTTATACAGGAGGCCACATTTTGAAATATTCGTTCTAGAGACAAATAAAGCAATAAATCAGAAAAAGAGATTTTTTATTAAATTCCTGAATCAAAATCTGATGACTTGACAATAAGAAGAAACAAAATGTCTATAGTAAATGTTCAAAAACGTCCCCACCAACTTCCATACAATGGTACAAACGAGCTTCCATTGCCGCCCTCACATGGTTGAGAATCTATCTCGGGAGTTATTTCTCTGCAATGCCTAATGATCTTCTCTCTCAAATCTTCTAATGTTGTTGATTCTATCTCATACACTTTAGACTTCAAATGACCCCATAGAAATGAATCTACAGGAGTGAGATCCGGAGACCTTGGTGGCCATTCTGTAGGACCTCTTCTGCCAATCCAGCGACCAGGAAAATGATCATCCAGAAATTGTCGCACTGGAGCTGCATAATGGGGAGGTGCACCATCCTGCTGAAAAAATATTTCTTGTTCGAAAAAATGCATATCCTCCTAAATTGCTCTATTGATGCACGGTATCATTCGATTCTCCAACATATCCAAATATTTCTCACCAGTCAAATTACCATCGATAAAAAAGGTCCTATGATGTGGTCACCTAAAATTCCTGCCCAAACATTCAGTTTTTGAGGTCGTTGGGTATGAACTTGACGGTATAAATGAGGATTCGTATCACTCCAATTTCGACAATTTTGCCGATTCACCTCTCCATTCAAACTAAACGTACTTTCATCCGAAAAACAAATTTTATTCAAGAAATTCTGATGCAAGTTGATCCGTTCAGTGAGACTTTCACAAAACTCGATACGTCTATCGAAATCATCTTCGTTCAATTCATGAACTAGTCTTATCTTATATGGATGAAATTTGTACTTATGAAGATCCTGAAGACATTTGTACGACTGATTCCTGATTCTCGAGATAACTTAGTAAGAGATTGCGTATTTTCCATTAGTCCAACGTGCCCTAAAACTGCAATAGAAATAGCTTCATCGTTGACAACTCCTGAACGGTTATGCTTTTTATTGCTAACAGATCCAGTTTCCATAAATTTGTTCAATAATTCCGAAACGTATTTGTGTCGTACATTTCTTTCTGGATGACTATCATTGAACATACGGGCAGCAGCTCTAGCACTATTTCCATTCTGGTAGTACAAACTCACTATTTCAATCCGTTCTCGAAGCGTATAAACCATTGCTTCTCAAGAATTCACAAAAACAGAAACACCAATTGTAACTTCACCTGGTAGGTGATTGTTATTGTAGAATGAGACAAATACCAAATGGAGAGATTATTGAATTCAAACTTAACTAGGCAAAAAAAGACTTTTTTGACGTATGCTTCAAAAAAACACCTATGAAACCTAGGTAACAGATTGTACAGAAGTTCATTCTGGGTGGCTCGTTTTCAACTCAAATAATTTGTAGCTCCCGAACCATATGCGTCAGACCATATGTTTTATACTTTGTTGAAATCTGCTCATCATGGAGCATCTGATAATGCGAAACAATATAGGGTGATCCATTTGAAAAAATATGGTGACATGCTCTGGGGGTGCGATAGTGGAAGTAATATCAAATGTGAATATGTTGAAATGTATACTATTGTTGACGTGTTTTTTTATTTTTCCTATAAATCATTGTACCAAAAGTTATTCAGGGTGGCTCGTTTTTAATGGAATGCACTGTATATTCGGCAATGATTTCTGGTTACAGACTCTTTTGTCTAGTCTACTTTAGTTTTTGAATCATATTTCTACCTATGATAGAGCCTGAGCAATTGAGCACCATTGCCCCACCCTGTATAAATTGGGAAACCATTATTCATTGAGACCAAGACTGGATCTGGAATTATGTTTTCGAATTTGGGACTGTAACCTCAATACATCGAGTCACTGGTTTCAATAAGCTGGAAGCAATCACACAGAATATACTGATGTTAAACCCTTATTACACTATGCCTTTTTCGTGCCTATTTTTGTGCTTATTTTCATGGCTATTTGTTGGGGGAATTTCCCCAAATAACTGGCACTATTACACCATGCCTTTTTGATGATTGTTTCAGGCGCTAATTTCAGAGCTGCAAACCTAAGGAAAATTGACATTTACCTTAAATGATTAAGTAAATTAGTATACCTGGACTATTTGTTTCAACTTTTTCTTTACCTGGCACACGATTTTTTTCTTATTTTCTGTCACACTGAACAAAACGAAAACTATGTGATTAATTTAATCTATTTGTTGGTTATGTCAAGTCCTGTTTTGGCAAACCTGACATTTTCACAAACGTCCTTGAAATCCCCTCGATTCAGGCGGAAAAAATAGAACCAGTCCTATTTATTTTCACGCCTGAAACAATCAACAAAATCCCCACGCGCACATGCGTATTTGTTTAAAATTTCAGCCACGGGCAGTCAGGCAGACAAATAGGCACGAAAAAGGCATAGTGTAATAAGGGTTTTATGGATATGAGCCTGCCTTTCAAAGCCCATAATTATTTGTGAGTGTCAATATGAAAGAACTAGGCAAGAGAAATATCCTGATATCCCGTAAATTGGTTGCCGTGCGAAAAATACACATCAGATGGGCCCATAACTCATTTCCATTCTCCATTCTCTTCGCGCCGAAAATTCGGCAAGTCGGCAGATGTTTTCAAGTATGAAATTGCTCAAGCTATTTACGACGTTTCCCTCCCACATTGTCATCGAATCGCTCCTTTTCAGGAATGAAACGGTCATTTATGTGGCAATAAAAGCTCGGAGAGCAAAATCTATTAGCTACACACACTTTTTCGGCTTGTCAGCAGTTGTAGGAACATCGGTATCGATACTTGATATCGGAGGGATTGTTATAGCATGATGATGTATCGCTTTCTAATAGTTGACAATGAAGTGAACTATTATGGAAGTTAATTTGATAAATCGAAATTAATCACGGGGTAACTCACAGTACCAGGAGTCGGTAGAAGTCTGTGATGTCATCTCAATTACCAGCAAATCAATATTTTCCCAATAAACTGGGTAGTGGTTGGTACTGGAAGTTTGTTATACTGAACTCCAAAAAAAAAATAGTTCGAGTGTTGGCCAAGCATTGTACTTAGTTTCTCTGAGCTTTATTTGAGGACAGATTTGACATAACATTGTAAGCGACAAAGAATCCCGCACCAAATACATGGGAAAATGGCTCTCAGCCAATTTTAAAATTTTTTTGGGATATTGATAAGTCACTAGTAGTTACACGGGCAAGTTTAAATCAGTTTTTATGTCTAGTTACGGAGTTATGAATATTTGAAAATCATAAAAATAGTTATTTTTAACCGACGAAACCAAAAAGGAAGTCGACACGTATATTTTTTTTCATGTATGACCACGCATAACTTTTTACTGAAACGTCCGATTTCGATAATTTTGTCTTCAGTGGATAGGGTGTACTTTAGAGTTGGTCCCATTTGAATTTAAAAGATGAAATAAGAATAAGAAGAATAAGAATGAGAATAACTTTATTCAGGATAAAAAATATAGTTTACACTGATAGGAAAAAACGAATGAAGTGAATGAATAAAGTTTAGTGAGCGATAAGTGCTGATGCACTTGTTTCGCATAAAAAGTATTTTTATTTAGTCACTTAGGAAAAGGATACAAAACTATGTAATAACAGATAAAGTGAATAAATGAGTACTCGATAAGTGTTGTTCACACTTGTTTCGAGAAATACAATACAATAATAGTATATTAAAGTATAAGTGGATAAAAAAGGCTTTAAAACACGCGCGATTTTTCGAGCACGACGGCGCAGCCGGAGTGCTCGAAATAGAGCAAGTGTTTTTAAGACCAGTTATCCACGAATACTTTACGTTATTTTTTTTTATTGGTGCACTTTGAAATCATATATACTGGTATTATTACTACAAAAAATAGAAATAAGAACTAATAATGCAAGAAGGTTGAATTCGTGATGTGACATCAGTATACCTTTCGTTGTCATGGAAATGAGAAAAACTAATTTGCAATTTGTAACCAAAGATCAATATTTGTTGTCACCAGAGCTCAAGAATGAATTATTCTAATATCGATTTTTTGAATAGTGAGGCAGAATCGCGGTTAATACCGCGAAAATCCAGTGATATATATAAAAAAGAATATGAAAAGTTCATCAAATGGATGGAGGAGCACATATAAATGAACGAATTGTGAGTAATATTTTATTTGACAAGGTACTCCTGTCAGATCAATTATCAAAAATTTGTCATTTAGACTTCACGTTTCTCGATTTGTTGATGTTATCATGGTTACCTTTAAAAAACGCGCGTTTTTTAAAGTTCGATTTAAACACGCTGAGGCGTGCTTTAAATGGGTAAAAAGGGGCACCAATAAAAAAAATACAATACGATTAAATTTATAAATATAAATAATGAACCTACTGACTAACAATTACGGAAATGTGAGAAAATCCATTGAATATCAGACTTATCTAAATGTAAGGACAAATTTTCACACCCCCATCTATGTGGTTTTATTGAAAAAATAAAATAAAATGGACAATTTATATATGCTATAAGGTTATATGATAAAAGTAATAACAATTTTTTTTCTTTCACATATTGCTTACATTGATAGAAACTTAATTTAAATTTTTTTTTTTGTCAACAAAATTGGAAATCATTTGTCTTGGCTGCCTACATATAAATTGTCTCAATTGCCTTTTGAAGTGGTGAAATATGTCTATGTTTTTTATTGTATTCGGAAGAGTGTTGAATAATTTTGGGGCTAGATAGGTGTAGGTATGCTGTAAGAGTGATTTTTGTGTTAATGGAATGACATGATGATCTTTTTTTCGGGTGTTATAATTGTGTGTCGGTAAGCGATAACTTTTCTTCTTGTGGTACGTTAAAATGATATTGAAATAAAAGAGTTGATGAATATCAAAAACACCGGCTTCGCAAAATAAGTTGTCTGTTGGAAAGCGTGAATTTTTCGAATGTATCAATTTTAGAAACTTGTTTTGTAGTACTACAAGAGGACGAAGGTGTGTTCGGAAAGCCCCTCCCCAACATGCTATCCCATATCGGAGGTGACTTTCCACAAGTGCGAGGTAAAGGATTTTCAGATGGTGGGTGGAGAATATTTCTCTTAAGGTTTTGAATTTATATAGAATACTTCGCAACTTTTTGCAAATGAAGTTTATGTGTTCATTCCATTTGAGATGTGAATCAATAATTACCCCTAAATGAAAAGGGTGGTTTGTTGTGCTATTTCTTTTTTTGAGTTTAAAAGTCTGATTCTACGGTATATTTTAATTCTTGCCAATTATTTGCCTTATAGAATATTGTAGTGTCGTCTGCAAAACCTAAAATGTTTCCTTTACTTTCTAGTGAGAATACTTCATTTATGTACAGATTGAATAAAGTTGGTCCAAGAACCGTACCTTGAGGTATCCCCGTATCAATATACTTCTCACTGCTTATAACTTCATCTATTCTCACAGTTTGGACTCTGTTCGTGAGGTAACTCCTGAATAGATTCAAGGGAGTACCCCCTCAGGGGAGCAAAATGAAGGATATTGATAACTCACCCTCTGAATTCTGGTCCGTTAACCGATTCTATCGGGCATAACTTTGTACTGGGTTCTTCGATTTGTATGATTATTTTCGTATCAGATAGGACATACCTCATAGTTGATCATATCTGGATTTCGAATGGAATTATCCACCCTTACGGGTAGAAAAATAGGGGATAATTGATTTTTCACTTGTGAACATTGGCACACGTGTGTAGTTGACAATGACAGATTGCTATTGTCATTATTTTTGTCCTCCTACACCGTCACAACCATTATATTCTATGAGAGGATGAAATGATACACATAGTAATGAAATAAACTGACCAGAACAACAAAAATAGTTTATATTTCAACAAATAGTAAAAGTAGGTAATCATATTATTTAACTGGTAATACAACGAAAATAGTTTATATTTCAACAAATAGTTAAAGTAGATAATCATATTATTTAACTGGTAATAGTTGAAGTAAGGTGGGTAAGTAAGTATTTTGGAAGTAGTCAAAAAACAAGTAGGTAGTAATAAGTAGATTTCAGCCACAAAAAATTAAAAAATAAAATGAACCTTCTTAGTCTCAATAACTGATCTCATAAACTAACGTGAGTAACTAATTTTGAGTCGGCGCCAAAAAACAATCAACGAAGATCATTTAATTAATTCAAAAAAATTATCAGAATGTCACGCGCAACTCGATGCCATCATTTTACGCCTTACCTAATTCATTTGCTTGTTTGTTTGGCGCCGACTCAAAATTAGTTACTTAGTTTAAGAGCTTAGTTATTGGGACTAAGAGGGTTTATTTTATTTTTTACTTTTCAGTTCCATATTTCGTCGGTTTAATTTTCTGTTAGAAAGTTTTTATATTAAAACATAGTAAGGTTCACTTATCCAAAAGTATTACTTTTCAGATGATTATTAACTGAATAATTGCATTGCTGGTTTGAAGGAAGTCAAATGACATGTCAGTGAGTCAAAAATAGCGAGAATTTAGGATATTTTGCCAAACTATAACAACGGTTCCATTGGTGGGACTGAGCATTTTTCATTAAAAATATCGTTATTGGAAGTATTTTCCTATGACAAGAATATTTCTTTCGAAAGTTTCAACATTCTTCCAAAACACTCATTGTTAAAAAAAAATGTTTTTTATTCTCCATGTTTTTAACATTAGTCACTTGAACCAGCCTTTTTAGGACAATAAATCCGCTTTGAAGCCACAACTACTTGAGGAAGACTTATAGTAAAGTGCTTAATATGATTGGTTACAAAAATCTACATTCACATTTTATACGGGGTGTGTACAAATATAAGTTGAAATGAGTTTCGGACCTAATATTGTCACAAAGCAATCATAAGTTAGAAAAAAGAATCATTTTTATTTTTCCAAGATTACCAAAACAGTTTAATTCCATTATTCAAAATTAATGAATCAGACCAGTTTTCCAAAACATCCAAATCAAAACATTCAACAACAAAAACCAGGCCAACAATCCAAAACATTTGTGTCACATTTTAAGCGACCTAGAAATCCCAAATTGAAATATAACAAAGCAGAATTGCTGAATTGCTAACCTCGATCCAGTTGATGGATAAAAACAATCAGGTTTCGAGGTAAGGGAAAAAACAAAGAGAAGGGAGTGGTTGTCAGGTCTTGGTGTGTGACACAAGTCATTAGTCAGTGATGTGTCCCCTGAAAAATGAGCTGCAAGCCAGCGAAGTGTAGAAATGTAGTTTCAATTTTTGAGGTGCCGTTCTGGCAGCGTTGTATATATAGTCCTCAGGTGTAAGTATATTTTTGTATATATGTCTAATGGAAATAAATATTGTATGTTTTTTTTGGATTCTGAGTTCATAATCTGGTTATCACGAAATCTACCTGAGCTACCAGCCCCTTAAAGGCACTTTAGGCAATAGACATATGACAATTCTGCTTTATTATATTTTAATTTGGGATTTCTAGGTCACTTTAAATGTGACACAAATGTTTTGAATTGTCGGCCTGGTTTTTGTTGTTGAATGTTTTGATTTGGATGTTTTGGAAAACCGGTCTGATTTATTAATTCTGAATAATGAACTTGAATTAAACTGTTTTGGTAATCTTGGAAAAATAAAAATGATACTTTTTTCTAACTTATGATTGCTTTGAGACAATATATATGTTTGTTAATTATTCTTAACTGGACCTGTCAATTTGAATCATATTTTTCAGTTATACTTTGAAGTAAATGACCCTACACTCGTGTAAGTTTCATTAATTTCCTATGTCTGGTTTTTTAAATATAAATATCAAAAATTTATATTTTATAAAAAATATTATCCAATCTTATTTCTTGATGAAACAATTGCGCCGTTAAAAACCGCATGACCATAAACCGTGCAACTATTAACGCGTGGCTATTGACACGTTGGTATGCGGTTTTCCACCTGCTTAACGAAAATTCGCTGTCCAAATCCATATAAGTCGTAAAGCAGGTTGAAAACCGCATACCAACGTAACAGTAGCCACGCCGTTAATAGTCACACGGTTTATTGCCATGCGGTTTTTAAACGGCACAATTGTTTTGCGCCGCGAGATCATATTTATTTCATCAAGAAATAAGATTGGATAATATTTTCTATAGAATAATAATTATCAATGTAGCCTATATCACCAAAATAAATTTTTTTATCGTAAATACCAATATGCTACAGATGATCGTAAACGCCAGAAAATCTTCTGTCGCTCACGATATTTCATTCCCATAATGAAAAAACGGTTACTGCAGTGGAGAAGAGAGAAAAAGAGAGAGAGAGAGAGTTCCATTCCAAGCAAGATTTAATACGTTTTGTTTCTTTTCAAAATATCGAATCTGATACCCACAAAATTCTTATGAGTATCTTAAGTGACAGAACCAGTTGAAAAAAATTCAAATTGTTTTGACAAACTATCGTATGCAACAATTTTCAATGAAAATAAACATTGTACTGAATTTATTACAAGAACAATTTTTTGAAAAATAAAATGGAGTCCTTCGAATTTTTTAGAGTTCTAAGTGATGAAAGATAGCAAGTATGAGGAAAAACCGCTTCCTGTGAAATTTTACTTCTGTCGCTTACGATGTTTTGTCAAAAACCCATCGATAAACAAAACACGTCGCCATCTTGGATCCACCATTTTGATTTCATGAATTTTTACGACAAGCTTTTGGATCTATAACTCACGGAATAACCTACGTCGCACATCCAAAGCAATTATTTTTCACTTTCTAGCGCAATTGAATAAAATCTTGCCTTTAGAAAGTTTTTTTTCATTAATTATTTTATTTTGTGCTTTTTTGTTCTCCTGTAAGTTCGAAGCTATCTAGTTCTTCAATAAGGAGACCATCTGAAGATCAACTCAAACCTCTACATACCAATTTTGAATAGAATCGTACCATAACCACAGAGATCGTCCTCCATCTTGGAGCCGCCATTTTTATTTATGAATTTGTCAAAAATTCATAATCTTCGACCCCGAAACCCACACATAACAATTTTGAATCGAATTGGACCATAATTACAATCTCGCCCACCATCTTGGAGCCGCCATCTTGAATTTTTGAATTTGAATAAAAATCCATAATCTCAGACCCCAAAAACCCCCACATATCAATTTTGAGTCGAATCGGACCACAAACAAAAATCTAGTTGCCATTTTGTTTTTTCTCTGACAAAAATACCAATATGTATTGTCAAGGGAACTATGAATACCTGCAAAATTTCACGTTAATCGGGCAACTAGAAGTGAGTCAAATTTAGCTTACAAGTATGATTATAGACAGGCACCAGGACAGATGAAACTAAATAAAAGCTTTTAATAATTGAAAGAATCCCTGTATGTTATTGAATGGATATCATTTATTGAGCATCTGAAATGAACCTGATATATTGCGAGCATTTGAAATGAACCCGATATATTGCGGGCATTTAATTAAATCGCAATTGAAAATACATTTTCCTCTGAATTCATTCAAACGATCATTGGAGATATCCTTTCTGCCTACAAATTATTGATTCTGCTAACATTTTCCAATCCTGAAAATACCCTCCTTCTCCCTAATTACTGATCGTACTCAACGTGATTACTTTTCTGTCCTCCTATACCCCGAAGATACACAATTGTTCCATATTTCTTTTATATAAAGGAAAAGCTCCGCTTTGAAGTATATGTAATTCCATTTTTGAAATCACTCGTTCTCTTTTTGTGCAGCCTTTGCGTCCCCACAACTCGTTATGTTTTCGATATTTTATCAAATTGATATTTCCAAAGATACACTTTTATCTCTCATCCGAGAATCCAATTTTAGTTATTTACCGAACGGCCATCTTGAAAATGGAAACTGTGTTTGTGTTCGTCTCTAAAGCACCATCGAATTATTCTGAAGGAAATTGAAGAGTCTCCACTATGATTCATTTTCAGAAAATATAGGGTCAAGTTGAGAAAACGGCAACAATTCAATAAATGCCGTTGTAAAATACATTCGTTGAGTCGATGGAGGTCATTGAATGGTGCTTACCATTAGATGATTTCTCAAACGTTTTGAATAAATGACATTTAATGATTGAGTGTTTTTGTCAAGTATAATCGTATCACCATCACGTGTCTAGCTTGTAGTAAAACGTGTCTTATTTATATAGTCTAAGAGCCGGTGGGAGGTCGACCTTCACCGATCTGATAACTCGATGAGACATATCTTTTATCAAATATAATTTATAAACAAATATGCCTATGATAACTTGCCTATCGAGAAGTGTTCATAGCTATTTTTAATTGAATTAATTTTAATCAATTTTCTTTCATCACCTTCACTCTTTTGATAACCGAATGAGTTTCATCTCAACTGATAGTTTTTAACACACAGAATATGCCTAGTTATTTCTACGCATGGCTACCTGGCAAGCAGATGTGAACAGGTAAGTCAACATAGGTAACTACACCGATCTGTTAACCAATCGAAATTGATATGATGAGTAAGATAATTTAATTACAAAACCAATCGTATAGGCTTGCCTGCAAAAAATCGTACATAAAATATGATTGCCAAGCTATGAAGTCTTAGAATTTTAGCTATTTGATAGGTGCGAGAGAGAAAGTAGAGCGTCCGAGGTCCGTGTGATAGAACAGGACACAACATAGCAGATACACGCTACCTGACCGTTGAATGTATCCGAGTGCGCATGCTCGTGTACATGTGAGTGACAGTGACAGCATTCATTTACACTCGGCAGTAATTTTGAACTCTAATTTATTATAACTCTAATTTCGATCACAATTTTTGTATTATTTCACACTATATATACTTACAGCTATGAAATAATCAAAAATAAATAATTTAATATATTAATAAAAAATAAAAATTCAACAGTTTTTTTTTCATTCTAAAGCTAAATTATAAAATTCAAAAGTGATTAAAAAAAACTATATTTTTTATTTAAAATTAAATAAAGAATAATTTATTCATTATTTGAAATCAAATAAATGCCGTGAAGCGGGAAAGCATAAGTGTTACTTTTTGAATTTTAGTATAATAAATTAAAAAAATCATCAATATAGAAAAATAAAATTTAATACATTTATGTTGTTAAAAGCGTTTATTACAAAGCATATAAAAGAGTTCAAAATTACTGTCGAGTGTAAATAAATGCTGTCACTGTCACTCACATGTACACGAGCATGCGCACTCGGATACATTCAACGGTCAGGTAGCATGCAGCTGCTATGTTGTGTCCTGTTCTATCACACGGACCTCGGACGCTCTACTTTCTCTCTCGCACCTATCAAATAGCTAAAATTCTAAAACTTTATAGCTTGGCAATAATATTTTATGTACGGTTTTTTGCAGGCAAACCTATACGATTGGTTTTCTAATTAAATTATCTTACCTATGATATCAATTTCGATTGGTTAACAGATCGGTGTAGTAAATAGATTCAAGAGCTTGTCGCGCAAAGTTTTCAGTTCGAATACAAAAGCGACAAGCTTTTGAATATATAACTCACGGAATAACCTACGTCACACATCCAAAGCAATTCTTTTTTACTTTTTAGCGCATTTGAATGAAAGCTTGCCTTTTGTTGCAAGCATCGTCATCTTGAGTCCTTTTTCCTGTATGTTCTGAGCTATCTAATTCTTCAATGAGGAGACCATCTGAAGATTAGCTCGTCCGCCATCTTCAATTTATGAATTCTGACACAAAATCAATAATATTCGACTAAATTCATTAGCTCTGACACCAAAAGCCCCGAATAGAAACGGTCCATTATCACATAACTTGTCCACAATTTTGGAACCGCCATCTTGAATTTATGAATTTTGACAGTAAGTCCATAATCTCCGATTCCGAAAACTTCCACATACCAATTTGAATAGAATCGGAACGTTATCACAGAGATCGTCCGCCATCTAGGAGCCGCCATTTCGTTTTCATATATTCTGACAAAAGATTTAAAACCCCCAAACCAATTTAAAAAGAACCTAATTACAAAACTAGTCCGCCATCTTAATAATCACAGAGATCGTCCGCCATCTTGGAGCCGCCATTTTGATCTGAAGAATTTTGAAAAAATATACAAAATCTTCAAACCCTGAAACCTCCACGTACCAATTTTACATCGAATCGGACCATAAACACGATTCTCGTCCGCCATCTTGGAGCCGCCAATTTGTTTTTTTCTCTAACAGAAATTCCATAATGCATTGTCACGAGAACTATGAACACCTGCCAAATTTCACGTCAATCGGTCAAATTCAACTTGTAATATTTGATTACACTCATCAGGACAGATGAGAATAAATAATAGTAGGTATATTAAGTGTTGTAAAAAGCATATTACGCACGAATGGAAAAATAACGCACGAAGCCGCGTAATTGCGTAATTGCTTTACAACACTATACTTTACCTACCTTGCATCTTTAGATTATTTGAACAATTTTATTTTGAACGATTTTACAAAATTATAGATGATATATGTTTCACAATTTTGATGATCATATAGGATATAATTGTTCTTTTACTACTACGTTGGTTTATGGAATATTATAATTATTTATGGTTACTATACAATTATTAAATATATTAGAAGCATTTCGATGTGTCGAATCATATGACATTGTAATATTTTCATTTGTTGAGGTTGTATTACTGTTATGTGAAATAGCGGAAGATATTCTCGATGAGGTGAGTTCTTTGTTTTTTAATGAACATAACATAACCTTCTGCTACTGAAGACGATTGCCAGCCACGATATCTCTTCAAATCCAATAGATCTTCGCCATTATCGACCAAAATAGTTGCCGAAGATCTTCGGAAACAGTGTCCAGTGTAGCGATTAGAATTTTCTAGTTTAAGAAATTTTGCAATATCTTTTGGTAACTGCCTAATTTGTTTATCTCAACGGGTTGTTTGGTGCATTTTCCATTTATATATTAAAAAAAAAGGTAAATTCTTATTAAGTATTTCTTGCGTATAGTGTAATATTTTTTGATTCTAGAATGAAAACAGTCAGAGATCACAAAAAAACGTTGAATTTTGGTTTTTGTATTTGGAATTTTAATAATGAAGGATTTTCCTGTGTCCTCTACATCTTTAATTTTCATATCTCTCAGTTCTTGTTTTCGGCATGCACCACTTACGCCAATTATAACAACAGTTTTGAAATAAAATGACTGTAAGTTTGGAAAATAGTATTAGTAGAAATATTTCACCTTCATAAACAAGTACTGATTGTCAGGAGCCGTTTCGAAAAAATCTTGAATATTTTTGTCCGTCAAAATTTTAGATTTTATTAACTTGGAGTAGGCTTCTATATTTATGTTGTTTTCTATGTTTAGAGTCGATATAAGCATTGAGTAAAAGGCTCATAGAGAGCTAGGTTTCATTTTTTTCGATACCGACCTACCTACCACCAAAAGAAAGAATTCACCTGAATCTTTAGTCTCCAGTCTATGAATCTACTGTAACAATTTTCGTAGCATTTTGCAATGGCAAAAATGACAACGAATGATTTACTGCCAAATCATTCGTTGTCATTTTTGCCATTGCCATGACGTTGGAAAGAGTTAGATTTTCGTTCTCACTATCACTCGACATATTGAAAATGTAGGTATTCTTTTTTAAACATTACGTATCTAATAATCAGTAACTAGAACTTGTTCGTCTTTCAGAAAAGTTTGTTTGTATTATTTTGATTTTGACAGTTACTATGACTACGCTGTTGACGGGCGATTGCGCGATCATGACCTACTTGCGGAATTATTGAATGTTCCGCTTACTTTTACTTATAACTTTCAATATATCTAATCTGTGCGTTCTGTTAACGAAAACTGTGCGATTTGTTTAACGTGCGTAATGAGCTATTTACTGAAGCTGTGTGTCGTGTGTTTTTGCCTTTTTTCTACAGTGGTCGTAGGTAAAAGCTTGTAAAATAGCATGCGTTAAAAATAGTTTGCCCAGCTGTGGATAGAAATAATTTCATAGAAAATCATTATAATTTGGTTTATACTTAAAACTGTTTTTTTAATTAACTTTTTTGCACTATATAAATTAAAGTACATATTTTGTTGTGAGATGTGGGTTGTGTTACTTCAATATCTGTGAAAACCGATCCAAAAGCTTGACGTGACGTCGATATTATTTTTTCATCTTCAGGACTATTTAGAGTGGCTTTCCGAGTTCAAAAATTGTAATAAATAACATTGACATAAAATATAAATACATGCATAGGTTCATGGAAAACGTTAACACCGACACAATGAAATGAGCAAAGTGACGATTGAGCAACTGGTTTTCTTCAATATTCCGACCGAATTCCCGCCAACAAACAATTGAAATCATATTCGACGGGCGCTATTCTATTCAACTAGTAACATTTTTGAAAGGATGTAAAAACGTGCACATATGATTTAGTTTAATTGGGTACTGGCCATCGAATCATCCCCTTCTTTACAAATCCTTCCTTCTATATGAGCAACATCTTCTTGCACTCTGGAGGATCAAGGAGTTCACAAACAATTACATATATAATTCTAATGATTCAGTCGTTTAAACCCTATGTCTAAACGAGTACATTGCATTTAATAGCCGTCTGTGTCGAATAAAGTTCATAAATGGTTTCATGAAATGGTTACCGTAAGTTCAGTTTCATTCAATTATCACCTAACATTCCTAATGCGGGGGTCATACGTTAATTATTATTTCAATATCAAGCGGTGCGTTCATTCTCAACAAGCTTGAATATTCATCAAGCTATAACATTTCAATGTTCTCATAAATTGTTTCTAATTAGTAGTGTAATTTGTTCAGTGTGTCAGAAGTTATCGAATGTATGACTGATCGTCATTGCTGTGGTATTAATATGAGTTCATTAATTTCCTCTGGGTGTCAGGGACATGGACTATTGATAGAACCTTGTGTTTTCCAGACAGAATTGTGTTACTTAAGAACTGAAATTCTTACAAACTAACTGTATTATACAGGGTATGTTTTACAATGGAGAGGTAGTAGAGATCAGTTTGGTTTGATCAGCCCTAGTGATGTGGTTGCTATATATCCATTTCGCAACAAACATTTGAAAAGTTATCTATGGGATGTAATCCAATGTTTGTCGAAGCATTAGCTAGGGAAGTTGTTGTTTTCTAATGTGTATTTGATCCATCAAACACCCATTCAATGCTCTAATGTTATTTTCAACTGGGATTTATATATCGCGAAACCATTAGAAACAGTCCCGGCATTTTCCAAAGAATACGTGAGTCCATAAAAAAAAGAGCAGAGGCATGCATATTTGCATGAAGTTCATATTTCGAACATCTGATTCAATTTATTCATTTGAGGGTTCAGGATAATTTTCTGTTAGTATTCCAAAATGTATTTATATTACTTTAAGTTTATAATTTCACAGTTTAAAAATTATTCTCTCAAATAAATTTTCGTTTAAAGTTACATAAATTATTTTTTCTCGTATGTGGTCTACCAAGATGCAAGTGAATGGATATTATTTTTCATGCGAAAACCGTACGACAAATGGAAGAATCAAGAAACCAGATTTGCTCAGAAAAGAATGAGGATTTTTAAAATAATTCATACTTTGAAAAAAATCAGTGGCGTATTACTATTCTCTTTAAAATGATTTTGTGTACATCCCGCACGAATAAAAAATTATGTTGTGCAGCAGAAAATGCCTCTTGATGCATAGGAGGTGCGTACTACGTTTCACAAAAATTTCTAAGGTCATATTTTTTTCTAAAAATTTTAGAACCCTGTAGTTCAAGAGTTAAGACATTAAGGACATATGTTCATATGAAATATTTGTTTCAAAATAGACCCAAGAATAATCTCCTTGAATATTAACATTTTATCGAAAAACACCCTGTTAGATCACATTATTAAGCGGTCGATAACGAAATCATTATTACCATTCGTGAGACAACAGAATGCATCACATCCCCAGCCGTTTCAGTGCGTAGCCCCAAAAATATGAGCATTTCATCACGTTATCTGTGGTGTGCCTGTAGAGGGCCTCTATCACTCTACCGATTTGTTTATTAATTGCCTGTCCCATTCATCCCTTCGAACGAGCACATTCCAAATACAACACAATACCATTCGAACACTGATTTGGCTGGTCGCGTGGAACTGTATTGAGCACAAAGCGAATATATGACCAAAGTACGCGGTTGAGCAGTTGTATAAATATTGCTTATTGTTCCCTCGTGAGAGCTATCAACACTGCAATACACGTATCGGCCCGTTTTATTATTAACACCACACACGTTCCCACATTACCACTTGGGAGTGTTTCCACTGAGTTATATCCACCTAGTATTGGATATTCAGATGACATCCGGTTTTTTTTTTATTCCCACAATAGCATGTGGAAAAGTTTGGTCGATGGAATTCCATGCTTTCATTGAATCTGGAGTATTGTTGTTTTTGAAACGTTCATATTTGCATATTATTCCATGTATATATAACCATTTCACTTGTGTTTACCAATATTCTTGGCCAAATCAGGAGTATCAGGAAATTGCCTACATGCCCTCGAAATCTCGCAAAAACGATTCCTCCGAATGATGCTCAAGAAACCTGCAAGATATGCAAGTTCTCTACTCTATACTGAAACACAAATATTAGATATCAGACAATTGTATTTCATTCAGATAGGATGCCAGCAATATAAAAATAAAAGCGAACTTACCACTCAGAACCACAGATACGCAACCAGATCAAAAAATCAATATTGCATACCGACAGTTTCTAAAGCAGTAGGCCAAAAAAGTTACAACTATTTGGCACCTAAAATGTTCAGTCAATTACCACAAAAAATCATCAATGAAACTTCTTTAAAACGCTTTAAAACACAACTTTTATTATTTGTTAATGGGACAGACAGAATAAAAATACACAAAATGATAGAGAGCTGATTGAGTGATATAAAGAAAATTATTAGAAAAATTAAAACTTAGACAGTAACTGTACATATTTGTATTATAAATAACATTGTAATATTTCTATTTATAGTCCTTCCGTTATTATCATTATTATACTCGTATGTTATATTTTAAAGTGTCCTGCATTGTATCTTAAAATATCGTGTTGTTCAAATCTTCAAATTTTATACTTGATATTTTACAATCAACGTCTCCATATTAAATCTTATTCTCATATGATGTATTTTAAGATGGGTGTGTTTTCGTTATATTTTAATTATATTTTATATTGATTGACCTGTATGTTTTATATCACACACAAGCTACTACAGCTTCAGTGATCATTTTTGTCTAATCTTACTATATATTGTCCTTTTTATGCAAGTTATATTTTTGGTGAATAAACATATTATTATTATTAAATATTGTCTCTGGTGCTGCTTCTACCTTAGGCTGCTTTTTCGGAATATTCAGTGTGACATACTACTGGGACTACTTGCAATTCTTATTGGTATTGGTTTGCTAATAAGTTCATCAATTTTTATTGATTTCTACAATAATTGTTGAAGATAATTTTGTAAGGATATATTTCATTCTTGGTTTTGATTTGTATCGAGGGTAATATCATGAGTGCCGGTTTTTTCACGGTAATATCATAAGTACTAGGGGTTTATCCCAATTTTTTTTTTTCGAGAAGCATTTTTCCTGAAAATTTCACTGAGTGCGATTCGCGGTCTTATTATCTGATTAAACCACGAAACCGAATCATAAGTGGTTTGATCTTTGATAATAAGGCCGCAAATTGCACGAGTTGAATTTCCTAGAGGCAGAATGCTTGAGGGATTTTTTAAAAAAATTTTAACAAAAAATCCTCTAGTACGAATATATTTGATAGAATATTCCGAATATCATTTAAAACTGAATTCATGTTATATTCGACGTAGAAAGTTACGATCTTCTCGATCGAAAATCAAAGGAATTGTTTTACAGAATCATCCATATACACTGATTATTCACTGCTCTTGAACACACTCAAAATTTTTATATATTTTTTTTTGGGTTTTTTTTTTTTAACATTTTTTTTTAATTTCTATAAAATTATATTTAATCTATATTTCTTTCGTTTCATTTCATGTTTCATGATTGAATGAACGTTGTTGAATTCAACAACGTTCATTCAATCATGAAACATGAAATGAAATAAAAGAATAATAGTTGAATTATATTTTACCCGAAGATGACATAAACAATGTCGAAACGTCGAATGAAATTAAAAATATATAGACTGACTAAGGCCCTTATTCCGAGAAAATAAAGAATATAAACATATGTGGTCAAGAAATTGAGAAATATATATATATATATATATATATATATATATATATATATATATATATATTCAATAACTATGAATTTGAAATAAACTTTGTAGAAAGGATATTCCTTGAGGTTGCAGTCAAATTTAATATAATATATATATATATAATTTTTTCACTATGGAACTGATTCTGACCAAAAAAGATCTACTGCTAGGAATCGAATCTGAGCCTTTCGCGTGACAGTCTGAAAAAAAAGGTAGGCTTAAAAATGGTTCTCATTGATTATCGAATTATTGAATAGATAAAAATATGATCTATGATCCTTGAAAAAAATGGTGAAAAGGCAACGAATTGCGCCCGACGTGCCATGACTTCGCGTGACAGTCTGGTTACATAACCACTATTCCAAAATATATTTTAATTCCAATATGAAATCACCGTATGTAGTGAGTTCAAAATCCATTATTTAATCAATTCTGCATTTCCTGTTTCCTTATACGAATTGAATCATTTATAATATATGACTTGGAAGCGTTGACATGTAATGACAGGACATAGTGTGGTTTTATCGCAAAACAATATCGAATCTACTGGTGGTTTCATCACTTATAATTGCACGAGAGGTTTGTATTTTATCGGGTAAATTTGGGTTGTTGAATGAGAAACTGTTGCCTAGCAATTAGACGAGAAAAACTGTCAACTATTGAAAACGCGACACCGAAGGTGGAGCGTTTTTAGGTTGACAGCTTTTCGAGTCAAATTGCTAAAGGAAACAGTTTAGAATTTGAGCAACACAAATTTACCCGATATCAATACAAACATCGAGTGTAATTCGGCAGGACAATTTAATGAATAAGAAATTTAGAAACATATCAATGAAAACTTCATTTATTTTGGCAACCAACACCGCGATAATTGATAAACAAATGAGTAAGTGAAAAAAATACTAGTGCATTTGTCGCTGTAAAAGTTGCAGCTAACTTTTGCCGCTGTCAAACTAACAATTGCACTGTGGCATATGCGATTTTTTATACATGAGTTGAATTGTCAGTATAAAACAGCGAGAAGACGTTTTATCACAAAAAAATTATCTGATTTGAAATTTCGTCCATTTGATTGGCTCAAAAATAATGAGGGAAAATAGACAGTATAAAACAGCAAGAAAACATTATCACTATAAAACTGATCTGAATGGTTTCCTGTTTGAAATGTTGGCCATTTGATTGGTTGAAAAATAATTAGGAAAATAGTCAGTAGTAATTTGCTTGTGAACTTGTATTTGATGCCGACATTTGTGGGTTTTTTATGGCTGTTTTGGAAGAATCCTTTGATTATGGAATGACTTTTGCAACCATGCATCTTCTGTTTGGCTTGGCTAAGAGCTCTTCACTACAATGAACACATTTCGGCTGAGCATTGTTTGGTTTCTGACAAGTGGTGTGACGCATGTATCTTACGAGTACTTCTGACACAACGTGATTCCATGACACGGTATTTTTTCGTGACTGGCGCCTTTACCATGATACTAACCCAATCCATAGAATTCTCAACATACAAGAATATTGCAGTCAAACTGTTGTGAAACACACTTGACGACACTCTGAAGTGGACATAAAAATACAATTCCATTGAAGATTACCGGGTTATTCACTATAAATTCCACCCCTTATCATCGTTATTATTGCCTAAAGAAAAAAAGTGGAATGTAAAGTTTTGTGGTTATGAATGAATTTCGACAAAATGCTATCAGAAATACAGTAGCGGGCAGATTTCAGGTTTTTTTTTTCAAATGAGATACCCTGTATATTATTGAATTTTTTGGAATGATTTTCTTTCCTAATTTCAAAGATATACCATATGTTACCCCTATCTTATACCGTTACTGTAAATACCTATATCCTATGAATGTAAACATTTTTAAAGTAAGCTATGAAAATGACAACTCTATTATGTTTGTTAAGTACATTTCTTCAAGGAATAATCAACATGGTTTACCGTGAGGAAAAAAGTTCAAATATATACTTGTTATAACAAAACAACGGAAATAAACGTGCAGCAAAAAGTGCATATAGGGTGTTGTATCCAAATTGTCCAACACCTCAAAAATACAAAAATTTAAAAGGAAAATTTTTTAAAAAATTAAAAAACCAGGCAAAACACCTAGATATACTGTGTCATTCCAAAGGTAAGTCTATCCATATTAATTCGCGAATAGACTTTTAAAACATTGTATCATTTTTAGAAAAATCTGAATGTAGTTTAAAAAATGTAGGCGATGTGAAATGTAGCCAATTTCGCAGAAGTTTTTCCAGAAAAAACAACTACGTACCATATTAAATTTTACCCGTACAAGTTTCAACAGAAACTAACTCATTAGAGAAAAAAGCTGGTATATTGCCAACAGATGATTCAAAATTTGGATGAAGACCCCGATTATTCAACTAAAATATTGAACTGATGGTCATCCTTTTCTACGGCAGGAGTATTCAATAGGAAAAATCGAAGGTCGTCGGAAAAAAGAACAACAACAAAAAATTTGGTTGAACAAATAAAGAAAACAGGAAAAAACACTGTTGGCGTTTGGTGCTGAATTTCTTGAAATAAAATTGTTGGTCCTATATTTTATGATTATATAGTACTCGTCTAGAGTCCGTTCCACCCCTACTAATTTTTGAACCACCTGGTATATCGCAACGAAATTTGGAGGTATTAAATGGAAGATAAAAACTAACTTTTTCATGGAAAAATCACACCTGAAAGTTTTAAAATGGCGGCTGAGCGCCAACTTCAATAATTTTTTTCAATAGAACACCCCGTATTTCATTCCATTTTTGAAATCTGCTCATAATTCTCAACAGTTTTCTTCGATACACTTTACTCCCGTATCCAATTATTTTCGAAATATTAACGTTTGAAAAGTGACATTTTGGTCATTTCAAACCCAACCAAAAACACTAATGTTGCTTTCAATCAAGTTTGCATTGGAAAGAATCGTTGTCGCGATAATATCTTGTTTACTGTCAAACTGAACTGCTAACTGTCAAATAGTCCGTTGAGCGCCCAAATCCTTTTATGAAAAGTGTGATCATGGCTCGTAGATTAGACGATAAATTTGAAGCAGTTTTGATATTTGGAGAAGAAATTATCATCTAGCAGTCCGTATGTTTAATGATAGATTTCCTGAGAATCCCATTTCGAGGTCATATTTGCGCAAAATGTTCAATAAGCTCCAAGCAACTGGTACGCTGAAAGATGCTCCATGATCAGGAAGACCGCCTCATTCAGAAGAAAAAAAGGTAGAAATTGTTGCTGAAATGGTAAACAATCCGACTCAGTCGACGTCTGCAGTTGCTGAATCCTGTGGAGTTAGTTCAAAAAGTGTCCAAAGTGTCCTAAAAAGAAAAGTTCCATCCCTATAAAATGAAAATCCGGCATGCTCTCACGGAGGATGATCCAGACCGGAGGGTTGAATTTTGTGAGTGGTTAATAAGAACAATTGAAGGAGAACGGGGCTTCCTAAAACGTGTATGTTTCGCAGACGAATGCACGTTTTTTCTTGATGGTAAAGTCAACAAACAGAATGTACGATACTGGAGCGATACTAATCCGCATATTTTCAGAGAGGGATATACCCAGTTTCCTAAAAGATGACTGTTTGGGCGGGGATTTCTGGCAATCGCGTTGTTAGACCGATTTTCATCAGGGGAGTTCTTTACAGAAATCTTTTAAAAACTAAAATTGAACCTCGAATAAGACAAATTGTATTGAACAATCAGGAAGAGTTTGAGAATCGTGAAATCATATTTCAGCAGGATGGGACACCTCTCCAATTCTATCGCATGGCTAGAGAGTTCCTCGATACAAACTTTCCTGGGCGATGGATAGGTCGCAGGGGAAGTACAGAATGGCCACCAAGATCTCCGGATATTACAACTCTAGATTTTTTTCTTTGGGGGTATCCGAAGTCAAAAATCTAAGCTACTGAATGCCAAACAATAGAAGAGTTGGAACGCAGAATAATAGATACATGTGAAGAAATAGATAAACAGACTTTCATCAACGTGGGAGAAGCTATTTATAATAGGGCACTTTATTGTCAAGATTCAGGAGGGGGCCACAGTGAACACTTGATGGATAGTTGTTGGGGTTGCATAAAAGTGTTATTCAAAAATTCATTATAATTTTCTAGCTAACTAATTTGTTTTGATTGTGAATTTACAGAACACATTCGTAGGCTTCGAGATTTTCCGGTAAGCGGTACTGTTTATACTTAATAAACTCTCTTCATGCCTGTTATCAGTCGAATTCATTAAGAGATTTAACTACAAATCAATAACAACGTTTAGTTAGCAAAATATCTTACCGGAAGTGACCAAAATCCATACTTCATTTTAAACCGGAATGTCACTTTTCAAACACTAATATTTCGATAAAAAATTGAATTTAGGGGTGAAGTGTATTGGAGAAAACTGAGAATTATGAGCAGATTTCGAAAATGAAATAATATACGGGGTGTTCTATTTAAAAAAATTATTGAAAATGGCGCTCAGCCGCCATTTCATAACTTTTATCTGTGATTTTTTCATGAAAAAGTAGGTTTTTATCTCCTTTTCAAGCCCTCCAAATTCCGTTGCGATATACCAAGTGGATTAAAAATTAGTAGGGGGGAATGGACTTTAGACGAGCACTGTATATTAACAACAGGAGTTACCTATCAAGAAATACTCATCCCCGCAGGGGAAAATATTCTTTTACAGAAATACCGAGCTTGCCAGTATGATTTGGATGCAAAATGGGGCATTCCTGCATAGTGTTCCTACTCGTTCAAATACATTTGAATAATGTATTCCCAATATGGATAGGAAATAATGGAAGTATCGAATGCCCCCCAGAGTACGAATTGACCATTATGGATTCATTTTTCTGGGGATTTCTAGAAGACATTGTTAATAATAATAATAATGTTCAACTCATTGAAAATATATTCGACTTGAAAAGAAAATCTGAATGTCAGTAATGAAGCAATTTCCAATGCACTTATGAATATAATTTCCTAAATAAGTCTTTGTTATTTATTTTTGTATAAATATTTCTTTTTCTTCCTCACTGTAAACCATTTTGTTCATTCCATTGAATACATTTTCCTAAACAAAGATAATAGAGTTGTATTTACAGTTACAACTTGTCTAGTTATTCGACGTTTAATAACTCAAAAACCGTTATAACATATGTATATTTTTGAAATCAGTAAAAAAACATTCCAAAAATTCAATAATATAGTGTATCCATTTAAAAAAAATTTATCCTGAAATTTGCACGCTACTGTTTTTTTTATAGCATTTCATCAAAACCACATAGCTTCGACATTTAACTATGATACGGGGTGGGTGGTGGGTAAGTTATAGTGAATATATAAATAATAATAATAAATTTATTCACTCACATAATAATATAAGCAATACAATAAGTTATAATAGAAGTAGTATAAGATAAAAATAATGAAAACTCCACTAGAACGTCCTATTGAATATCACACGACAGGCATTAATGAAATGGAGAATGGGTAACAAATACTAAATACTAAAATAAATGATATGATGAGTAAATATACTCGGTAAGTAAAATACTTGTTCCGAGACAGTGTAGCAATTAAGAATATAAATATAAAATATATAAAAATATAAAAAATACACACATATATACTGTAATAACTGAATAATTTATAAAAGAACACAATACAAAATTTAAAATTGAAGCAAGAAACAGTAGATATATTCAACATTGACTTTTAGAATATTTGAATTTGGATCAATTTCATCTGGAGATTGGTTGCACGGGAGATGCGATATGGAAACAAAATACTTACCTATCCTTATACCTTATGAAATGTAACTTTATTTAATTATATTTTCGTTTCTATCAAACCATGAACGCATGCCCTAGGGCAGGTCAGCACAAATTTTTTTAGACTTTTTTTAAATGTTTTATTTGACATGTTTTTAGTTCATCGGGGATGCTGTTGTAGAGTTTGGCCTAAGAACTCATTTGATCTTTGTCCTATAGATTTTGTCATGAAGGGAATTAAGTGTAATTTTTTTCTACGTGTGTCATATTCATGATTGCTTTTTTTGAATTTCTTACTTATGTGATAATTGATCATACATTTATAACTGAATTCCTGCCTGAGGTCAAACACTCCTGACTCAGTGTAAGTCAGTTCTGTTGAGTAGTCCCATTTTTTATGTAACATGAGTTTCAAGAATCTTCGTTGTAGTATTTCTAAAGGTGTTATGTGTTTTCTGAGTGCTGCACCCCAAGCCAAGATGCCGTATTTCAGATGACTATCTACAAGTGCAAAATACACAATTTTAGTTCTCTCTGGGGTAATGTGCGACAAAGGTGTCTGAATTTATATAGAATAAATTGTAGTTTTTTATCACGTATTTGATATGGACATCCCACCTCAAATGGTCATCAATGAGTACACCCAAGTACTTAACACTTGTTGATGGTAGTATATGAGAAATCGATCCTTCTTCATATATTTCTATATAGTTAAAATCAGGTGTCTTGGATTCGTAGCATGTGAATGGTATATACTGGGTTTCTCCAAATTTATTGTTAACAACTTCTGATCAAACCAATGTTTGATACGAGAAATATCGGTTTGTACTGTCATTTTTAACTCCCCCCAGGTAGCTGCTTTGTAAACGATGGCCGTATCGTCTGCGAAGCCTATGATTTCTCCAGAGCTCTCAATTTTGAACAAATTATTGATATATATCGAAAATAAGATCGGTCCCAGAACGGTCCCTTGTGGTACCCCAAACTCCACGGGAAGCTTATCACTGTACTCAGCCCGGACTCTTACATTGGATTCTGTTCGAAATATAGCTTTCGAAGAGTGTGAGGGTTTACCTCTTATTCCGATATCCTCTAGAGATTCCATAAGTAGTGGGTGACTAACAGTGTCAAATGCTTTAGCTAGATCTATAAACATACATAGGCAAGGCATACTTTTATCTAGGGCAGAAAATACATTATTTGTTAGGAAACTATCGCATCTTGTGTGGAAACATTTTCCCTGAAACCGAATTGCTTGTCGGATAATATTTTATACTTATTGAGATATGATACTAATCTATTTCTTAGGACCTTCTCGAATATTTTTGCAAAGTTTGTTATCAGTGATATTGGCCTGTAGTTACTGGCAAAGGCATTTTCACCTTTCTTGTATATTGGAATAACAATTGTGTCCTTGAAAGCCAAAGGCCAGTATCCTAAGGCCATACATTTATTTATAATGTATGTCAATGGTTCAATAAGATATTCTGAAATAGATTTTAAGGTTTCTGATTTCAATCCATCATAACCAGGGGATTTATTGTTTTCAATTCACGCAAAATTTCTCCAATTTCATGATGGTCCGTGTCAAGCATAACAAATGAGTTCAAGTTTCGTGGTCTTTGAAAGAGAATATTTTTGTTGATTTTATGTTTTTGGCTAAGTTCTTTCCCATGTTTATGAAAGTTTCATTAAACTCATTTGCAATGCCTTTCGTGTCGGTTATGTTTTCTCCGGCTTCATTTATTAAACTGGTTATTTCCCTGTTTACTTTTTGGTTTTTTGTGATGTCTTGAACGACTGTCCACATTTTTTTCGAATTATTCCGATTGTTCTCAATAATATTTCCGTAATAAACCTGTTTTGCCTTCTTTATTAATGATGTTAGTTTATTTTTATAATTATTATACCTTTGCCTCAATTCCAGATTATTCTGTTGTTTTTGGAGTTTTTTGAATAGTTCATTTTTTTTATTTACAGATGTAAGGAGAGCATTTGTCATCCAAGGTGCTTTTTTATGGTATTTTCTTTTAATTTTGATGGTTTCGGTACACTCTCTGACAATATTCATAGTCATATCCACGAATTTCTTTGTTGCTGATTCAATGCTTATTTCGGTGTAAACGGGTTCCCAAAATAGGTTTTGAATATTATTTTTTAATTTATCAATGTTGATATTTGTTTTATATATGGCATTATTTATAGTATTTTTTTTACCCTCTGAGATAATATGTAAAATTGTGGTGAAATGATCTGTAATGCATGTCTGTATTACCAACGGAAGTAATTTATCTATATCGTTATTTTTCGGTTTAATAAATATATGATCGATACATGAGATGCTATTTCCTTGTACTCTTGTAGGGGTATTTATCATAGAAATATATCCAAATTCACTTAATATACTCAAATAATCATTTGCTGATTCATCCACTTCCAGAATATCAATATTCAAGTCCCCTATGAATAGGTTGTGATTATTTATTTTGAAATCAAGTGACTCGAAGTATATCTGTAAATAGCGGTTAAATTCAGTTATGTCTGTAGATGGTGATCTATATACAGCACTTATTATAATATTTTCACTTTGATGTTCAGTGTTTATTTCAATTTCTAAGAATTTTATTTTGTTCATAATTTTTATTTCATACCTGTACTTTAAGTGTGATTTTATATAGACCATACCCCATCATTTTGGTTTAACTCGCCATAATTGTAAATCAAATCATAATCAGGAATTTTGAATAAGTTTGGGTCAGGAAGTTTCCAGGTTTCTGTTAATACTAAACAGTCTATGTCTACCTCAAGACCCTCGATGAGGATTTTGAATTCATCTAGATTCTTGTTTAGACTACGTATATTATTATGCAATATTTTGAAGTTTCGCATATTGTCATTTACTTTCAGTATAGTTCCTGCTTCAGTGTAGTTATTTAAGGAGTATGTTTCTACCGTACTTACTCGAAAGTCTCTGATATATTGATCCATATCCAGACTAAGTAACAACTAATTACATATAAAAACATAAAAAACAATCATAAAAAAAATTTTTTTTTGGCTTGGTTTCAGGGAGAGAAAAAAGGTGTTTTATATTTTGTGGCGGGTGACTGACTCACTTCTTGCTTTGTTGCCGAGTTTCAATCCTTGATTTTTCTTCTTTATCCTTTTTCAGCTTTTGATGGACAGTTGATTCCTTCTGATCTCTTTTTATGGTACCAGTTGCTGTAGAAATAGGTGAAGAGATTGATGCAGTCCTCTGATTTCTGGATTCTATGATTGTTGGTTTTTGGGCAAGCTTCGGTAAATCATCAATCTTGTTTTGGAGTGAAGGAGTTGGAGTTCCTGGAGCACTATGTATATGTGTTTTTTCCTCTGTTTCCACAGCTTCTTCAGTTTTGCTCAGGTCTTCTACACTATATATTTGATTGTTGACATGTAGTTTGTTTCCTCTTATGAAACAGTTGTTGTTGTTATCTTGTTTTGCAAGGTTCAGATGTTCCCTCAGTATTTTGCTATCTTGTCGTTGTTTGGGTGTCAAATCATTCGCAATAGATATAGAAGTCCCTTTTAGCTGTTTTGCGTTCTTCAATATCGCTGCCTTTTTCAAAAATGAAATGAATTCTATTTTTATTGGACAAAATTCTGTTTTTCCCAGTGTGTAGAAGTTATTCAAATCAGTCTCACGCACATCTACTCCAACGAGTCTTTTAAGTTCTCTATTGATGAAATCTACTGTTGTGTTTCGAGCCGAATGTTTGAGACCGAAAATAACTATACTATTTTCCTTGGATTTCCTCTCAAGATTTTCGATTTTTTCTTGAGTTATCTTATTTTCTTTCTCTAATTTATTCAACCTTCTATTTATTTCTTCCACTCTCAGGGCTATTCTAACTTCCACCGCTTCAATAACTAACTTCAATTCTTGCTTTGTTTGTCTGATTTCGTCAATTACCATTCTAATCGTCTCAGCCATCCTAACCCTGGTCGTGTATTTCAGTGCGTGGTTTCCTTTATGTTCGAAATATATTTACGTAGATAAAAACAGATTTCGACCTTTAGTTTCGACGAATAAATAAAATAGTATTTTTTGAAAGGGTGTTTATCGTGAGATAAAAAACACTATTTCCAGCAATACAGATTGTGCGATTTCATTCACACAGATAAAAAAACAATCACAGTTTTATCTCGGCTTGGGTCTTTCTTATCAGTGGTATGATATTAGGCGATAATAGACTCTTTGGTACTCACATTTAGTGGCTATAATATTGATCCTTCAAGAACTGCACTTTGCACTAATTTTTCTTGGTATATGTTCGATGTAACTGGTAGTTTGAAACATTCACTTGTTTTTTACTAACTTATGATCTGAACGAGATTGATTTCACAACTTTATCGTTAGGAGACGAATTTAACACATGTGCTCTCATCGAAAACATATAAATACGAATAAGTCGATACATGCTAGTAGTAGACAGGCAATCGAAGAATTATCGAAATTTTTTACCACATTGTTTTTATCCTTAAAATTGTGCTGGTGTCTTTTCTGCATCATGTATGGAACAAAAAAAAATAATTTCCATTCGACTGGTAGCGATATTGCAAGAAGTTAGTTTATGGGTTAGCATACGAACATAACATTGAATGAATGGAAGAGCCTCCATTGATGAACAATCAATTCCAGGGAAAGAAATACAACAAAAAACATTACTAACAAAGAATCACGATGTCATATCGAAATGTTCCAACATAATTTTAGATCAATAGTAATTATATACTTTTTGGCATATATAATAGAAACTAATGAATCTATATTCGTCCATTGATTCGGTTAGTGCCGGGCAAAATATATATTCATTCAATAGTTAATTGAGCCAACTGACCCAGATTCAACTGTGGATAAAAGCCATGTTTTTTCGGCGGATTGAATCAATTAGTGAGCTGTTTCAACACGTTATATATGAAAATCAGAATTTTCTGTTATGAATTCATATATCATCATTATTCAAGCCATTTGTACACCAGTAGCCATAATATCTCATTAATAGGAATCAATTTCATTCAAAACGTAGAACCACTTTTTCTATATATGATAAATGTGTACATGAACTTCCAACTGATGATACGAATTGATTTATGATCAGTTGTTATCTACTCACCGTACAATATGGGATTAAACACTGTTTGAAATTTGAGCCAATTGAGGAAACGTAAACACTTTGTTATTTTTCTATCACCCACATCTTAGGTTGATGGAATGCAGCAAAAACTTTCACACTCATATTTTTTTGGAACAAATGCTGCAAATTTTGTGGATGAAATATCACTTAAAGCTTTCACTACAATCTTTTATACCAAATGCTCAACAACAGTGGGATGAAGATACCTTTTCACTCAGGATATCTGTTACTTGTTCAGTACGTGAAATTTTACTCTCATCACACCCAAAGTTTCACTTCCAAAAAATCATCGGAAAATATTATTTGAATCTAATGGTAATTTAAAGCGATTTCATGTCCGAGAAACATTTCGAATAAAATGATGTTTCGGTCGGTTGAAAAAAATATTTTCAATTTTATAACACCAACTTTGTATGTCTTGGCAAATAACGTCATGCTTTGTTTTCCACAATGGCGATAATCACGAGCATTTTCAGTTGTAATATCACAAGAGAGTGAGAATAAAGTGGAAATAATTCGACAGATTTTGGAATCTCAAAGTTTGCCAATATTGGTATGAAAATGAAAGATTGAAAATGTTGTCAAATCCGAAATTATATGCTTACATGAACTTAATTCCAGTGGGCATCGTGGTTATGAAATGGCTATGGTTACCCACTCCTTCTGAAAATTCACAATCTCCCTGGGAAATAGCTCACAACAGACTTCAAGCTAGTGAAATGATCATTATAAAACGAAGTTTCGGTCGGTTGAAGAAAATATTTCCAATTTCATAACACCAACTTTGATGTCTTTGCAAATAACGTCATGCTTTATTTTCCACAATGACGATATTCAAGAGCATTTCCAGTTGTAATATCACAAGAGAGTGAGAATAAAGTGAAAATAATTCGACAGATTTTGGAAAACTTGTTGCCAGGCAATAGACACGAGAGCCCAACGGGCTCGAGTGGCTATCGCGAAATGGCAACAAAATTGAAAAGGAAATCTGGAGAATTATTTTCTACTTTATCGAACTCGTATCCATCACAATATAGGGACAAACATGTTAACAATCAACATGGGACACATGAACAAATAGATACGAACAGTAACAGTGTTTCCCTCTTTCTCAAATTCACATATGAACGGAATAACCAAGCTGAAGTGGAAGGATGTGTTTTTTTTAACTTTTTATGGCTCTTATCGCTAATGGTTTTTATACATGAAAAGTATGTTATTATTTTGTGAATTAAAGCCCTGTACGTCGGTTCTGCAGTTTATAGTATCATCAAGGGTACTGACAATTATTTTGCTTGAACCCCTTTTTTTGGTAGGCGGTTCCCTATCCAAAACCTGTACTGACGAAAAGTTGAAGTTATGGCCAGTGGTGAAATAATGATAACTCAATGCTGTTTTTTCTGGCTTCTCCTTATTAATTTCACGACAATCATATTAGTGTTGATTCATCCTTTTTTTAAAGTAATGTCATGTTTGTCCAATATAACACTTATCACAATTGAAGCAAGTGACTTCATAGATTATATTAGATTACAGATGTTTAGGTACAGGATTTTAGAAAAAAATTGAACCAACCACATCAAATTATAAAAAGCCAATTTGCATTGTGGGACCTCTTACTTATAATTTGTTAATTTTTTCAGAAAGCCTGAGAAATATTTAAATTTCCATATTTTCGATGTCTTTCTGAAAAAATCAACAAATTATAAGTAAGAGGGTTCACAATGCAAATTGGCTTTTTATAATGTTGATGTGGTTGAATTTTTTCTAAAATCAAAGATCCTGTACCTAAAGATCTGTGGTCCAATTTAATATATAAAATCTCTTGCCTCAATTGTGATAAGTGATATATTGGACAAACAGGACAATACTTCAAAAAGATAAGCATTCAACACTAATATGATTGTCTTGAAATAAATAAGCAGAAACAAGAATGAACATTATTGAGTAACCATCATTTTACCACTGGCCATAATTCCAACTTTTCGTCAGTACAGGTTTTGGAGATCAAGCAAAAGGGTTAACCCCTTTTGCGAAATAATTCATAGAAATGTACATATTTTGATTTGCATTCTTGTAAATTTTGATTACTAAGTTAATGTTTAGTGTTTGTTATTCTACCAAAGTCAACTTTCTTGTTTCCTCTGCCTCAAAAATATCACAGTTTTGATGCTTCTTTTGCGGATGTGAGGAAAATAATGTACGTTTGTGATCAACGGAAACGGCAGGCATTTTCTGAATGTATTTTTGCTCGTATCAAATTTACTTGCACTAGATGCTTCCTAACATTGGATTCGTCCCTGTATCCTGTATTTTCAGGAAATTCGCGATCCAATCTTCCAGAATAATGTTTCTGTTTCCTGTTGCTGCCTGGTTAGTTTTTTTTCACAGCACCCTCAATATTGTTATTTTTTTCTGTATAAACTTGGTTCCAAGGTAACGGAACACCACTTCTTCATTTTGATCAGCGCTTTCCTTTTTTCTCCTTCGATTGTAGGAAGCTGAGATCCATTTAGAGCAACGCGAAATTCCTCTAACAACTCAGTAAATTGAGTTTTATCACCAATGGTTGATATATCACCATCTACAGACTTATCATTATCAATAGAAGACACTAGGAAATATCCAACTCAATTTTGCAATTGTGTTTCAGGATGAAAAATTCAGATCACGCGCAGTAGCTTAGACACGATTGCCTGTCAGGGCTCTGAGAATTTTTAAGTTAGAATGTACATAATAGTCATAGTGGATAGACGAATTCTTAATATACATTTAATGTTAGTTTATGGAAGATTCATTACTTCCGTAAGGTTATACGCAGGGGGCAGATATTACCAAATGGTTCTTTTTCGAGTGGTTAGGATAATTGTTTTTGATTAAATTCAAGTTGATGTTGGATTCATAATATCATAAAACTTGTGTGAAAAATTCAAAACATAATTTTTTGTTTCGGTCTTATATTTTTTCAGGTTAGAAATTTGTTTTATGTCAATTGGGATAGCGTTGAGGAATTTAGGACCGAAGAAGAATGTTCTTTGTGTGTTTTTTGAAGTGTTGTATTTCGATATTTAAGTTTGGGATGGACCTAGTAATTTGAGTCTCAGTGTGTGTGTACTTATCTTGGTTTATATACATTCTCTTTAAGAGGGCTTCTATATCCACTTGAAAAGACTTTCCTTCTTGTGTCCACAGTAGTTACCCAATTTCGATGCAACTCTCACTGTTCAGTTCAGAAAAAAGTATATTTTCCGGAAATTTTTTTTTGAAAAATGTTAATTTTTCAATTGATAAGCATATTCATATGCTCCAGTATAATGATAATTGAGTTTCCCGGAACTGGACATTTGATTAAAGGACACTGATTTCATTTTCACTTCGATATATTGAAAATTGAACCAAGGAAAGAAAAAATACAAATTGCATTAAAAGACAATCGATTAGTGGCCCTCTGATTCACCGAACCTTTTTCGTGGAGAGAGCTTGAAATCCCAGGGGCATGCGGCTTATTTGCGTGTTCAAATTCTGATATAAATTCTTTACCAGAAAATAGGATTTATAATAATAATAATATTTATAAATCGTCTTTATTCACCATAGGTTACAATGCCAAAACTAATGGTGAAAGAAAAATGAAAGATACACGCCTTGGTAGAAAACATGGTGAATAGGTGGAGTTTCAGCCTAGGCTGTTTCTAAACTCAACCTAAGCTGTTTTTAAACTCAACCTAGGCTGTTTTGAAACTAAACCTAATATTGATATAAAATAAGACAAGGTGGTGAAATTAACGTATATTGTGTAAAGTAAGAATATACAATTTGGGTAAAAAACGTATGCTTCTCTATTCTAACGGTTTTTCAGTAGGATTTTTTCACAAGCTTTTATTTAGTTTCACCTGTCCCAATGTCTGTCTGTCTGTCTGTAATCAAATCTTGCGAGTTGAATTTGACCCACTTCTAGCTGCCCGATTAATCTTTATTCACAATATGGCGTCTGGTTGTCGCCATATTGAATTATGATTATTGTCATGCCTTTAGTGACACTCGCAAGATTAAGACAATAGGGAAGTGTGTGCCGCACAAGTTGCCAATTTCAAAAAAACCTTCAAAAACTTCTGCCCCTCCAATTGTAATAATTTCTTCATGGTTGTGTAGCGAATCACAAACTGGATATGATGGACCATTTATTTTTAGTCCCAAAGTGTTTATATTTTTAGTTATATTAGTGCCTGTCCTAATCTGATTCGTGCATTATTGACTGTCATCTGTCAATATTTTTTCCCAGAATATTGTTTATGCTACCAATTATCCACATATTTGGACAGAAAATCTGTATGAATGACACATTTGATACTAGAAATTCATAAGCGCTTCATGACCAAAAGTAATTGAATTGGTATATCAAATTGGCGATTTTCTATACAACCAAAGTCAAACTATTGCCCCATTGGGGAGGCGGAACTTCTGAAGTTTTTTTTTTAATAAGCAACTTGTGCGGCACTCCCCTATTCGATAGACGTAAGAATAATCAAAATTGGTCTCTAGAGCGTCACAAAGGAACATACATACATACATGATAAACATATTACCCTCCTTTGCTTCGCGCAGTCGGGTAAAAAGGGCTCTGCTTGAAACCAGCGGGCAAAACAGGCATAAACTAGTTTTCTCATTTGACAGAAGCACTGATCCATCATATTTTCCAGAAGTTCAGTGCTAATCTTAATAGAATTCCAGATTATCAGGACATGAAAGACTTTCACGACTGATAAATAATCTGCGTGCTGAAAGTTGGTGAATAATATGTAAACAGGGAAAATTTTAATATTCCTTTCAGGTAAGGGTTCCACCTGCTTAATTGAAATTGGGAAAGTTCTGAGTGTTTTTGAGAATATCGCATTCGAAGTTGCTTGCGATAATTTCCAACCGAAAAATTTAAACGAATCTTCTTTGACTTTCACAAATTCGCTTGAAACGAATTCCAATATTGTACCAGAGCATATTTGATATAAGTGGGATTCATTATGAGCCTTCAGGAGTGGATCCATCTTTCTATTAATTTCAAATGCAATATGGTCATTTTACCATCTCTACATCTCTAAGATAGAAAGCTGATGCCCAAGAGTCACGTTTTATTTCGAAAATAATGTGGTTTTTCCGGGAATCTGAAAACTATTGAATGAAGTACAAGATATTAAGGAAATTTTCTTTACTTATACCAAACAGACGGTTGTTGTCCTTCCTGTTATAACATAAAGTATGATATTACCAGATGTTACTATGTATTTATAGAATTTTTCCAGTGTTTTTCGAAGGTCGTTCTGAAAAAAATGTGCCTTAAACGCATACAAATACAAAAACGTTTCGATCAGTTGACAGCGCATTCCTTTCTTAATATCAGTTGCAATTTAATATGATTAAAGTTGAAGTATATAGAGTTTTGATGACCATATCGTTCGTTTTCCAATCATTATTATACAGTGCTCGTTTAAAGTCTGTTCCCCTCCTACTAATTTTTGAACCACCTGGTATATCGCAACGAAATTTGGAGGGCTTAAATAGGAGATGAAAATCACAGCTAAAAGTTTTGAAATGGCGGCTGAGCGCCATCTTCAATAATTTTCTCAAATAGAACACCCCGTATATTATTTCATTTTCGAAATCTGCTCATAATTCTCAACAGTTTCACTCACTTTACTCCTGAATTCAATTGTTTTCGAAATATTAACGTTTGAAAAGTGACATTTTGGACATTTCGAACCCAACTGATAACACTTATGTTGTTTTCAATCGAATTTGCATTGAAAAAACTCGTTGTCGCGGTAACATCTTGTTTACTGTCAAACTGAACTGCAAACTGTCAAATAGTCCGTTGAGCGCCTAAATCCTTTTATGAAAAGTGTGATCATGGCTCGTAGTTTAGACGATAAATTTGAAGCAGTTTTGATATTTGGAGAAGGTGGAAGAAATTATCATCTAGCAGTCCATATGTTTAATGATAGATTTCCCGAGAATCCTATTTTGAAGTCATATTTGCGCAAACTTTTAAATAATCTCCAAGCAACCGGTACGCTGAAAGATGCTCCAAGATCAGGAAGACCGCCACTTTCAGAAGAAAAAAAGGTAGAAATTGTTGATGAAATGGTAATCAATTCGACTCAGTCGGAGGATGATCTAGACCGGAGGGTTGAATTTTGTGAGTGGTTAACAAGAACAATTGAAGGAGAACGGGGCTTCCTAAAAGTCAACTAACAGAATGTACGATACCGGAGCGATACTAATCCGCATATTTTCAGAGAAGGACATACCCAGTTCCCTAAAAAGGTGAATGTTTGGGCGGGGATTTTGGGCAATCGCGTTGTTGGACCGATTTTCATCAGAGGCAATCTTACAGGAGTTCTTTACAGAAATCTTTTAGAAACTGAAATTGAACCTCGAATAAGACAAATTGTATTAAACTATCAGAAAGAGTTTGAAAATTGTGAAATCATATTTCAGCAGGATGAGCCACCTCACCATTTCGATCGCATGGCTAGAGAGTTCCTCGATACAAACTTTCCTGTGCGATGGATAGGTCGCAGGGGAAGTACAGAATGGCCACCAAGATCTCCGGATCTTACACCTCTAGATTTTTGTCTTTGGGGGTATGTGAAGTTAAAAATCTACGCCACTGAATGCCAAACAATAGAAGAGTTGGAACGCAGAATAATAGATACATGTGAAGAAATAGATGAACAGACTTTCATCAACGTGAGAGAAGTTATTTATAATAGGGTACTTTATTGTCAGGATTTGGGAGGGGGTCACATTGAACACTTGATGAAATAATTGTTGGGGTTGAATAAAAGTAGGCTTCGAGGTTTTTCGGTAAGCGGTACTCTTTATCCTTAATAAACTCTCTTTACGCCTCTTATTAGTCTAATTCATTAAGATATTTAACTACAAATTAACAACGTTTAGTTAGCAAAATGTTTTATCGGAAGTGACCAAAATCCATACTTCATTTTGAACCGGAATGTCACTTTTCAAACGTGAATATATCGAAAACAATTGAATTTAGGAGTAAAGTGTATTGGAGAAAACTGTTGAGAATTATGAGCAGATTTCAAAAATGAAATAATATACGGGGTGTTCTATTTAAAAAAAATATTGAAGATGGCGCTTACCGCCATTTTAAACTTTTGGCTGTGATTTTCGTTGCAAGAGGTATACCAGGTGGTTCAAAAATTAGTAGGGGGGGAACGGACTTAGACGAGCACTTTTAATTATGCGGAAGATTTTGGCTATGATTTTCACGCTTTGGAAGGTTTATCATGGAAACTGAAGTCATTAACATTTCATTGATAAATTTCGATGGCAATAGTCCACCACTTTTTATAGTTAGTATCAATTTTATAGATTTAATCACGGAAAGCATGAGTTGGATGATGGAACTGAGACCTGAAAGAGCTGCAATAACAGATTTGTGTAAAATATTCCTATTACAAAAAATTAATTGGAGTAAATATGTGAACATAAAGGGACCGAAAAATAATTAGGAATTGAAGTATCTCTAGTAGATACAGTTCAACACAAATAACAAAATGTAAGTTAAAAAGTCCATGGATAGTTCAGTGGTATGAGCGTTAGTCTTGTACCTACTGTTTCTACTCGACGTGGGTTCGATTCTCACAGCCGGTGAACATTTTTTCAGGGCCCCAAAAGTGGTTTCGGGTCCCACCATAAGAAGTAAGGCTTCCGTGCCCCACCATAAAAAGTAAGGCTTCCGTGATCCTAACTCGTATAAGTTTTCATTACCTTCTGAGGATTGGTAAAACAACTAAGAAAGCGAATAAAAACAAAACAATATTATCAACTGCAATGCTCTCACAGAAGCGCAGTAACAGGTGGAAGATAACAAAATTTCACAAAATGAACTTGTATCTTTTATTGGACGTCAATTTTTGATTCCATATAGTTGATTGGATGTTATGGAGAAACCACTATTTGCGCAATTTGATTTATAGGCAAAATGGATATCCCATATGTGTAATTTGTTTTGAATATGACTAACAATTTATCCTCGTCCACATTTTATACAGGGTATTCACGTTATTCGACACAAAGCATTATGGCTAAAGCATTTGATTTAAAAAAAAAATCCCTTAGGATGAATAGGGACCTATTAGCACTACATTTCAAAAATATTTTCATAATGTACAGGGTGTGCCAAAAACACGAAACGTATCAAAGTTGCTATTTTTCAAATGGAATACCCTGTATATTATTTCATTTTCGGATTTTACAACCAAACTAAAACCAAGTTTCATTGAGGTTTAATTTACCTAAACCTTATGGTTTTTTAAATATCACTTATTTTGAGAAAATTGTGTTTTTCTTTTTTTTTTTAACCAAATTGATGTTACTAACTGAAAAACTTTTATATCGCCCTTGTGAAATATTTACTTGGACAATTTTTCCGTTTTTTCTTTAACTAAGTTCCAGATAGTTTTTTGTGATATATTATAATGTTGTTCATCTAACGTTCTTTAAAAGTGTAATTTGTTTTTTTTAATTTTTGGTATATTTTTAGAGATTTTATAATTTTCTGATGATTCAAATCGTCGAATTGTTGAGAGAGCCAAAATAAAATTTTCAACTGTCCTCCATACTAATTACGTCATTTTCATCCACAGTTATTCTGAGAATTTATTTGTGACTTTTTTGTGATTATAGGGCATGTTTTGTTAATCACATATGTAATATCGTTGATGAAAGCTTCATAAACGAAATTGACGTCATGGTGATAAGAAATACTGAGTCGAACTTTCCAATGATATGAAAATACTCTAGGAATGTATACTAGTATTGATAGACAAATACAGGGCGTTCATTAAATTACACAAGTTATTGCCGTGTAAAGATTGTAATTATTTGCTAATTTTACACACCTCGTATAAGTTAGTAAATATTTCAAAATGCGATATAAACGTTGTTCAGTTAGTAGCCTCTAGCATCAATTTGGTTAAAAAATCACCAGTTGAGAATTTAAGCATTGAAACTGATACTACATTTTACAAAATAAGAAATATTTCAAAACCTAAGGTTTAGGTGATTAAAACCTCAATGGAACTTGGCTTTATTTTGATCGCAAAATCGACATAAATAATATACAGGGTATTCAATTAAAAATAATAACTTTCGTGTTTTTGGCACACCCTGTACATGAAAATATTTCCAAAATGTAGTGCAATAGGTCCCTATCCATCCTAAGGGATTTTTTTCTAAATCAAATGATTTAGCCATAATGCTTCGTGTCGAATAACGTGAATAACCCGGTATAAAACGACGTTGATTCCACCAATAGATTTTTTATGTACGCCACTGTTTTGTAGACAAATTCCAGTAAGAAATATCCAACCACCGCTTTTTGCCGCATAGGAATGGTACAAGCAGTGGAAAATCAACATTCCTTCCTAATCGTTTGCGGTGGCATAACTTTCTTTCCGGAAAGTTTTCGGCAATTCATTACGAGGATCATTTCACTTGCTTTTTTTTTAAATTCGTATATTTATGAAGCCATGCAGACTCTAGTGAAATATGTTCATTACGTTCATTAGATGGTAAAGATAATGCAAATTGGTAGAAAAAATTGCATTGCTTTTCGTTGAGTTTGGTTTGATAGTTCGTTCGAATTGTGAGTATAAATAGGTTTTGAGAAACCAATGGAACTCTGGAAATGAGAGATAATTCAATTTCGAAAAACCCGTTAGCGCAGCCAATCGAATAGATTTCAGGATTCCTTTTCTCATTCTGAAATTACCACCAATAATGTTTCTATTTCGAAGTACAAAGAAACTTAAACTTCCATTGCTACGCAAACTCCATTTTTTTAATACTTATTCACAAGACCTTAATTACCCAGAAGCCTTCGTACTTGATGGATAAACTGAAACGCTTCGAAAACATAAATGATTTTCCAACAAGGAACAGGCGTCTGCTAGTAATTCCTAAACACTCTAGTACCACCTTCTAACGTAGTTCTTCCTACACAGCTTGTATTTTTTACAATGCCTTGCCTCCAGAGTTTACCAACTATTCTATTAGTAATTTTAAGAAGAAACTGAAAACTAAACTTCTCTCTACCATGTAGATTGATATTAGAAAAATGGCACACAAAAACAGTTTTTTGACAATATCTCATTTCCGACTCATGTTACAATGAAAATAGTTTCGTAATAAATTAACCAAGAGAAAATTTCCTACCATTTTTTTTTACTTTCTATTGGAAAATAAAATAAATTCAATGTACGACTGTCGCAAATCAACAAACATTTACACTGAATCATCAGTACGAGTTTTGAATTGATGCAATACTTGATGGACATTGGAATAGAGAGATCGCTCTTGAAGAGCGGGTCACATTATATTATTAATGTAGGATCGAAATAATACCAGGGGATTTTCAATGAAAGAGTTCTCATTCGATAAGGCTATCATTATAATCGGAAGGAATTTTTTTGAAAACTTTATCGATGCTTTTACCGAATTTGGTCCTTGTCCTATGTGCATTTCAAACATTGCTTGACAGAAAGAATAGAAAATTGACGGAAATTTTAGCAATTATATGTTTTTTGTTATTGGAGAACAAGGAAAAAGGTTTCGCCAAAAATACTAAATATATCCGAAGAAATACTGGGACCACTGACACAAGATAAGCTGAAAGCTGCGGAAATCACCACTTCAGGCCATATATATATATGTATATATATATATATATATATATATTGTAATGTAATGATGAATTGAAAATAAAGAATTTTAATTTTATTATTATTATTAATATTTTTGCACCGCGTTGGGCGCCACTTATTATGTAATGATAATTTGCATATATAAATTGTTTTTATATAATGAAAATTGCTAATAATTTTCGCTCTTCTTTGTGAGCCATGTTGTTATGATATAGATAAGTATTTTCGCCCTGTATAATATATTGCAATGGTGTAATAATAATTGCTAGCTAACGTCACTGTTCTCTCGTCACATTGCTGCCAATTGTTATCACTTTCCTTACCACAGCTAAGCTCAGTTGGTACGCCTCTTGTCTCAGATAGCCGGTTCAGGCAATTGAGCCACTAGCCACTGCTTGATGTCAATTTCTATTCAGTGTTTATAAATATGATTGCTGATAATTGTGGAAAATAAGCAACAAAGTATCAAAAAGCAATTATTTCCTTCATTCAAGAAAACTTAATTTTACCTGGCCTACGAAAAATTACTTATTCTAAGGTGAATCTACAAATATTCATGAATAATCATGAGAAAAGTTCATGGGTGAAATATACACAACCTCACTTTTACCTTGAAAGTAAAAATTTCTTTAATAGTTCGAAATCAAATGAAATAAAGTTCTTCTGATGGAATATGAGTTATTAGTGAAGTTGTTCAGTTCGTGATGTGCACTAGGAAATTTTATACCTGTCTGGAACTGTCGCTGTTCAATACACCCCAGGATTTGGATTCCCTTTCACTCCAATGCTCTCAGGAACTTCAATACCAAAACGAAGGAACCATAAAAATTCAGGAATCAGCTTTGGAATATTTGTATATGGTGTACAAATAGGGTAATGTTGGTTTTCTGCTTATTATTGAAATTAATGAATTTTTCTTTCTTCTCAACCAAAACGTGGCATTCTTTTCTAAATTATTTTCAGTCTCCGTTTGGCTTTGTTTTCTGTTACTTGGATACCATCTTTTCCTCCTTCCTTTTGATTTGAATTTTTGAATTCGCGCACTATGTTCTTACATTTTCACTGTTTGGGGTTATTTGTCAAAACTTATCAATACAACTATTTTTACTTTCTTACAGACTATTTACAATATTCAATCATAATTGTCTCTGACACTTTCTCGTTCTTATCTTCTCACAATTTCCAATCTTACATTTTACCATACTGTTCCCTGATTGGCTATTGTCATCAAGAAGTTTGCTGTTCTCCCATTGGCTACTTTTAGTTAGATACAATTTCATATACTGTATGTTTCAAGCTTATAATTTTGTGGATCACATTTTATTCAGGATGATTTTGTAAATCTAGACTTTTTGTTGTCTTTTGAACAATTGTGGGTTGTAATCATTATGACAGTGCATGAAATTGATTGTTTTATAGTATTTGAATATTTTTATCTATTCATATTATACATAGGCTTAATAAAGGAAATAGAACTTCAAAAATTATGTAAAAACAATATCTTGAAACTAATAGCTATTTAGTAATCATTCTTTTTGTGGGTTTTTTCTTTTTAAAATATATAACTGGTTTTTCATAACATAACAATATATATATGTATATATATATATTCAAACTGTCTTGGGGTTATATATATATATATATATTTATATATATATATAATATATATATATATATATATATATATATATATATATATATATAACCAAATATTGATATATATATATATATACATATATATATTGTTATGTTATGAAAAACCAGTTATATATATATATAAAAATATATTGTTATAATATCAAATATATGTTAACTATTAAATGACTAGTTTTTTTATAAAATGATACTTGTACATCACATGAATACCTGCTATAGTGGTTTTATAATTTTTCTGTGCACTTTGCATTTCTGAAAACTTTTACCATATTATGTTCGACGCAGATCATCAAAGAGTTTAGCAGTGGAGCTTTTCTATTAACATCAATAGGTTCCCAACTATCCATTTAGATTGCACAACCTATATAAAGAATAGACATCAAAATCTACAAACAAAATCTCATAATTCAAACAGATAAAATAATATTTAAGCAAGAACATCCTGTATGCTTACTTAGAAACTCAAGGGAACATGACAGGGACATGTCAAATAATTTTTCATGAAAAAATGATGAAATATCAAATCTGAGAACAGAAAATGGTTGAATAAGAATTTATAACCACTTTGTATAAATAATATTAAGTATAGGAATATAAGCTGTATATAAAATAAGTTTCATAGTGTAGAATAGGAAAAGTTGCTTTTAAAAGTGTGTGGAAACTAAAATTTCGTGCACAAAAACAAAAATTTGATGGTTGCTACAGGAGGAAGAGAACAGGAGTCGAGAAAAAGTACTTATAGAGAAAGCGTTTGAAAAACTTTCATCAGATAAATCAATCCAAATGAGCAGGAAACACAACTGTGAGAGCAATTCCAATCAATAATCCAAACCAAGAAACAGCCTTCAACTATTTGAGCAAGAAACCACTTACCTGCTATCCAGATCACATTCCACACAGGACATAACCAACAATAAAAGGCGGCCAACGTCGGACAGGTTCTTTTTCCAAAGCACTGGACACAGCCAGTAGTCTTCGTGAGGGCACAAACGCAACGAACTACAGGTACTTTTCAAAAACTCAAATAAACGTAGTGATATCATTAGTATCAGACACTTTTTTGAGATCTATGATGATATTTATCCACAGTGGTGAACTTTATTTCATACTATAACCATTTTGTCAATATAACCTGTGAATATTTATTTGCTACATTCATTCTATTACGAATGGGCAAGTCATGTGATGATTTTTTCAAGTTCATAAAATCAATTATATTCAATATGAGCTAGATATCGCAGTAGTGGGATTTTGAAACCTTTGGAAATTTATTTCAATAAGAAGAAAAACAAATTTAACTATTTTCTCTTTCGTTATTGATCTTTTGATCATATCAAGAACTATATTTTCATGAAACAATAACTTGACTTCAAACAAAGTAACTAGATGGCGCAACTGAACCCTGCTGAGCTGTGGGACTATCATGTCTCCATAGGCGTACCGACTGAGTTGGAATAAGGCAATGAAGGAAATGTAAAATGGTGTTTGAAAAAGAGTAAGAACAACATAGCCGGACTTTCTATTGTTATGATAAGTATTTTTTTCAAATAATCAAATGAAATTGATGATGAATCAAATCAATCAAGCTTACTATCGTAACAAATTGCAAAATTATTGTGATGACTAGTAGTTAATAAAATAATAATAATAATCAATCAATAATAAACAAAATAAAATAAACAACCCACATCATCATAATAATATATATCCGGAAATTTAAAAAAATCCGCATGAGAAAATATAACCGCAAATAAAAATAATCTCTGTTATGAACAATTTTGCATTCATGATGGTCCACTAGATGATTCAGAAAACCTTTCTGCACATTTTGCTTCAATTGCATTTATAAATATTGGGTAATCAATTGTGAAGAAAAATTTATAATTATTCAGTTTTCATAATTTTTTATTTATCTTCTATCTGAATCTGAAAAACGAGTTATGAATTTGCGGATGAATGACGAATTTCATGAGTTACTTTGATAGGCTTAGAAAAACATTGTTCGGAGGTTTCTGTTTGAAAAGTGGGATGATTCTGCAGTCTTTTGATGATCAAAATTTTGAGCCAGTCTCATAGGGTATATCTTTCATTTGACATAAGTCAAAGTAAACTTGATACATTTATTGATTTATTACTTTGTAATTTCACCCACGACTGTTTCTATTTCCTCACCACTGGGTCGGTCCAACAGGGACGATTTCCTGAACAGGCAATGAAGTCCGTTTGTACATTTCAACATATTTTAAATGTCATTTTGAGCATCATGTGGTGCCAGTTTCTCATTGGTTCGAAATCACGGCTTGTAGCTGAAAACTCCTATGAAAACCAAACAGATAGATCCCGGCTGCTCAATTCTACATTTCAATCATTCAGAAGATTTGTCCCATGTGTTTTCGTCTTCAACTGTACAGTGCAGGTAAATATTAATTTATTATCGGATTTGCTGTAACATCTCGCGAATGTCGCTCTAATTGAAATCAGTTACACCTCATCAATCAACAAAAATTCAAAGTGGCAGGAGGACGTATCTGTAAGCTTGAACGAACGTTGCCCTGATTGATGTGCTCGTATTTTCGGAGGTGCCGATACTTCGATAATAAGAGTAGAATTTCAGTACATCTAGGTGAAAAATAAGTTCAGATTAAATCCCTGGCACCGACTATATATTCCATAAAGCTCGAGGCTGCGTGTTTGTACAACTTAAGCCGCGTTCACATATAGCAAAACAAGCTATATAACTTTTGCTATATTAGCAATGTTACAATGTTATAGAGCAAAAGCTATATTTATCAGTTTCATAAAATAGACCCATGTTATATTTAGCAAGTTACCCACATGTAGCAAAAGCTATGAATAATGTACCCATGTTACATGTAGCAGAAATAATGCAGCAGAGTAGTTTCATAGAAGATGTCGAGGAGGAAGGATCAGTTGCTAGCGGCAGCAATTACAGTATTTTTGGCAGCTCACAGAAGAAAATGAAGGTTTTGGGTTCGGCCATCGCTACAAGCCAGGCAAAAGAACAATGGCAGGGACTTTTTAACCAACGAAACCAAAAAAGAGGAGGTTCTCTAGTCGACGCGTATATTTTTTTATCATTTTTTTTATGTATGATCACGCATAACTTTTTACTGAGACGTCCGATTCCGATAATTCTTCCCTCAGTGGATAGGGTATACTTCGAAGTTGGTCCCATTTGAATTTGAAGGATGAAATCCACCCCTGAGGGTAGCAACATGAAGGATATTGATCATTCACACTCTGAATTCTGGTCCGTTAACCGATTCTATCAGGCATAACTCTGTACTGGATTCTTCGATTTGGATGATTCTTCCTTTAATAGGGGGTTCACCTCATATTTGGATTTCGAATGAAATTATCCACCCTTACGGGTAGAAACATTGGCACACACATATGTAGTTGACAATGACAGATCATCGCTACTGTCATTATTTTTGTTCCATATCCGTCACAATCATTATATTCTATGGGAGGATGGAATGATATACAAAGTTATGAAATAAACCAACCAGAACAACAAAAATAATTCATATTACAACAAATAGTAAAAGTAGATATTCATTTTATTTAACTGGTGATAGTTGAAGTGAGGTGGGTAAGTAAGTATTTTGGAAGTAATAGAAAAACAAGTAGGTAGTAATTAGTATATTTCAGCCACAAAAAAATTGGAAAAATAAAAACTTTTTAACAAAAAATTAAACCGACGAAATACGGAACTAAGAAGTAGAAAATAAAATAAACCTTCTAGGTCTCAATAACTAAGCTCCTAAACTGATGTAAGTAACCAATTTTGAGTCGGCGTCAAACGAACAATCAACGAAGATAATTAAATTACTCCAAAAAAATTATCAGAATGTCACCGCGCATTTTACGTCTTACCTAATTCATTTGCTTGTTTGTTTGGCGCCGACTCAAAATTAGTTAATTACATTAGTTTAGGAGCTTAGTTATTGAGACTAAGAAGGTTTATTTTATTTTTGACTTTTCAGTTCCGTATTTCGTCGGTTTAATTTTTTGTTAAAAAGTTTTCATTAACTGACTTGAATGCAGATGATTTTGACGTATAACCCTCATTGTGTTATGAAATAAGATGTGACGGTATTTTCAAAAACTTTTAACGGATGATGAGTGAAGATTTTGAGTAACTTATGTGTATGATTGGCCAAAGAGTTGAGAAAAAGACATGTAGCGGACGGTAGAAACAAAAATCGCGTATAACATTTGCTAGATGTAGCAGATGTTACATATATCATAATAGCGCGTGTGCTTGAGGGTTGAACTGCGTGGTAGAAAAAAGTCCAAGTAAGTTATCTAATAATTCCAGCCCCCACAATCAATGAGAACTGCTCCTGATGATGATATTCCACGATTGCAGACGGAAAAAAAAGTTTCTCGCACGTAGATCAATGCATAATGTTAGTATAAGACATCGCAATACCCTCAACATTCCAAGGCATCGTACATCGATTTTTAGAAAGGGTTTCAGCTACAATGCAGCTGAAATGTATAACAAACTTCCAGAAGATAGAAAGATGCTAGTATATACAGCTTTAGAAAAAAATGTTCAAACTTTTGCTTGAACAATGATCACTCAATTTCACTTCCATATTCTACTTGATGATATTACTCATGCAACAGTTCAACCTCACTGCAATCACTGATTCCAATCCATTGAATTCAATGTATTATTATAGTGTTTCCATTGTATTTTATTATTTTAGGTTATATTTGTTTTGTATCGTATTTCATAGTTAAGACATATTCTCAGATCAGATGTGCAACGATGGGTTATGGGTTTAGTGTTGAGAGGGCTCTCAATTCCGGGCTATTCCCAGGAAAGACCTAATTAAATAATTAATGGAATTGAACTCCCAATCATATATAGAGGTCAAGTGAAAGAGCAGCTTGAGCTAAACTCCGCCTCTGTGTTCCCAACACCTTGATATTGTAAATATCAACTTACAATAAAGCTGATTATTATTATTATTTTCCTAGGCTCAAAAAGGATTATTATGGAAATTTATGATACTATTTTTAGTGAAACTAGCATCGTCCGTGTATAAAATTTTCGTGTCAAATTAATGTATCGAGGAAGTGGAGCCCCTTAAATGTGATAGGGATATAATGAATAATCATGAAGAATTCTCCATACTAGAATATGTGCGATATTTAAATTATTGGCAACTTTCCTCGTACTCATTTCGGGATTTTCCACAATTGAATTTGAAACAGCTACCTCAATTGCTGGAGTTCTTGCAGTCCTAGGTATTCCTTTCAATTGATCATTTGGCTCAAAACTTCCTGTTTCACATAACCTTCTGAGGGTGCTTGAACTCGTTCGAGCATCAGGAACCATCATTCCCGTCAGGAAGTCCATACAAGTAATGCATGTCTGCTGATTCGGTATTTATAAAATTTACCATGTTTTTTTTGAATAAACAAGTTCCAATAACATGAATAATAAATAATGTCAGAAGCCGCGTATCTAGATGAGGAAGCGTCAAAATTGTTTGCGTTCATAAAGCAACGGCATTGTTCTTAACATACAAGATATTTTATTTTTTTAACCGAAAACCATCCACCGGATGAAAAAAGTTAGAGCCCATTTTTATGAAGATGGAGGGCAATTATAAAAATAATATTCATTTAAAATCGGTGGCGTATTATTGTATTGATTTTAAAAGGCCACTGTTGAAAATTAAAAAAACCTTTATCCTGGAAAAACAATTTTTTTTGGCGTACCCTTGCATGTATCGGAATTGAAAAATACAAAGTGGTTTCAGATATATTGCGGAAAAACCAATTTATTTGTTGAATTTCACCACCCTGCATCTCAGAAATTAAGCGGTTGCGGATCTATGTTCATATAAAGAATTTGTCATCCAAGGATTACTGCCCTTCAGGATCAACATCAATTATGAGACACCCTGTATTTGATCTGATAGTATTTTTAGACTCTGAGGACCATGATCGGCAGAGATTAACCAATTTTTTTTTAAAGTGGTGATGTCTTCAATAGGTAGTATTTTCAGTTGTAATATCACAAGAGAGTGACAATAAATTGAAAATAGTTCGACAAATTTACGAAAACTTGTTGCCAGGCAATAGATACGAGAGCCCAACGGGCTCGAGTGGCTATTGCAAACGGCAACAAGTTTGAGAAAGGAATCTGGAGAATTATTTTCTAATTTATCGAACTCTCGTGTGGTATTCTAAAGATTAATTTTTGACGTACGTCATAAACACATTGCCTCGCACAATGATATAATGCACTGAACCGGTTTTGATTCATTTCTCACTTTTCTTGCGAATTGATGACAGACGTCAAATTGAAAATATATGTTGCAGACAATAAAAACAAAATACCTCAAATTATTCCCGCGGCAATTTTCTGGAGAATATTTCCACTATAATGATGTTTTGATTGGCCAAAACGTTCATGAATGATTTGAATCAAAAGTTTCCATTGGTTTCTAGAAATGTCAAAAAATAATATGAAATCGTAAAAAGCATTTCAACAGAGCAAAATCAGAGACAAATTGAGATAAATAATAAACTTATTAACATAATCAGATTTTTAACTGTCCTTTGGAATGATGAGACGTAATTCTTTATCAGATAAGAATCGAATGATGGAAGTGGTCCTTTTTTCTGGAACCGGTTACAAAATACACAAATTAAATGAATTCCTTAAACGATATTTGGAGATGTACCGCCACTGCAGCGCGATTACAACAAATCGATCGTGGCATAGCAATACACTTAAAACACAATCGTTGTGTTATTCCGCATCAGGAAATATTTCAGTGGTCAAGATTTATTTCTGGAAAGCATGCAGTCTGCGCCGAATTCCGATAAAATATCGTCTGTTCACTTATTGAGGCAATGGAGTTTTAACGTGATCAGAAAAGGTTTTGTTGAAAAATCAATTTGGGCGAGGAGAATTATTGGTGGTTGGTATTTATGCATACGATTTTTGAATTGATTCAATAGCAGAGTGTTTGATATGAAAAATACACTTCGCCGCAAAATTAACGAATAAATGCTGAATATGTAAAACCAAAGAAGTCTTTAACCACAGCTGCATTCATAAATGTTTGTTCAAATGCCATTCCTCGATTTTTTCAAATTACTAATGAAAATGTAATATGATATTTTGGTCCTTTTGTCATTGTCTAGGTTATTCTTCGTTAACTTATCTTGTGGGTTTTCATCTTTACCGATCACCACTGGCTATTTCTCGCAAATAAGAATGTCAATAGAAGGCAAAATCGCAATGTATCTAAGCAAAAGTGTGCCCACAACGGCCCAACTATTCTGTTTATTAGTGCGCACTCCTACACTATCACTATGACAGCGGAAAAAGGTTGTATACAAGGCGAGGTTCTATCGCCTTTGCTGTGGTTAATGACCGTAGATAATCTGATAGTGAACCTACATGAATCTGGAATTACGACTTAAGGTTACGCCGGTGACCTGATCGTCACTATTAGAGGAAAATATAACGGGATATTATCCGATAGCATACAGACAGCCTTAAATATAATCAGAAGCTGGGTGCACAAAGGAGAGACTGAATGTGAAACCTAGCAAAACAGTGCTGGTTCCATTCACAACGAGGCGTAAGTATGAACAGGAAGCCCCAACCCTGAATGGAACTCAGCCGAAAATAATATACTGATTATATCAAACGATTATCGAACCCATGGACACCTATGCCCCATTAGTATGGTGGCCAAAAACGCAACAGCACTTGGCACAAATCAAGCTGCAGAAAGTGCAGCGGTTAGCCTCTCTGGGAATCGCAGGGGCAATATTCAGGTACCCCACTGCAGCACTAGAGGTAATGCTGAATCTTCCACCACTGCACTTGTGTGTAATGAAAGAAGCGGTAAAAAGTGCCTTCAGGCTGCACCAGGCTGCACCAGGCATCAAACTTGAAGGCTGGAAATCTGATTGGACATTTGTAGATTCAGGAAAATATTCCCATAGAATCCAGGTACAAGCCATCAGATATTTGGAGTGAATTATGGAGTGTTCATGAACAATACTATATATTCACAACAAACAGGCCCCAACTAGGAAGGAATGCATCAGTATGGTATACTGATGGTTCTAAGATGGACGAAAGGGCTGGAATGGGAGTAAGGCTCTCAAAATCCCTAGGCAAAACCCCAACACTTTCTCGAGCAGAAACCCATACTATAGAAATTAGCGCTCAAGAATGCCTTGAAAGAGGCTTCAGGGGGGGCAAAGATCTATATCCTATAAGACAGCCAAGCAGAACTCGAAGCTCTTAAGTCACACTTGTGAGTCCAGACTGACTTGGGACTGCAAACTCTCCCTAAGACAACTGGCTACGAATATATCAGGTTACTCTGACGTGGGTGCCAGGTCACAAGGAAATCAAAGGCAATGCAGAAGCGGACAGCTTCGCTAAGGAAGGCGCGAACACTCAATTTTCTGGCCCGGAACCTTCTTGTGGTCTTTCCAAAGCCCACATTAACGAAGTTTTAGCGCTGGAAAGATGACCAAATTGAACTCCACTGGAATAAGGTGCCAGGGCAAAGACAAGTGGAAGGCTTCTGAGCCAACCGCCAAAAAAAGCTTAACAGCTTCTCGAGTTGGACAAGAAAGACTTAAAACTGGTAACAAGACTGCTCACCGGACATTGTCCTCTGAGGTATCACTTCAAAAAAATTGATAGATCAGACAGTGAACGGTGCCGTTACTGCGTGAACTTCGCTGAAACTTCAGAACACCTGCTTTGCGACTGCCGAGCGCTGTTTCGAAAAAGATCTAGGTTTCTCGAAGGGGTTCCACTAACGCCCTCAGACATCAGGAACTTGGCTCCCAGGAAACTGATTCGAACAGAAGACCTTACAGGTAGAGGAACGGAGAGAGGCTGTGGTCCACCTGCCTTGTGTGACTTGACGCGATGAAAGTTTATTTTTTGACGTATTCCCATACTGTTCTGCCCTTTTCGAACTAAAAAACAAAAGCAAAATGATGAGTGAAGATGACTGTTCCATTTCTGGACCCCCCTAGAACTCACGGACAGTAAATACTGCTTCATGGGATTTGTTGCCAACAAAATCCAGATTTTTTTTAAACTATGCATACCTACAATCGTTTCATAGAATACTGTAAGGATGAAAATGCGAATATTTTGTCAAACATAGTTGTAATTGCATACTTCTTCGAGCTTGGTACCAATGAATGAAATCTTCAACTATTCAATGTTCAACTATTCAATGTTGAAGGCAACCCTTGCAATTTCTTAATATGCAAAACTTCGGTATGAATTGAAACGGTGGGCAGAAGGTTAAAGGCCAATTAATCCAAGATCCAACTGAAGAACAAATCAACAAATTTATCAAGGAAGCTTCAAATGAATAAAATTAGTAGTGTTGAAAATGTTCAGCAAAATAATTCCACTGGTTCCCATGTTCCTCCATTGTTCAATACTTGTACTAATTGTCGAATAACTGTAAATATAACAAACAATAAATTTTTATAATGTGTTAATATTCCTAGAATAAAGTATTACAAGCTTTTATTCAACTTGCTTCGTTCGTATGTCATTCTGTCATTCTTTCTGGTTCAAAATTTGTAATCCATATTTGGAGCACTTGCCGACATTCGACTGAGCTGAAATTCAGCAGGTGTTCATAATTCCGGTGATAATGCATTATGAAATTTTTGTTAGAGAAAAAAACAAAATGGCGGCCCCAAGATGGCGGACGAGTTTCTTGATTGTGGTACGACTCGATTCAAAATTGGTATGTGGAGGTTTTCGGGTAAGAGATTATGAATTTTTCGTCATAATTCAAAAATTCAAGATGGCGTACAAGTTTTGTGATTATGTCCGATTCGATTCAAAATCGGTATGTGGAGGTTTTCGGGGACGGAGATCATGAATTTTCTGTCAAAATTTAAAATTCAAGATGGCGGCTCAAAATGGCGGAGGAGTTCTGTGTTTATGGTCCGATTCTATTCAAAATTGGTATGTGGGGGTTTTCGGGGTCGGAGATTATGAATTTTTCATCAGAATTCACAAATTTAAGATGCGGACGAGTTTTGTAATTATGGCCCGATTCGATTCAAAATTAGTATGTCGAGGTTTTTGGGGTCAGAGATAATGAATTTAGTCGAAGATTATTGATTTTCAGTTAAAATTGAGATGGTCTCCCCATTGAAGGACCAGATAGCTCAGAACTTAGAGGAAAAAAGGCCTCATGATAACGATGTTTCAACGAAAATGCATACTTGAGTACTGAAAAGAACAAAATGAAATAATTACATAATAAAACAACTTCTTAAAGACAAGCTTTTATTCAAATGCACTAACAAGTGGAAAGTGATTGCGTTGGATGTGTGACGTGGGTTATTCCGTGAGTTATTGATTCGAAAGCTTGTCGCGCAAAGTTTTCAGTTCGAATACAAAATCGACAAGCTTTTGTATCTATAACTCACGGAATAACCTACGTCACACATCCAAAGCAATTATTTTTCACTTCTTAGTGCATTTGAATAAAAATATACTCATTTACCTATCAATTCAACATCCATATTCAAGCAAGGTTTAAGCAATTCCACAATTTCACTTATCCCACCTCTCTTGGTTTTTGTCTATTGCAAGCCTGGTGCCCAAACAGTTGAATTTACTCATGTACTATCTTATTGACAGTGGCCTAATTTGAAAAAGTAGTAATAAGTCATTAGTTGAACCTTACCCTACCCAAACAAATCTGACCAGCCTAATCAGTACAAGTGTTCAAATCGTTTGTTTTTTTTTATCAGATTATTGAAATTTACAATTTTATAGACACATTCTTGGTATATTACCGTCCATTCAGAAAATGAAAACGAATTGAAAGCAATCCAAACAAGAATGTTAGGAAAAAATAGACGAGCACAAAAGTCAAAAGTCAAAAGTTTTTTATTTCTTTTTGGACAATATACATTGTATGAGAAAAAGTCAGTGTGGAAGTGTATATAGGCGAGTAAAATTACTAATTACTAATACATATATAAAAAGACAAATAAAATATTGTCAAATCTGTTTAAAATAAAATAAAAGACAAAAAAGAAAATCACTGCTTTCCAATGAAAAATTCATTCATGTTATATGGACATAAGTTTGTTAGATAGCTTCTCAACTGATATTTGAACGTCTTTTCACCTTCAATATTTTTTATAGATAGTGGTATATGGTTTAAAATTTTTGGGCCAATTCGTTCAGGAGCGTTATATGTGATATTCACACGGCTCTTGGGCAGATGCAGATCATTTTTATTTCGGGTATTATACTGGTGTAGATTCTTATTTTTACAAAACATGATTCCGTTCTTTTTGACGAAAACACATATCTCAAAGATATGAAGTGCAGTCAAGCTGAGAATTCTCAGTTTTTTTAAAGACTCTCGACATCAGATGTGGAATCATCTGCGACTGAAAGATAAACTTTAGTCACTATCTTCCATCGTCAAGATAACCTCTTGTGGGGTATTCATGATTTTATGAACATCCTATTTATATTTTCAACAAATCAATCTATCATACCCCATGACAGGTTTTAATGTCAGAAAACACTAATTTCAAAGTGTCTCTCCAAAAGAAATGATTCTAACTTTTTCCATCTTTGCAAAGTGAGATTGCTTCTTGAAAATGTGTTTTCCATTTCTTCCGGTCTTCCTGATGATCGTGGAAGCGTGAAATAGATTTTCGTCGACAAAAATGTATTGAAGACCTAGTGAATGCGATGTCTCTCCTGCGTCAATGTTACGAATGATTTCTGGTGAGTACTCTCTTTTGAAAAACATTCTTCTTTGCCTCATTCATCTTTATGAGTTCTTAATTAAGACTGGAATAGAAAATCAAATAACTATCTGAATGAAAATGCAAATTTTCAATTTCAGATTTTTTCTTTCTTTTGAGTTAGGGCCTTTTCGGAATATCTATCAGATGTAGTTCAATATCCAGCGTGGCTTTAGCCGGGAAAGTAGTTGTTTTCTGTTAGACATTCACAAAAAATAACTTCATTTTAATCGTGGAATTTTCAATTCACAAAAAAATCTTTCTATCAATATCCAATTGAGAATGTTTCCCTTTTCAACATGAATACCCCACAAGAGGTTATTTCGACGATGGAAGATAGTGACTAAAGTTTATCTTTCAGTCGCAGATGATTCCACATCTGATTTTATGAACATCCTGTTTATATTTTCAACAAATCAAGTTATTAAAGTGTTCGGTTTGAAAAACTTATCTAATATCTAATTTTCAAAAAATGTTCAGATTCTCACTTGGAGATCTGTAACAGTTAATGAGTTAATGATTATTTTTTTATGCGTCCACTCGATTCCGCACACTTCGATATCCTTTTCAATGCAATATGTACTAAAATCTAGGTTCTTGACATTTAGGTGGGTTTTTACATAAATGGCAACTCCGCCTTTTTGAAATTCAGTTCTGCTAAAAGAACTTGCTAATTCAAAATTTTGTGTGCACGATAATGTACTGCGTATAATTGAAAATGTTTTCTTCATAGGAAACAATATTAAGGTACCATTACACGGCGTGTGGAGTGCCATGCCGATGACTACGTGCGAAACTTTTCACGCCGCATCATTCTCACGACGAGTGGCGTGTCAGTTCACACGCCAGGCGCGTCACTCCACACGCCGTGTAATGGTACCTTTAAGTTTGTCAGCAACTTGTACTCACGTTCATCACCTATCGGGAATACACCCAACGGGAAAACACCATACGATTTTATCAATATTTTTGACATTTTTACTCATTTTGACTATCCATTCTGAAATATTTCGTGCCTTATGTTCATAAAAATACTCGACAATATCACACGATAATGTACACGTGAATAAAAAACAAAATTGAATGGATATTCAAATTAACAAACATCATCCCTACCCTATAAAAAATAATCTTTTCGGAGGCGCCCCTGAATAATGTGAATTAGGTCATTCATCATGTCCTTCGTTAAAAACAACCCTAAAGAAAATTCCAAAACATGAAGAAAAATAAATTACCGGCACCTCCTTTGTTGAAACATGGAAACAGACCGTGTTGGAGCACTCACATTTTCCGTTTCTTTGTCCAAGATTTATTCGAGCAACGGTGGAGTGGAAATTATGAATCATTCTTCATTGTTATTCTTCGTTCGACAATCATGTCTAATTACTTAGTGTCAAGAACCGAAGGCTTAGAGAAAATGAGATATATTTCCAGGAAAGGAAAGGGTGTGCGTGCTGTGTTGAGGACTCTTATAAGAAAAGTGGCTGTAAATTATAATTCTGAAAATTTATGAGAGAGTTTTTGATATTTTCTAGTGATCTAATGATGGAGTCATGTGAGGTGTTATCGAAAGCACCCTCATGTCTATGAATGCACATACACCCATTCCTTGTATATCTTCCAAGTATATCTTCTTAATGCTTTCAAGCAAGCATTGTAGAGCGTTCATTGTTGGTATTCCTGCTCAATAAACAAACTGTTTTTTGTGAGGCGGTCTGTCTATAATTTTCTCCAGTGTTTTCAGGAGAAAGGAGGTGTTTGATTATCCACGCCCACAAATTTTCGAAAGAATCTGTCGTTCCGTTTTCCTGATACTTCTAATGTTCCATTAACCGTGAAACACCATGTATTAGGAACAATCATATTTCAATTACATATTCGACACACGGGTCGATGATAAACAATCGGTTGCTTTATTTTTGAACAGGGTATTGATTGCAATTGAAGGTGTCAATTCCAAATCTTCCCACCCTTAATACCTTCCCTTCCAGTAAATAATATGAGGAATAAAAAAATCAGGTTAATTATTTTCAAGGGGGATATTTTTAATGAATATTTGTAGCCCTCGTGTTTCAACTTCTCAGGAGAGGTAGATGTTACCCTTAGAAACTTAAATGGGAAGGGAGGGTCTAATGGCACATTATTTAAAACGGCATTTAATTCTCTTTCCAATGGTACCCTGACTTATTTTTTTTTATAAGCAGGTTTCGAAAAATAGCGTTTTTAGATTTCGGAAGGAATTAGAACTTGCCTGCACTGAGATGCATTATTGTATTGACTCTCCTTTCGATAAAAATGGTTAGAAGAGTAGGTGGCTCCGTTCCAATCCTTGAATAACAGGAATAAGGAAAAATCTATTCTACACTTGTAATTTTTTATTTGTTGGTTATTTTCCTTTTACAAAAAAACTTTCAATTTGCGAGAAAGAAATTTTAAACATGGGATCTACTTACGTCTATCTTACAAACCGTTCAAAATGTTGTCCATTTTTCTCAAAACAGTAATAAAGTCTGTTTTCCGACGACCTACCTGAAATACGTATCATTTCGCACTGTAAACTAGTACACAAAATAAGATATTTCGCACTAGTGCGAAATATTTCATTTCGCACTATTGCGAAATGAAATATTCATCTCCACGCTCTGCGATTGGTGCGATTACCTAATATAGTTAACTATACCTGATTTTAACTCATAGGTAGCTGTGACAATGACATGTCTACAAACGAATTCACAACATTATAGTGTCAATGTGATTTACCAAGTAGATAGGTACCGAATCGTATAATTTGTTCAGTTTTCTTTGCTGCAATGTCATCCGACGATGAAATGGTAGATTCTACTCCCCCAGAAGTATGCAATTTAGCAAACGAAGCAACGAAGCAATTGCTGCCAGAAAAATCAAAACAGAAGTATGATTTGGCGTACGATAATTTTATGGCGTGGAAAGAAAGGAGTAACGCAAAAAGCTTCTCCGAGGTTGTTTTATTGGCTTACATAGGAGAATTGGGAAATAAGTACAAGCCAAGTACTGTCTGGTCAATATATTCTATGTTACGAACATCCTTGATAGCTAAACATAACATAAACATTGGAAATCACCTGAAACTGAAAGCGGTACTCAAAAGACACTCAGACGGATACGAACCAAAAAAATTAAATATTTTAAATTCCCAGCAAATCAAACAATTCATGGAGACTGCTCCGGATGAGAAATATTTGTTAATCAAGGTATGTTTTGATTTGCATTTACAGTTGATTTATTTAGAATGAGGTTTTTTTATGAAGAATATTGAAATTTTACTAATTTACTACTCATATTTTGTATCAATAAATCGTTGTTTATGACAAATAATATTAATGTCATTCAGTAGCTCAATGCGTCAATGTATCGACAAACATACAATATAGAATGTATGGCGTTGGTTCGAATCCTGACGGAGAACCTTTTTTTTTATTTGAATGTTTCATAATTAAGGAGTGATAATCATGTCACTTATAATCTCATTTTATAGTAGATATATTATACAAATTGTCTAAATTATAATTTTTTTTGTCAAGATAAATGTGTATTTTAATCATTCTAGGTTGCCTTAGCATTCGCTATAAACGGAGCTCTGAGACGAGCTGAATTGGCCAATGTGAAAATAAACGATCTGAATGATGTAACAACTGCATTAATTATACTTCGCTGCTCCATCCTCGTAGATCAGAATGTAGTTTCCATATAAACGTACTCAATCCACGAGTGTCATCAAACTAAAAACAATGAAACACTCCACCTCTGTCGGAGGCCCGCCTGCTTACTCATTCCAAATTTTTCGTGCTCCAGCACGTACGTGTCATATTTAAGTGGAAAAGTTTGTGGTGAAAATGAAAAGAAAGACTGTTGAATTATCAATCATTAAGAAGAAATTGCGGAAATTGCAGTCACTGGTGGAAAAGTTCACTGAAAGTGAGTACATATTAATTTGATTGGGAAACTTTGTTAATGTTCGTTAGACTTTGGTTAGTTCCTCGAATCTTCGAATACATAGTTAGAATTCAAAAATTATTTGAATATTTTAACCTTCACGAAATGACAGAAAACGTGTACTGCAGTGTTTTCATGTCTATTCTGAAGGGGAATAGGTATTATATATTTCCCTATAATGTAGTGGAAATTACCCAACATATCAGACCATAACCTCAACATGTGGAAGTTTTACTGTACTGCAGTGAAATTATCTGCCCAAAACTAAATTTGTTAGGTCTGTATTACATTTTGAAATCTCTATACTGTAGTAGATGGAAAAATATGATAGTTGAATCCTTTGATCATATAGAAAGAACTCGGGGTGTGGCCCGTTGGGACTCTTCAACAGTAAAAACTTCTGTTAGCCTAGATTGAGCTCCTGTATAGGCCAACTAATTCAGGGTCTATGCAGAAAGAACTTGATAATAATAATCATAATAATAATAAAAATAATAATAATACGATAACGACACAAGCTCAAATTCATGCCCCAGTTGGAAATTCAGAAATTCTGAGAATTCTTGGTGATGATCCAACTACTCCCAAACAAATTGGGAAACCACTCCCAGAGGAGTTAGTTGCGAGGTGGTTGTACCACCGGATTGGACAGGGAAACCAAAAATTCCCTGGAAGAAATCTGGCCTTTGGCTCCAAATTGTCCTTTTCTATCTGGACCAAAGTTGAATGTAGAAATAACCCCATTATTGAAGGACTTATCTGTCAAACAGGATGCTTTCTATTCAAAACTTCAAGATAATATCGGACGAAGTTTAAGCGCATTGGGAATTAGTTTGGACATTCTCCTGAATAGTAAAAATCTCGAACGAAGTGAGGTTATATCGCCACTGGTCGACTCGGCTAAAATATTAGGCGAGATACATTTTTCTCTTTCTGGTCACAGAAGATTCTGTATTGGCCCTAGTGTGGACTCCTCCATGAAAAAAATATTGGAACTGGGAAAAGTTGATGGATCTCTGTTTGGATGTGACTTACTGGAGCGTCTCAAGGTTGCCCAAGAAACAGAAAAATCCACACAGAAAATGAAAATAAAGCATACAGCCCCAGGGTTTAAGCCGTCTTTAAACCGGCGCGCTGTTGTCAACTCCAAGATGGAGGGAAAGCCAGCAATGAGGGACAAATTCATCAAAAAATATGGAGTGAAGAGCAGGGAGAGAGTTCGAAAATAGAGGTAAATTATGCTGGAAGGCTGAAACATTTTCAAGCCAACTGGCAAAAAATAACACAAAATAAGTTAATTCTGGAATGGATTTCTGGCTACAAAATACCATTTTTGGGCAGACCACGCCAAAATCATTCTCCAAAACTCAGGCAATTCTCTCCTTCTGAGCATAAACAAGAGGTGAAAAAATTATTCAAGATGGGAGCCATTGAAAAATGTGAAAATAAAAAAGGACAGTTTCTGTCAAGTTATTTCTGTGCTAAAAAACCAAATGGTTCCTTTAGATTTGTACTAAATCTCAAAAACTCAAACACATTTGTAGAAACTGAACATTCCAAAATGGAGACTCACAAAATAGTGGAGCATATCATTTTCCAGGATGCCTATTTGTCATCACTGGATTTGAAAGATGCATATTTCATGATTCCTATATTCGAGAAACATCGAAAATATTTGAGGTTTTCTTTTGATGGTCTTCTTTATGAGTTCAATTGTTTGCCATTTGGTCTCTCGGTAGCTCCATAGGTGTTCTGCAAAATTTTGAAACCCGTAGTTCAGAACCTTAGAAATAGAGGGTTTGCCTCTGTAAATTACCTAGATGATTTTTTATTGGTAGGAACATCATATATAAATTGTTCTGAGAACGTTCTAGAAACGCAGAGACTTTTAAAAAGTTTGGGGTTCATCGTTAATTCTCAAAAAAGTGTAATCCTACCAAATAAATATGGAACATTTTTAGGGTTCATATATAACACCGAAGAAATGTCAATTTCTTTACCAGATAATAAAAAACTGAAAATTTCCAAAGAATTAAGACGTCTTAAAAAAATTAAAAGGTGTAAAATCCGTTATTTAGCAAAAATAATAGGTTATTTAGTTTCGGCATGCCCAGCTGTTCTATATGGGTGGATGCATATAAAAAGGCTGGAAAGTGCAAAAATTTTAGAACTGAGATCAAATCAAAAAAGATATAATGAAATCATGACTTTACCATCTTCAATAAAAGAAGATGTCACTTGGTGGCTTGATAATCTGCAAAAATCCAAGAAATCACTGTTGTACAACAAGAAATTCATATTAGAAATTTTTGCATCCCCTACAGGGTGGGGGGCGTTATGTGGTACAGAAAAAACTCGGGGGTTTTGGTCGGATCAGGAAAAAATCCTCCATATAAACAGTTTGCAAATGTTAGCTGCCTTCAACGTCTTAAGAGCGTTTGCAAATAAATTGAAAAATTGCAGTATTTTATTGCGGATAGACAACACCACTGCTATATCGTACATAAATAAAATGGGCGGTGTACGGATAACTACACTCAACGAAATATCAAGACAGATATGGCAATGGTGTGAGAATAAAAATATATTTCTCTTTGCGTCATATATAAGCTCAAAAGAAAATATCACAGCCGATAAAGAATCAAGGTATAAATCATATGAATCTGAATACTCTTTAAATAATACAGTTTATGACAGTATTATCAAAATATTGGGTATACCGGAAGTGGATCTCTTTGCATCGCACAACAATAAAAAGTGCGAAAGATTCATATCGTGGAAAAGAGACCCCAAATCAATAGCAGTAGATGCTTCTACCATTCAGTGGAACGAATTTTTTTACGCTTTTCCCCCCTTTTCAGTCATTACTAGAGTGCTGAATAAAATTATATTGGAACAATCAGAGGGAATTGTAGTCGTCCCACTATGGAAAACACAACCATGGTATCCACTGTTTACGAAATTGTTGAGCAGCAGACTCTTAACCTTCAGACCCAGTTCTGATCTAATTCTTTCATCTTTTAGGGAAAGTCACCCAATATGGAAACAGCTTACCCTGGTGGCAGGGAAGCTCTCAGGCAAGCGTTTATTTCAAGACGAACACCGGAGTCATCTATAGATATACTTCTAGCTTCGTTAAGCCAATCAACCTTCAATCAATATAACTCATCTTATAAAAAATGGTGGAAATTCTGCGAAGAAATGAATATGGATCCTCTTGCAGCAAACATGTCTCAAGTTCTTTCATTTTTAGACAAATGTTTCAATGCGGGATTATCATATCAATCGGTATGTACTAATAGATCAGCATTATCTTTGTTGCTACCAAATATAAAAGATAATGAAATGATAAGTAGATTCATGAGAGGGGTTTTCAGGTTGAGACCCTCATTTCCCAAATATCAAAGTACTTGGGATCCACATTCAGTTCTACAGGAACTAGAAAAATGGTATCCTCTTGATTCTCTTTCTCTTGAAAAATTGACTAAAAAGCTTGTAACTTTATTAGCACTTGTAACGGCGCACAGAGTTCAAGCTCTGTCATTTATTACTATTGATAATATTAAAAATGCCAATGATCGTATAGAAATACAGATAACTGACCTCATTAAGACATCTAGACCAAAAGTTCACCAACCAGTTATTTATTTAAATTTTCATAAAGACAAGCCAGAATTAAGTGTTGCTTCAGCGCTACTACATTATTTAAAAAAGACTGAAGCCTCAAGACTGAATACCAAATATGTATTTTTAACTATCAAAAGCCCCCACTCTGCAGCTTCTCGACAAACCTTGAGCAGGTGGATTAAAGACACCTTAAAATGTTGTGGAATTGATGTGAATCAATACAAAAGTCATTCCACAAGACATGCATCGACCTCGGCAGCTCTGCGTTGTGGTGTTAATATAGAAACAATTCGTGCCAAAGCAGGTTGGTCCGAGCGTTCGAACTGTTTTGTGAGGTTCTATAACAGACCCCTAGTAGAGAATAAGGGCCTTGACAGTATTATTATTGGCAATCATTAAAACATGTGGATGTGATGTAATGTCAAAATTATTGGAATATATATTGTTGGGTAGATCGTTTTCATTTATCTCTCAACATCTACATTCTGATCTACGAGGATGGAGCAGCGAAGTATAATTTATGGATTAAATGACTCACCTGAGGAAGTTTAATCCAAATTATGCGAGCTGCTCCTTCCTCGTAGATCAGTCCCACCCAAGTTCCCAAAAATGTATATATAATGATTTACAAATGAGCCCCTAACGATCTTAACCCTAGCCTCAAAATCTGGAATGAGTAAGCAGGCGGGCCTCCGACGAAGGTGGAGTGATTGATTGTTTTTAGTTTGATGACACTCGTGGATTGAGTACGTTTATATGGAAACTACATTCTGATCTACGAGGAAGGAGCAGCTCGCATAATTTGGATTAAACTTCCTCAGGTGAGTCATTTAATCCATAAATTGTAAAGGTTCCGGATACCAAAAATAAAGTACCACGAACTTTTATATTGACAGAAACATTTTATGAAATATATAAAAAGTACGCTGATCTACGACCCAAAACCATGGTGGATAAAAATAACAGATTTTTCATTAATTACCAGAAAGGTAAATGTACCTCCCAGTTTGTGGGAATTAACAAGTTTGGTGCAATGGCCAAAGAAATCGCTACATTTTTGAAATTACCAAGCCCAGAAAACTACACTGGTCATTCATTTAGGCGTTCTTCAGCCACAATATTAGTGGATAGTGGCAGTGACTTATTGACTCTGAAAAGGCATGGCGGCTGGAAAAGCAGCACAGTCGCAGAGGGTTATATTGATGAATCAATCAATAAAAAAATGAAAATATCCAATCAAATAACCCAATCCATTGAACATGCAACAACCTTCACACCAGAACTATTCGGAACTAGCTCGAAATCACAATCAGTCCCAACTGCGAGATCATCAACCTCCACTACAGTTTTGGAAACTAATAATAATATTTTGACGGGAATTAATAATCGAGCCATTCAAGGTTTGATAAAAGAAAATAATAGTATTCCGTTAGTACTGAACAATTGTTCAAATATTACCATCAATAATAATTTTTCCAATATTTCATAAATACAGACCAAAATTTACCCACATATTTTTGTTAAATGTTCAATAAAATGTGTTCTCTTTGTGTGATACATCTTTCTTATATGCTTCTTCAGGCAATTGAATTGGTTTCCTGTAAAAATGATTTGTAAGTAGGTAATACAGTCATGCGAAATTAAAATCCGACATACCTATGTTTTTCATGTAGGTCGTCGGAAAAGTATTGTGTACACTCGTGCGGAAATTGGATACTTCATACTCGTTTGACAAGATGATGAACCACTCGCCTACGGCTCGTGCTTCATCATCTTGTCGAACTCGTATGAAATATCCTATTTTCCGCACTAGTTGCACAATATACTATTTCGAACGCCTCTCTAACATTTCGAAAAACTTCACCGGGAATTGACCGGCATGCTGCTGTATTTCGTCTTTTAAGTTCATCAATATCAGCAGGTTGTGTTTTATAACGGATTTAAGATGTCCCTGAAGAAAGAAATCTAAGGGAGTTAGATCCGGTAATCTCGAAGGCCATTCAACTACTCCCCTTCTGCCAATCCATCTATTCAGGAATCTCTTGTTAAACCACTGTCGGACGGCAAGAAAATAATGAGGTGGAGCACCGTCCTGCTGGAAATGTAACAGATCCTCCTGCATCAATTTGAGTTTCTAGCTCGTGAGTTATAAGAGGATAGATAGTATCTTCAAGCATATCAAGGTACAGATTGCCGGTCAAGTTTTCTTCAAAAAATAAAGGACAATAATGGCATTTCCAAGAATACCAGCCCAACTTTTTGTATAGGTGTTTGTATGTCCTTCTGGAAAAACATGCGGGGTTTCGTCACTCCAATAGCGACAATTTTGTCTACTAACATTACCATTCAGAAAAAATTAAGATACTACCAAATCGTCAAAATTTGCTGAACAATTTTATGCTCAAAACAGATCTGTATCTGCAATCGTCTTCAGGTGAATACCGTACCAGTATTCGCCTGAAGACGATTGCAGATACAAGCATTCGAAACGTCGTGAAAACCTTTTAAATCCATTAAGACGGTGGACGTCCGAAACGAGAGTAATCAAATTATCTACCTCGTTAACAACTCTTAACCTCAAAATAAAAAAAGTACTTATCCTACTCAGAATAGAACACATTCCACATAACATACCTTTTGTCTGTTTGTTCAATATTTTACTTTGTAATATGTATAACATTGAATACTTTACTGGGCTTGTCTTGTCTGAATTCTTATTTGCAAAATAAATAAAAGAGTAATAAATAAATGAACATTCACACGTTAGAGACGATCGAATTTTGTGAATCAAGATTCGTTTAATGACCATCGACGAACACGAAATCCTAGACATAGTCAGGCGGAATACAGTGCGCCTGATTTAATATTGAAGATAATACGCTGCGTGATTACCTGACTGGTATCATAACTTTAATTGCTGTATCCGAACATGGAGTATGATATCAGGTTATCGGGGCAACAGATGAACGCACGTAATTAGGGAGAATAATTTAATTGAGTACTAGTGTAATAATTCTGCACATATATTCAATTACATGTCAATGGCGGCAAGAGAATCGTCCCGTTGTCCCAGTAGTAGGAAGCATCAATTAAGAGATATTTGGTCGAATGGGTATGATTCTATAGATCATTCGCTAGGGTCAGTATGAGGTCGGGCAGAAGAATATTCACTATTTCGTGGAATGCTTTTTAGGTACCCATCGAATTCGGGGCAAATGGAATATGCCAAATGTGCGGCTATGGAAATAAAAAAGAAAGATTTCACAATTTGTTTATTGATTCGTTCGTAAAGGTATATTCATTATGACTACCCCCCAGCGATCAAGTAATATAATCATGCGAAAAAAAAAACGGGTTATCGACGGAAATATCCGTTTTGACGTCCTCCGCGACGATTAGGATCATTTCTAGAATGTATTCTGTCTGTCCGTCCGTCTGTTTGCTTTTTAGTCTACAGGGTGCGAAAGTATTTAGGAGGTGATTCCTTCTCGAAAATAAAAGGGATTCTTTCATATAAACAAAAGCTCTTAGGCCTTTCCTTCAAAAGTTACACGCTTCCAGAAATAAAGATTTTTTTTTAAACATGCTGAAGAGTTGAAGAAATGGCATTCTGTGGGCATGTTCTTCCAATAAAAAGGCTACCTATGAATATATTTTTTGGTTCTGTTGTGATCTTTTAAAGTGGTGAAACATGCAACCCCTACTCCATTTTTTACCAGAACTTTTCAACGAAACAAAATTTCCCAATAAAAAAAATGGGTTGAAAAACACGATTCATTGCACGACTTTTTCAACTCCTGTGTTGTGTCCATAAAAGCAATAGTATCCTAAAAACAATACTGTTACTCCACTGGCCTATTTTATCGGGGTAAAATCCCTCAAAGGAAACACCAGTGGTATGCCCGGTTATATACAGGGTGTTATAAATCAACACACCACACCTGTAACACAAAATGTTGAGACTGGGGAGAAATACTCCACATCTGACCAACCAAATGTTAAGACTGTACAGGGTGTTATTTATTTAAAAACCACACACCCGACCACCAAATGTTACGCCACTGGTCTATTATTGAGGGATCACTCCTTCAATTAAAAACCAATAAACGCTGAAGAAATCTCAGATATAGGGTTAATATATTTGATTAATCCTCCCTTGTGAAGTTACTCGCCAAAGTTGATTACTTTGACGTATAGTGAGCATCAATTATTTGGGAATATTCGAACCGAGATTATTTCCCGAGAGCGGCTTCGAAAAAATATCTTTTTCTCTCTATACTTGGGAATGTGAGGCGTTCATATGGAAGCACGTTCCGTTTCTCAGAAAGATTGTGAAATAATGCACTTGGGAAAGCATTACAAATATACAAATATATTTTATGAAAGTTAAAAAGTATTTCATCCGTTCTATACACGAATAAAATGTTACAATAGTCATAGAATAGGAGAGATTTTATATGAAGTCAGTTTTTGTCAGTCTCAAAATCGAGTAGACTGAATATAAGAAAAATTTACATCAATTGTTGAAGCGATTATTGATAAATCTCAATTGAAAATTTATGGCAATATAAAATATGGAGATACCTTTAAAAACACGTAACAAAATTATAAATGATTCAATTTGCCCAAAACATAAGATACAGAAAAATATATGAACTTACTCCATACCACTCATTCACTCAGTTGTTTGTTTTACACGATATAAGTTTCATTTGTTCAATAGTTTATTCATTTCCGCGAAAGTTGTTTATTTACTTTTGAATTTCGCTGTATATTAGACTATAGTTGAATGGGTACTATTTTTCTTTGAGGTCATGAACTATCGATTAGAGGTTTTCGTTGACGTATCTCGAATCTTGAAGCATTGATAAAATAATGTTTAATTTTGGTAAAGACTGTTTACTTTGTGTATTCAATTTGTGGCGTCCTTACTAGATCAATTCCGGTTTAACTTGATTTGACTTTTCTTTCTTAATAGTTTCGCAAGTTCACTGCAAGATGATTATATGCGTATACTTCCTATCTTTATTTCACTACTTGGTAATCGAATGGAACCTGACCTCTTTTGAGAGGATATGTTACTAGAGCAACGTCTGTGAACCGAATCATCCTGTTGGTAGCGTCATCGCGCCTTTTATATAATCTACCCTATCATGGCTTGGCTTTGATCGTTCGCGGGTCAAACTCCTAACATCGTAGTTATCTGCTAGCTGTCATGATGAATCACTTCCTTAGTAAATAATGGCTTGTTACTGTCGTCAAAAAAATTTATGAAAAAATTAAGATTTATCTATTTCGTGGCCGTATTGCACTCAGCGAGCTGTCAAAATCTATGATATGTAGCGTATTACTCTTGAAATTCCTTAGATAGGCTTAACATAGTAAGTGATGATTTGTTTATGAGTCATTTGTAAAAAAGGGATTTTTTCCCATATGCATTCCGAGTCTGGCGGGTAGCAAAATATTTTTAACGGGCCCTATGTATCAGTTTGGTCGCGGATTGTATTTCAAACTTTATTTTTATTCCCAGTGAATCTGTTTTCTGGCTGTAGAGTTCATATTTATTAATATCGTGTTGTTTCTTATGCTTGAAAATTTTTCTGTACTTATTGGGGCATGACAATACAACATTTCGAGCAGTTTTTATAACTCTTTGCCTTTTTTTGATGTCATACATATAATTCTGTTTTGTTTGTTTTTTTATAGCGATATCCTACATATTAAAACAAAACATGGTACTGGTACATGCCTACATTAAAAGTTAGAACAAGTGGAATAATTTTAAAATACTACGATTGAAATCACAAGTTGTGTAAACGAAACGTGAAAGTCACCTACTAGATTTTTTCGATTCCATTTACAGAAGATCCGTTCATGCACAATGTTGTATTTTATTTTTTATTAGGAAACTAAGGCTTTCACGGACACAACACATGAGTTAAAGAAGTTTCGCAATGAATCGTTCTTTTCAACACATATTTTTAAATTAGGAAATTTTGTTTCGTTGAAAAGTTCTGGTAAAAAATGGAATAGGGGTTGCATGTTTCACCCCTTTATAAGATCACAACAAAATTAAAAACATATTCATAGATAACCTTTTTATTGGTAGAACATGCCCACAAAATGCCATTATTTCTAATCTGCAGCAATTTCAAGAAACAAAAAAAAAATTTTTTCTAATTTTTGGAAGCGTGTGCCTTTTCTAGGAAAGGCCTGAAAGCTTTTGTTTACATGAGATTCTTCAAATATTCAGCAATCTCAAGAAACAAAAAAAAACATAATGTTTTTCTAATTTTTGGAAGCGTGTGACTTTTCTAGGAGAGGCCTAAGAGCTTTTGTTTACATGAGAGACCCCCTCTAATTTTCGGCAAGGAGTCACTCCCTAAAAACTTTCGCACTCATTTGATAATTTGTTTATTCCTATAAAAGGTTTTTTTTTATATAATTTAATTGTTTCAGTACATATTGCTACAAAAGTGTGTTTTTACTACCTTTTGGTGAAAGTGCTGAGACAAAACCAACCAGCACACTCACCAAATCTTTGTAATATAAATTCGCCATTTTTTATTTTGACGATCTTGGTGAGACTACCAGGTTACAGCTATGAAATTATTGTATTGTCATTGGTTCTTAATACGTATGCAATTCCAAATAATTTGGACTCTGGAAGTGGTGAAAATCAATTTCAAAGATTCCTTACATATATTCATAACACACATACATAGAGGTGAAGCTAATAAAGCATGTTATAGCTTTGATATACACCTAATGACATATATCTGACATAAATTGTGCAAAAGGCCTGCCCTGGTATAAATATTTCTCTCGACCGCCATGTGGCTAGTTATGCTGAACTTTATTTTGTTCCTGCACCTGCTCTAACATAAACAATTTTTTTGTGGGTCGTTAAACCTGTTTAATGTAATAAAGTTTTGTTGTGAGTCTAAGGGATGATATATAAACCTTGTAAGTATTTGGCCATAAATTTTATGATCAATTTCCTATTTTTGCTTTCATAACTCAAACATGCAGGTAATAAAGCCTGGGCTTTAGTAAAAAAGTGTGAACATCATTTTCTTCTCATAAAAAAGACCAGAATCACGACAATTGTAAAAACAACAGGTAACAAAGCACGGGCCTTTATTCCTGTAATTATTTAAATGAATTATTGTCTTATGATTAGTGTAAAATAAATATAAAATTATGGAGACGACTGTGAATGATCTTCCCTCAAAATAAATAAAATTATATAATGATAATAGTTTTGTTAATATAATAGCATGGGCTTAATTTTTTGCAGTAGCAGATTTGAAGACCAACTGTGGTACTTTTATGTTTGTAAATTTTATACGATTTCCAGATATATATTAATTAATTTTTGTACAATGACCTCCCAAGTGTCTTATCATCTGAGGTTAATAAAAGTTGAAAAAAATAAACAGAGTTTTTTATAAAAAATAACTGATACAAAACCTCTTCAAGCCATGTACTAAAACGTAATTATTTCTTGTTGAATTATTTGGTTTCAAAAAGCTTGTCGCGCGAATTGTAATTGAATTAATACTCCGACAAGTTGTTACTGACCAACCAATCATTGTCCCATGAATACTCCGTGAAAATTAAATACTTACCAACCAATCACTGCCCAATCAAATTAATTGGTACCTTATTTTAGGAACACTTCGCCCGACAAGCTTTTTGAAACCAAATAATTAGCCAAAAAATAATAAAATCATTGTCAGCGATGACTCAAACTCATTTTATACGTTTTAGTACACGGCTTGAATGAAAACTTTGCCTTTAAAAAAATTCCTTGATTTTTAGTTAGCTTCTAATAGATCATCGTTATTACAATGTCTCTATCCTGTGAGGTTTGAGCTGAAAGAAATCACGATCTCCAATCCCAAAATCTCTCACACACCAATTCTGAATAGAATCTGACCATAATCACAAAACTCGTCCGCAATCCTGAGTTCTTCCTGTAGGTTTGAGCTGAAAAAATCAATCTCCACCAAACCCACAACAATTTGATAAAATGACATAATCAAAAATCCCCATCTTAGGGCCCCATTTGAATTAAATTTTGACAAAAAATTCAAATCTCCGACCGAAACCCCCAACCAATTTTGAATAATTGGACAATATTCACAAAACTGGTCCTCCATCTTGGAGCTGCCATATTAAATTCATGAATTTTGACAAAAATCTTATAATTTCCGACCCCGAAAACCCCCACATACTAATTTTGAATCGAATCGGACCATAATCACAAAACTTGGAGCCGCCATTTTGTTTTTTCTTCAACAAACAACATTTCATATTGCATTGTCACCGGAATTATGAACACCTGCCAAATTTCAGCTCAATAGGATGTCGGCAAGTGCTCCAAAAATGCATTACAAATTTTGAACCGGAAAGATTGGCAGAACGAATGACAGAACAAATAACAGAACGAATGACATAAGAACGAAGCAAGTTAAATAAAAGCTTGTGAAAATAGATCATCACAGGATAGGATGTTATTCAAAAAAAAAATGCTGATTTCTGTAGTGTTTTCGAATAAGATACATCTCCTTGTCTATTCGAGGCCGATGATAATATCAATAATAGTAATAATAATAGTGAAAAAAAAATTTATGATAATAGTAATAATAATGATAAGCTGTCTCATTTCATTCAATTTAGACCAGTGGTCCACTAATTGTACCATACTCAATATTTGTGATTATTTTTACACGCTTTTAATTAGCTTCACTTGTATGTTTGTTTGTAACCGACTCCTTTGGGTGCGATTTTGACCCACTTCCAGACGTCCAAATGATCTGAAATTTGGCAGGTGTACATAATTCCGGTGACAATGCATTAAGAAATTTTTGTGTGGAAAAAAAAACAAAATACCGGCTCCAATATGGCGTACGAGTTTTGTGATTATGGTCCGATTCGCTTCAAAATTGGTATCTGACGGTTTTCGTGGTCGGAGATTATGATTCTTTTGTCAAAATTGGAAAATTCAAGATGGCGGCTCCAAAATGGTGGACGAGTTTTGTGATTACGGTCTGATTCTATTCAAAATTGAGATGTGGGGGTTTTTGGCGTCGAATATTATGATCATCTTGTGAAAATTGAAAAATTCAAGATGGCGGCTTTGAAATGGCGGCCGAGTTTTGTGATTATGGTCTGATTCTATTCAGAATTGGTATGTGGGGGTTTTTCGGGTCGGAGATTATAATTACCTAATTTGATTAGATTATTCCATTTTTTAATTTGCAAAAAAATAATGAAAATGATAGTTTGAAAAAAATAAAAAAACACGCTTTTATGAAAAAACCACACTTGAAAGTAGGAAATAAATAATAGTTTGAAAAAACTAAAAAACACGCTTTTATAGAAAACCAGACTAAAAAAATAGAAAATAAGAAAAACATGTATTTCATTTTTTTTAAAGCGTGGGTAAAGTGAGGAATGTCTCAGATCACAGGTAATTGTTGGCCAAGGTGATACCATGCACCTCACGCTTTTTTTTAAATAAAATACATGTTTTTCTTATTTTTCTATTTTTTTAGTCTGGTTTTCTATAAAAGCGTGTTTTTTGTTTTTTTTAAACTATTATTTATTGTTACACTGTTCCTCTCTATCATCAAATAAAATAAAAATGAAACATCTGAGAATAGGAGTCACACAGTTCCTAATTCATTGCAACATCGTGAAACATATGTCTTATATGGCGTGGAATTTTTCGAATACCTGTCGAAATTAATTCAATTTCACTTGATTGGATTTTCATTGGGTAATGCCAAAAATCCGTGGAACTCTCATATAAAACCACAGTGTTATCCATATTCAATATCCACAACCACATCGTTCCACGAGATAATTTCGAGGATTCCCAAATGACAGGACGAAATTGCCTCGCATCCAATCACCTGCCTGCTTTGCGGAATTCATCAGAGGAACCGTATCAAATTAGTTGAGAACTTGTAATTTCATTATCAGAGAGTGAAGTGATGCGGAAGCTTGTGACTCTTTTGAGCGTTCAGTTTCTTGGAGAGTTCTCCCACAAATTATCTAAGGAAAATCCTCAGCGGTTTCAGTTCGGAGAAGAATGTTTCCACAATGAACACGATAGTTTTGAAGCTATGCTTGGGATATTTCCTCTCAAAGGGAGGTTTTTCTTTCGAGTTTTTGCTCTCATTTGATAACGTAATGGATAGAGTCGGTGTGGAATTTCTTCAAAGTCTGTCGCTAGTGTTTCACACCTATCTCTGATTTCTAATAAACATCTTAATATTTTTCACTTCAACATTAGTCTAGTCAACATGTGCCTTTTAGGTCAAAATTTTTTATTCGCTTCGGAAAATTATGATCGAGGTGTCATTCGATGTATCTAGAACCTTTTTGAGAAATTTGGAGTGGCGCTTGCAAAAATTACAAAAGTTATAAACAATTTAGTAAAAAAAAAGGGGTTTGGTTTTTGCGAATATCTCAAAAAGTATTAAAAATTTTCGAAATTTGAAAAATGATCCAAAAAGAAGAAAAAATATCCTGAAAAAAGTGCCACCTCGCGGAACTCCAAGACCAATATTTATAATTTTTCTAGAGGGTTGAAAATACGGCCGAAAACGGGAACTCTCGCTTGCGTAAGCTCCGCCCACTGCGGACCTTCAATAAATAAATATTATTTAAACTTATTAAATATGAAAATTAGGAATTGAAAAAATTCAGGCACCTACAGGATAGATCACTGAACAATAATCCGCCAATCAAAAATTTGTATCGCGATTTTTCAATTAGTTATCCATTAATTAATTAACAATTTTTTGTAGCACGAACATCAACATTGAAAGTGCGATAATTGTTAAACTATAAATCTGGGAATTTTTTCCTTTCATGGAGCTATTTAACAAAGGCTATAGAATAGATTGCCGTTGGAAAAATTGAAAAATTGTTAATTTTAACATTGTTATTAACAATTAACTTAAGTTAAAAATTATTAACCTCGAATAAACATTGAAAAAAATTATATTTTTATAATATTGCTATTGGTCCGCTTTCTTATGATCATAAGCTACTCAAAAATGATTTTTAATAATTTTTATCCCATATTGTTTAAAAAATTGTTATAAACAAATGCGTTGTTTATAAGATGATCAAAAAAATTTTTTTGCCAACATGAGCATTGATGAAAATAATGATTGAAAAAAGAATCGTTTCTTGAAAAAAAAATTGTATTGCTTAAAAACGCATTTGTCTATTAACTATTTTTTTTTACCACTTGTTATGAAATTTAAGGAACCATTTTTTTTAATCATCATTCATCTTGCTCTTCGATGTCTGAATTTTTTTTTTATTTTCATTCAAATTTTAATTGTTTATGTAATAAACAACTTGTTATGAACAATTGAATTTTTATTTATATTTTTTTTGCTCTAAAAAATACAACAAAAACCGCCCAGTATCACTTTTTGGAAAAATAATGATTTTTCGATTTTTTATTCAATTTTAAGTATTCTCGTATATTCAAACTTACCTTTCGCGCCTGCTTTTCTTTATTTATTGTTAATATTACTCATAAACTATTGCAGATACAACAAATTCATCTAGCCTTTTTTTTCTAAATTAGCTACTCAACAAATTTATAACCAAACTAAAGTTCTAACTTAATTATTTATAACTGGGATTCAATAATTTTCCAAAAATACTCGGTCATTGTTTTTAATTACATCTAGACAAATTGTGACATCAAAGATTTCGATAACAATGACTGAAATGTCTAACAATTAGTATGGAAATGAACTTAGTTTTTTCATGAATGGGTGTTATTCACAACTCTTTATAATATTTAAGCGATTTTCCAAAAAGAAATTAACATTTATGAAGAAATTTATATTTAAATGGGAACAAAAAATCCCGAAAAATTTTGTCCAATACATTCTTATCAATAGCTGCCAATTGCTTTATACATTTTGAGGTTACAGCCTCAGCAAGGAGCTCAATTTGTTCATTAACTAATGCAGAATGAAGGAGATATAAGTAACTTTTGTCGTATCTGTTAAATTTAATGAAATATTTCGATATTAAAAAAAATATTTTTCTTTAATTTTTATAAATAATTGCAAAAAAATTATATAAATAATAAAGTTAGAGCTTCAGTTTGGTTATAAATTGGTTGAGTAGCTAATTTAGAAAAAAAAAGTCGAAATGAATTTGTTCTATATGCAATAGTTTATGAGTAATATTAATAATGAATAAAGAAAAGCAGGCGCGAAAGGTAAGTTTGAATATACGAGAATAATTAAAATTAAGTAAAAAATAGAAAAATCATTTTTTTTCCAAAAACTGAGACTGGGCTGTTTTTGTTGTATTTTTAGAGCAAAAAAAATATAAATAAAAAATGCAATTGTTTATTGCATAAACAATTAAAATTTGAATGGCTAGATGAATAATGATTTGAAAAAAAAATGGTTCCTTAATTTTCATAACAAGTGGTAAAAAAAAATAGTTGATTAACAAATGCGTTTTTAAGCAATAACATTTTTTTCAAGAAACAATTTATTTTTCATTTTTATAAAAGATTATAAATTTTTGATTATCTTATAAACAACGCATTTGTTTATAACAATTTTTTAAACAATATGGGATAAAAATTATTGAAAATAATTTTTGAGTAGTTTATGATCATAAGAAAACGGACCAATAGCAATATTATGAAAATAATATTTTTTTCAATGTTTATTCTAGGTTGATAATTTTTAACTTACGTTAATTGTCAATAACAATGTGAAAATTAACAATTTTTTGATTTTTCCAACGGAAATCTATTCTATAGCCTTTGTAAAATAGCTCCATGAAAGGAAAAAATTCCCAGATTTATAGTTTAACAATTATCGCACTTTCAATGTTGATGTTCGTGCTACAAAAAATTGTTAATTAATTAATGGATAATTGAAAAATCGCGATAAAAATTTTTGATCGGCGGATTATTGTTCATTGATCTATTCTGTAGGTGCCTGAATTTTTTCAATTCTTAATTTTCATATTTAATAAGTTTAAATAATATTTATTTATTAAAGGTCCGAAGTGGGCGGAGCTTATGCAAGCGAGAGTTCCCGTTTTCGGCCGTATTTTCAACCCTCTAGAAAAATTATAAATATTGGTCCTAGAGTTCCGAGAGGCCAAACTTTTTTTCAGGAAATTTCTTCTCCTTTTTGGATCTTTTTCAAATTTCGAAAATTTCGAATACTTTTTGAGATATTTGCAAAAAACCAAACCCCTTTTTTTTACTAATTTGTTTATAACTTCTGTAATTTTTGCAAGCGTCACTCCAAATTTTCCAAAAAGTTTCTAGATGCGATGACGAATCGACTGACACCTCGATCATAATTTTCCGAGGCGAATAAAAAAATTTGAGCTAAAAGGCACATGTTGACTAGAGTACATAAGAAGTTTGGGGAAAAACTTTGATGAACTTCTACTCTATATTGAGACATTCCAACATAACAACGTTGATATACTGGTATTATCTGAATCTTGGATATTGGAGAATTTTGAAGATTTTAGTGTACCGGGATTCGACATATACTATAATGAATCGCAATTCAAACAAAATGATGGGGTAACAAAATCAATCAAAATGACTTTGTTCTCAACAACAATTCATATACCATGATAGCAACATACAGACCACCTTCCACAAATGTAGTTATTTTTATGAAAGATATTGAAAATTACATGAATACTCTCGTAGCATCGGATTACAGTATATACAAAGGAGACATAAACATCAATTTACTCGATACCGACTCCCTTATTGTTAATAAATATATAGCATGATGGCAGAGCTAGGTTATTATTCTTATATAACGAAACCTATGAGGGAATCTCATAGCTCTTCTGCCTATATGCTTTTTAATAATAAAATAAAATAATTTTTGCAACTCAGCACCCAGGTGAAAATAGAAAAGCTCAACAAAAATAATATCAAACTAAAACCATGGATGACTCAAGGGCTACTGAATTCCATACGGTTTAGAGACCTCTTGAAAAAAATAGACACTATACTGAATAAAATTGTCAAGTATATAAAAACTATAGAATTTTTTTGAATAATTTGATGGAGAATCCCAAACAAAAATATACAAAGCAAAAATTGAAAACTCCCAAAAAATATAAAAAAACTCTGGAAAAAATAAATGAAATAACAACTAAAAAAAGCAAAACACTACGGACCTTATTATTATTGATGAGGAAAACAAAGAAATTACTTCGGAAAAAGAAACCTCGAACCATTTTAATGAATTCTTCACAAGTATATACTTTCCTATATAGTATTACTTCCTATATGGAAACAAAAATGGCAAATAAATTGAAAAAATCAACTACTCTGCATGATCCTTGTGTCTCACAGACCAAAAACACTCGAGATGCTATGTTCCTCCATCCTATAACAAAAAATGACAAATAAAAATTATCTCACAAATAAAAACTAATTAATTCTTCACCTAGACCTGATAAAATTCAGGGAACTAATAAAAATGTATCTCTGCATCTAATCGACCATATTCTGAATCTAATATTGAATAAAGAATTTGAAGAATCCATAACCACTCCTATATTCAAATCCAGGAACAAAAAACTATCGAACAACTACGAACTACGTGTAGGTGTGTTAGATTCCAACAATTTTCCAAAAATCAATTTATTTGTTCGAATATTTTTTTTTAATTAAAATTTTGTAGATACAAGGGCATGCATTGATAATAAACAGTATCGGGATTAAAATGTCCTTGAGATATTTCAGGGGTGATTTAAAATTTTCTAGGAATGAAAAAGAAATATCTTGCAAATCTTTACAAAATATCATTTAAAATATAACTGTTGGCTTTACTAATGAGTTCTCTTGTCAAAAATGAATTTTTCTAAATTGTTTTTTTTATGGCAATTATTTTTTTTTTGACTAAAATTTTCTACAAAACATATACTGTTATGTTATGAAAGACCAGTAATTTATTTTAATTGTTTTTCACATATATTTTGAGATTCTATCTCTTTTATGAAACCTATGTATAATATTGATCGATAAAAACATACAAATACTATAATGCAATCATTTTCTTACATTGTCAAGATGATTACAACCTATAATTGTTCAAAAGACAACAAAAAGTCTTGATTTATAAAATCATCCTGAATAAAATGTGAACAACAAATTTATAAGCTTGAAACATACAGTATATGAAATTGTATCTTACTAAAAATAGCCAATGGGAGAACAACAAACTTCTTGATGACAATAGCCAATCAGGTAACAGTATGGTGAGATGTAAGATTTGAAATTGTGAGAAAATAAGAACGGTAGAGTGTCAGAGACAATTATCATTAAATATTGTACATAGTTTGTAAGAAAAGAAAAATATTTTAGTTTATAAGTTTTGACAAATAACCCCAAAGAGTGATGATGTGACAACAAGGTGCGCGAATTTGAAAATTCAAATGATATAGAAAAAGGAGAAATGGTATCCAGGTGATAGAAAACAAAGCCACTAAAGAGATTGAAAAAAATTTGAAAAGAACGCCACGTTCGTACTTTAGAAAAAGAAAAATTCAAGAACTTCATCAATATAAGGTAGTTTCTCTATAAGAACCCAACCAACTCAACTTCAGGAGAATTTCAATAAAAATAAATAGCAGCAAACAAAACAACCTCTTATGTACTCCACATAAAACTATTTAAAAGCTGATTTCTGGATTTGTATGATTTCCTTTTTGGTATTGGAGAGCCTGAGAGCAGTAGATTGAAGGAGGATTCAATTTCTTGGGTGTATTGTAACAGCGACAGTTCCGGCGTCAGGTATAAACTTTTCTAGTGCACATCACAAACTGAATAACTTCACAAATAACTTGTATCATATCAGAAGAACTTTATTTTATTTTGATAATGAACTATTAAAGAATTTTTCAACCTTCAAAGTAAGAGTGAGGTTGTGTATACTATATCCATCACCGTTTCTCATGATTGTCTTCGAAAATTTGTAGAATGATCATAGCATAAGTTATCTATCGTAGGCCAGGTAAAAATAAGTTTTCCTGAATAAAGGAAATAATTGTTTTTCGATACTTTTTCGTTTATTTTCCACAATGATCTGCAATCGTACTTATAAACATTGAATAGATTGAATTTGACATCAAGCAGTGGCTCTATTGCCTGAACCGGCTATCTGAGATGAAAGGTGTACCAACTGAGTTTAGTCGTGGTAAGAAAAGTAATCACAATTGGCAGCAGCGTGACGTGAAAACAGTGACGTTAGCTAGCAATTATTATTACATTGCAATAATATTATACAGGGCAGAAAGAATTATCAATCACACATATCATAACAATTATTCCCCAAAGCAGGGAAAATTAACAACAATTATTTTTCAATTCATTATTATATTTCAATACATAGCTATAAAATGTCATTCTGAACAACTTTTCCGAATAAGTGTGTTTTGAGACTGGGGTTTCTTTTGATGCAGAAGCGATTGCACGTATCGATATTTGTCAAAATTTAATAATAAAAGAATTTTCCCATGTGATGCGAACTTTCTGCCGGTCACTGTATGATCTAATCGACATGATATGCGGTCCGTTAGATACGGCTGCCAGTTTATGTCTTGGAATTAAAAAAATTATAGTTTTGTCTCATGGTGTTGCCACGGCAAGTCGAGTAATATCTCAGTTTAAAACTTATCGCAGTGCGTTTTAATGTAAGTGACGCAATTGAAAATATACTATTTCTAATTTGGCAAAAAAGAATCACTATTTTTTCGAAGCACATGGTTCTCAATACCCTTTTTTGAGATAGAAACAATTCATTTATTCTACTGGAGATACCGTAACACACACTAAGTAATAGTTATAATGGAATGAACATATGCATAATTGTAACTCATTAGAATGTTGATAGGCACATAATTCTTAAGATTCCAGATTACAAAGCAGTGCTTGGATAATTTATTTTAAATATTGTCAATATGATCGTACCAAGTTAGTTTAGAGTCAATGTTTAATCCAAACAGTTTAGCAGATTTTTTCTGTTCAATGGTTTTTCCATTTGCTTTAAACAGTAGGCTATAGTCCATATCTCCGAGACAAAAGGTAATAGGGTTTGTTTTGGTACTATTCAATATCAGACCTTTCTGGAGCAATTGTGTTGCATGTTAACTACAGAGCATTTGCCTGCTGAGCCAGTCCTTCACATTGAGCACAGATAAGTAAAAAGGACGTGTCATCAGCAAACTGTGCAGTACAATTTTGGAGATTCAGATTTGAAATATCGTTATACAAATAAAAGAAAGAGAATGGGTCTGAGGACACCACCTTGCTGAACCCCTGTTACAATATCACGGGTTTCAGAGTAATAAGTTGCAGATTCAAGTCTCACCTTAACAGATTGAGTTCTTCAAATCAATACAATTAAGACTTGGACCACGAACCCCGAGGTTTAAAGTGTATCTAGAAGCAGTTTATGGTTGATTGTGTCGAAAGCTCGTGTCATATCAAAGAGAATGCCCATCGTTTTTCCACCATTTTCGAATTTCGATAGGATATGATTGGTTGAAGAAAGTATGGCATCTTGAGTAGATAAACCAACTTGGAATCCGTATTGACTCTTTGAAATGATACTATATCTCCTACAAAATGACATAAGTCTTGATTGATAGGATATGACTTCTCGTAAATTTTAGAGAATGAGGACAATAATGCAATACATCTATAATTGGAAATGAAGTTCATTAATTCTTTACACGCTTCATATTAGCTTCACTTGTATGTTTGTTTGTTTGTTTGTTTGTTTGTTTGTTTGTTTGTTCGTAACCGACTCCTTTGGGCGCGATTTTGACCCACTTCCAGACGTCCGAATGATTTGAAATTTGGCAGGTATACATAATTCCGGTGACAATGCATTAAGAAATTTTTGTGTGAAGAAAAAATAAAATGGTGGCTCCAATATGGCGTACAAGTTTTATGATTATGGTCCGATTCGCTTCAAAATTGGTGTACGAGGGTTGTTGTGGTCGGAGATTATGACTCTCTTGTCAAAATTGAAAAATTCAAGATGGCGGCTACAGAATGGTGGACGAGTTTTGTGATTATGGTCTGATTTTATTCAAAATTGGTAGGTGGGGGTTTTTGGGGTCAAATATCATGATTCTTTTGTAAAAATTGGAAAATTCGAGATGGCGGCTCCAAAATGGCGGCCGAGTTTTGTGATTATGGTCTGATTCTATTCAAAATTGGTATGTGGGGGTTTTTGGGGTCGAATATTATGATTCTTTTGTAAAATTGGAAAATCCAAGATGGCGGCCGAATTTTGTGATTATGGTCTGATTCTATTCAAAATTGGTATATGTGGGTTTTTGGGGTCGAATATTAGGATTCTTAGGTAAAAATTCAAAAATTCAAGATGGCGACCGAGTTTTGTGATTATGGTCTGATTCTATTCAATATTTGTATGTGGGGTTTTTGGGGTCGAATATTATGATTCTTTTGTAAAAATTGAAAAATTCAAGATGGCGGCTTCAAAATGGCGGCCTATATTTGTGATTATGGTCTGATCCTATTCAAAATTGGTATGTGCGGGTTTTTGGGGTCGGAGATTATGATTACCTAATTTGATAAGATTATTCCATTTTTTTATTTGCAAAAAAATTATAAAAATAATAGTTTTAAAAAAACTTAAAGAACACGCTTTTATGAATAAACCACACTAAAAAGTAGGAAATAAATAATAGTTCAAAAAAACTGAAAAACACGCTTTTATAGAAAACTAGACTAAAAAAATAGAAAATAAAAAAAACTGTATTTTATTTAAAAAAAAGCGTGGGGTGCATGGTATCAATAATTCTATAGTACATTACACACCGAGGCGATACCATGCACCCCACGCTTTTTTTTTAATAAATCCTTTTTTTTTTTTTTTCTATTTTTTTAGTCTGGTTTTCTATAAAAGCATGTTTTTTAGTTTTTTCAAACTATTATTTATTTATGAACAGGAATTACTGTTGCATGTTTGAGAGACGATGGAAATACACCTTCAACAAAAGATAAATTCACCAAATGAGTGAGTGGTACGATTTTATATGATGCAACGTTCAACAAGATTTTCCTGGCAAACCGTCTGCGCCACTGGATTTTTTTTCCGAAATAGATTTAAGAAAATCAATTAGCTCAGCTTCTCCAGTGGATAGAGGAAGAGTGAGTACAGTTTAATATCATTATATTCATCACTAACTCCACTTGTTTCATTAACCAAAGAACTTACAGATTCAATAAAAATCACTGAAGCTTCGGAAATATCAGAACCGTCATCAATTTGAACGTCATTTTCAGTATCAAAATGCTTCGGTGAATATTTTGGAACATGATTCGATGGCGTATTCTGTTTAATTATATGCCAGGCGATTTTCGACTTATTTTCTGCATCGATAAATTTGTTGCTGAAGTATAATTTTTTCGCCTGGTCAATTTTTGTTCTATGGTTTTCCAAAGGAATTTTAGATTGTTGATTTATGATATCATTAGACTGCATTTTACTAATATTATCAATATCACGAAAAAATATGCCTTCGTTAACGATTTCGTTCGTTATCCAGGTTATGCCTTTGACTCCACCCTCTTCCCGTTATCCCGTTTTCCCTTTTTCCCATTTTTCCGTAATCCTGTTACCGAATTATTCCATTTTCCCGTTATCCCCTTTTCGCGTTTTCTAGATATCTTGTATTTTCTTTATCCCGTTATCCCGTTTTTCCGTTCATTATCCCGTTTTCCCGGAAAATAAGGCGAATCGGTCCAGCCCTTCTCAAGTTATGAGCTTACCAACAGAAATAGACATTCATTTCTATTATATATTCCTGAAAACTTTACCAGACACAGAAATTTCCAATAACTCTTCTAAAAATCATTTCTTTCCCTAAAAACCTCATTCGGAGTATTACGAACATTCGAAGAAACAATTACCCAAATCGGTCCACCCGTGGTTTTTATAAAATGAGGAAAAAATTTTACCCTAACCAGGATTCGTTCCTGTGACCTTCTGCTTGGTAGGCACTACTGTAACGTCTGAGCCAATTCCTCTTTGGTATGGTATTTCTAATCCTAATTTGACCGACATAAGAAGGTTCCAGAAGGAATTCTCTTTCCAATTGCCGCTTTGACATAGGCGTCGGTATATTATTTTTCAGTGGTATTTTTTCAGTTACTTATTCTTACAATCATAGCAATTGATCACCCCATTTAAAGTAGACATATGTTATCTCAACTGAATTCCATTATTTGTTTCGAAAGGCCTCCAGAAAGCCATATTGATATAAAAACTTTTTAACAAAAAATCAAACCGACGAAAAAATCAACTGAAAAGCAAAGAATAAAATAAACCTCCTTAGTCTAAATGATAATTGAGCTCCTAAACTAATGTAAGTAACTGATTTTGAGTCGGCGCCAAACAAACAATTATCGAAGATCGTTATCTATGAAAGAAGTCATCTAAACGCAGCCGTGCATCTCGCTGCCATCACTTTACGCTTCACCTAATTCAATTGCTAGTTTGTTTGGCGCCGACTCAAAATCAGTTACTTACATTTGTTTAGGAGCTCAATTATCATTCAGACTAAGAAGGGTTATTTCATTTTTTCAGTTGATTTTTTCGTCGGTTTAATTTTTTGTTAAAAAGTTTTTATTTTTACTATTCAGTTCCGTATTTCGTCGGTTAAATTTTTTGTTAAAAAGTTTTTATTTTTCATTTTTTTGTGGCTAAAATCTACCAATTACTACCTACTTGTTTTTTTATTACTTCCAAAATACTTACTTACCCACCTCACTTCAACTATTACCAGTTGAATAATATGATTATCTACTTTTACTATTTGTTGTAATATAAATTGTTTTCGTTGTTCTGGTTAGTTTATTTCATTACTTTGAATATCATTCCATCCTCTCATAAAATATACTGATTTTGACGGATGTGGAACAAGAATAATGTCAGTAGCGATCTGTCATTGTCAACTACGTATGTGTGTGCTAATGTTCACTAGAATTCCTTCCGAAATCCAAATATAAGGTATACCCTATCTATTAAAAAAAAAAAACATCCAAATCGAAGAACCCAGTACGAAGTTATGCCTGATAGAATCGGTTAACGGACCAGAATTCAGAGGGTGAGTGATCAATATCCTTCATTTCGCTACCCTTGGGGTGGATTTCATCTTTTAAATTCAAATGGGACCAAATTCGAGTACACCCTATCCACTGAGAAAGAATTATCGGAATCGGACGCCTCAGTAAAAAGTTATGCTTGATCATACATAAAAAAATATAATGGAAAAAAAAATATACGGGTCGAATAAAGAACCTCCTCCTTTTTGGTTTCGTCGGTTGAAAATTATTTTCAATGGATAATTCCTAACCTACCAACACTGATTAAGGAATATTGTCAACTGGGGAAATCATGCGGCTCCAGATAACAGGTGTCCAATCCAGCTAGTCGAGCATTTATTTCTCAAATATGTACAGTGCTTCTCAAAAGTCCCCCATCTCTCATTTTTTGAAAGAATGATACATAAACAAGTGAAATTTGGAAACTGAATATTAAAGGTTATAAACTTCCCTACTAGTGATGATAGATGACGAAATCGTCAACGATGACATCACAAGGCCATTGTGACCAATAATTTTTAATGGAACCCTACGGCAAGCGACACCTCTTTCAAAAGGTATCGAAAACCTTTTCAATGATACTAATTTTGTTTGTGTTTATGGCAGTTTTAATGGCTCATTAGTAAACATTAAAATTTAAATTCCATTCAGTATGATATTAATTACAGATTTAAGAATCAGTATCTACTCAAAGAAATTGCTCGAAGTGACCTCCATTTACTCCCTGACAGTGAAATATCCTATTTTTAAACTCTTCTCGTACTTTTGCAAAAGTGTCTGCGGAAACAGCCTCACATTCTGCAACAATACGTTGTTTTGAAACGTCAATATTGTCAGGTTCAGTGGCGTAAACCTTTCGATTTGAGGTACCTCCACAGAAAAAAATCCAAAGGTGTGAGGTCCGGTGATCGAACTGGCCATTTCGTTGAACCTCGTCGTCCAATTCATCTACCACGATACTCCTCGTCCACATACCGTCTTACTGCACCGTAATAGTGTGGAGGAGCACCATCCTGTTGGAATGTTATTTCCAAATTGCCGAATTCATCTGGATTATCTTCCAAAATTTCAAGGATTAACGGTTCTTTTGCGTTCTGCAACAGCTCCAGATAAACCTCACCAGTTAAATAATATTTGAAAAAAGGCCCAACGATGTGGTTTGCCAGGATACCTGCCCAAACATTCACCTTCTGGGGAAATGGGTATGTGTTTCACGAAACAGGTGAGGATTTGCGTCACTCCAATACCTCACATTCTGTGTATTTACATTCCATTCAGATAGAAAGTACTTTCGTCACTAAAACAAATTGTTTTGACATAGTCTGGCTGTTGGTTAATTTTAGTTTCCATATTTTCACAAAATTCTAGTCTTCGGTCTGGGTCGTCGTCTGAGAGTTGATGAACCATTTTTCATTTGTATGGATGAAATTTGTTTTTTTGCAACACCCTGTGTACTGTACTTCGACTGACTTCACAGGTAGATGCAACGTGAGTTGTTGAAGAGGTAGGATTAACTATTACTTCTGCCAGTATATCAATTTTTTCTCATCAGTAATTTGTGGTCTGCCAGATCGCTTCGCATCATTAATACTAACCGTTGATTCAAACTTACGAAGAAACTCCCTCAAATAAGTCCTCGAAACGGGGCGATCGGGAAACCTCTCATTAAAGATGCGTTCTGCTGCATGAATATTTTGTCCAGTTTCACCAAGAATTAGGATCGCTGCTACTTTATCACCATTTCGCTTCTTGAAGCACTCAAACGTTCGACTCACAACAGTTTAACAAATTATTAAAATGTACAAAAATATTGAAAGTACCAAAAGCTGCTAAAACAGTTAAACTTTCGATCAACAATACACAAATTATTAAATGTACAAGAACTTGGACAATTACAAAAACGTCGAATTAGGAAGACTAACAAAAACGTCAGCTTATTTGACAACTATCCAGAGGCGGAGCTTGAATTTGGAATTCTAGTATTAACTGATTTAATTCATCACAGCTCTGCGTTTTTTAAAAGCGAGTTGACAAAACTACCATAAACACAAACAAAATTAGTATCATTGAATAGGTTTTTTCGATACCTTTTAAAAGAGGTGTCGCTTGCCGTAGGGTTCCATTTAAAATTATTGATCACAATGGCCTTGTGACGTCATCTTTGTCGATTTCGTCATCTATCATCACTAGTAGGGAAGTTTACAACCTTTAATATTCAGTTTCCAAATTTCACTTGTTTATGTATAATCGTTCCAAAAATAAAAGGGGGGGAGGGACTTTCGAGAAGCACTATATATTTGATAGCGCCTTCAATAATAATCTGGGCAACTAGGGCAACATGACAGAACTTTTTAATGATTGGACCAAGGAACGCTTTGGAAGTAAAAACACTGGTAGTATATAAATTTTCCATTCGCCGGGCAGTGCAAATGAACACTCTTCGTAGTGCTCTTATTTTTATTGCCGTTCTAATTGGGATTAGAATATCTATAATAAATGACTCGATGCTCTTTTTCTTCGCCAATTTTCCAATTCACAGCCACTTTCCTAATATTAAACATTTAAAAAAATTGCCAAATCGGCCCAACCGTTCTCACGTTTCGCGCTTGCAAAAAATCGTAGGACGTCGTATTGGCGCCATCCTACCGGATTTTCTTTTTTAATAAAATATCAAAATTTTGCTTATTTTTTCTCAAAATTTTGACTTTTATTCTCAAAATTTCGAGATTTTTTCTCAAAATTTTGACTATTTTTTTCAAAATTTTGTTTTTTTTCTCAAATTATAATTTCTCTCAAAATTTTACTTTATTCAAAAATAATTGAGATTTTTTCTCAAAATTTCGACTTTTATTCTCAAAATTTTGAGATTTTTTCTCAAAATTTTGAGATTTATTCTAAAAATTTTAAAAAAATTCAAAATTTAGAGAATTCAATAAAAAAAGATACTGGTAGGATGGCGCCAATACGTCGTCGTAGAATCGAGATTCGTTTTTATTATGAAGATTAAATACCATTCAATTCTGTTAACTTTGAAAACAAACATCGCAAATCAAACAGTTCGTGGTAAGGAACTCGCATAAAATTAATTCCTACTTATTAATAATCAACACCTCGAAACTATTGCTCAGTTACTTACACCGATGTGCTAGCTTTCCACGGCATACGATCGTATTATCATGCCTTGACCATAAAAAAATTCTCTGGAACTTATCCTTCTACCGCCGTACCACTGATTATCATAACAATTTTATTTCCTAAAATAGTTTCTACTTCTCTCGGAAACCTACACAATATTCCAGCGAAACCCTCTGAATACCAAATCTAGCCATTTCAAACCTGAGACTGAATGAAAATAGCATTCATTATATCGTCTCGTTTTTAATGGGTTTACATTACATGTATTGTACCGCTAAATTCCGTTTAATATGAATATGGCTCCACAGACGATAATTACTACGAGGATACTGCAACGGGGTGAATTCCGCCGTTATTTATCGGCCTGGAAATATGTAGCGAAATTCTCGGCCATTACCGACGCGGCCGGGATGTTTTCCCCAATTGTTTCCACTTTCTACTTCCATTTTGGTTGCGCTAATAGATCCATTCCTTTATGAGCGGGCATCATGGGTCATAGGATATGATGAGAATGATAAATTGCAGGAAAAAATAATAATAGTAGGTATGTTGATTACTCTCGTTTCGGACGTCCATCGTCTTAATGGATTCAGAAGGTTTTCACGACGTTTCGAATATTATTATATGCAATCGTCTTCAGGTGAATACTGACGAGTTTAGGTGCTACATACCAATTTATATGACTGTCGGTGCAATGATGCGTGTAATCTCGCCATGTGCAGTGGTGCGTGTATTTCGCGCGGTGTGGTGTGCGTGAAGTTTCGCGCCTCTGCGGCCCGCCAGAAAGAGCAAGCAGTGGTTTCCATACGTTCTTGATCTCAACGCTTGGTTGACTAAAGCGTTATTGGCTTCGATGTAGACGGCCTCTTGAACTTTCGTTTGAACCAATGCTCCTCTCTATGAGAACACATGCGTCGTCCCATAGAACTCGATGGTGCTCAGTCCAGGCGTGGTCAGCGAATTGGTATGTAGCACCTAAACTTGTCAGTGTTCACCTGAAGACGATTGCAGATACAAGCATTCGAAACATCGTGAAAACCTTTTAAATCCATTAAGACGGTGGACGTCCGAAACGAGAGTAATCAAGTTACCACATCGTCTACCACCTTCAAACAAACGTTGGAAACCCGGTACGGACCCGGCATCAGAGACTACAAAAGGATAATGATAAAACTTAACAAGGAGGAAACTCACATCCAATATCTACGAAGAGCCAGAGACAACAACATCATCCCAGACGGTTTCCAGGTTAAGTCACCTATTCCTGGGGAACGAGCACAACGCATCATGGAGCGGGCTAGTCACGCACTAATCAGGTCGCAGATCAACTACCACCGGTGGAAGAAAGAGATGCTGCTACAGGATGTCACGGCCAGATTCCAAGAAATCAGAGAGTACACCTTAGAGGAGGACAATCAACTCATATTTGCCAAAATTGAAAATACATGCGCGAGAATCCGCCAGAAAAAAGAGAGGAGCCATCAGAAGAAATGAAATCGAATAGTAGCGAGAACACGGACTCCACAAACCAGCAGCGAAGGTAAGAAAACCATTATTGATATCTCAACTAAACCACTTACAGGAGTAGAGGAGTCCCTGCTCGAAAAGGGATTGAACTTTGCAGTTGCACCTAAGACAATACCTATCCTGGACATTGTAAGCTCTGTAGAGTCAACCAGCAGCAGAATGAATCCCATCCGGGCGAAAGAGTTCAGATGGAAAGTAAGAGAGACACTCGAAAAGGAGAGAAATCCCCGGAGTAACATCACTGCAGGGGAACAGAGGGCCCCAAAAAACCTACAAAAGGATTCATCCGTAAAGATTCTTCCAGCCGATGAAGGAAACGCCACGGTTATCATGGACACCACAACATATGATGACAAGATAGAGTCGTTACTCCACACAGGGAACTATAAACTCTTGAAGAAGGATCCAACACCCACTATAGAAAGGAAGATCTACAACACTCTGAGGAAATTTAAACATTTCATTCCAGACAACGAACGATCACATCTAACGCCACACTATAGCAAACCACCGCATCTCTACGGGCTTCCGAAAATCCACAAACCAGACATGCCACTGAGACCGATCACCAGCTCGCGAAACTCGCCAACCTACAAGTTATCGAAATACCTCCTACCGATACTACAACCCTTACAAGAAAATAGCAGAACTCCAAGCACTTCGTTGACACCATCACAGATGTTGAACTTGGACCAGAAGATCGTTTCATCAGCTTCGACGTGGATAGCCTTTACACCAATGTCTCTATAGAGGAATCCCTTAGTATCATCGAAAGGAAACTCGAAGAGGCTAACCAGCTGCACGAGAGGACTGACCTTCCTACCCGAGCAATATTGGAATTACTGCAGTGCTGCCTACAGAACTCATATTTCCAGGAAAAGGACCGATTCTTTTCTCAAGTCAACGGACTCCCGATGGGATCTTCCTTTTCTCCAATCATCGCCAACATTTAATTGGAGAGGCAGAATACAAACCAAAAGCTGTGGTTGAGGTACGTTATATGGAATCACGGAGATAAACATCTCCAGGATTTCTTCTCAAGAATTACCAGAATCAGGTATTCGATCAAATTCACGATGGAAATGGAAACCAACAGTGCCTCACCCTTCCTCAATGTGAACGTTGAGAGAATAGGCAATGAAATCCGCACCTCTGTCTACAGAAAGAAGACACATACAGGAAAATACCTCAGTTACAGCTCCAACCATCCGAGTTCGAAAAGAGAGGGATCGTGAGAACAGTAGAGAGTAGAGAGAGCGACGCACTTAGGCAACGACGGGGAGTCACTAGATGCCGGATGAGACCACATCAGAGAGGAGCTTCACCGGAATGGATATCCCAAGAAACTCCTAGGAGAAGTATTGAAATAACTCCAGAGAACGAAGACATCTGAAGAGCAACAACAAAGCTCAGTGATCTGCCTTCCATACATCAGAGGTGTCTCCGAGAAGATCAGAAGGATTGGAAACAAGTTCAACATCAAGAGCTGCTTTCAATCCGGCAGTACTTTACGGAGTTTCCTAACCAAGACCAAACCTGACAACAAAAATGAAATCAGTAAGAATTGCATTTATGAAGTTCCATGTGAATGCGCAGATTCCTACATTGGAGAGACAAAGGGGCCGTTATCCATAAGATTGGATGAGCACAAGAAATGGACGTGGAGAAACGTCAAAATCGGGAATCGCTGACCACGCCTGGACTGAGCACCATCGAGTTCTATGGGACGACGCAAGTGTTCTACATAGAAGGAGCATTGGTTCAAACGCAAGTTCGAAGAGGCCGTCTACATCGAAGCCAATAACGCCTTTAGTCAACCAAGCGTTGAGATCAAGAACGTATGGAAACCACTGCTTGCTCTTTCTGGCGGGCCGCAGAGGCGCGAAACTTCACGCACCACCACACCGGGGTGGCGAGAGGGGGGGAATTTTACCTCGTCTCCTATTAAATTTATACGGGTATTTTGCTAGGTATGTATTTTATGAGATGGTGTTATTTTTAGGCGTTTTAGAAGCAAATATTTTGATTTGTTTACCGGAAAAGGCTCTTGCAAAAAACCGGTAGTGATACAGTTGCGTGGGTATTGGAGGATTTGTGAATCAAGATGGGAGAAGTCCGGAGACGGTAAATTTTGTGAATCTGAAAATATATTTAGCTGCAGTGGATGAAATTTCGCGGTTATGGTTAGTCGCAAGTTCTCGTGGAAAAATGAATCAACAGAAGAGTAAAACTTTCATTAGAGAGTGAGAATTGTAGTGAATAATGGGCTTGTAGGGGGAAATTAGAACATAGTATTTGAAGAAGTTATTCTTGAGCCTTCCTCAATATAAAAAGCAATATACCAGGTAACATACAAAAACATTATGGATTGAAGAATTACCGAAATGACAACTTCAAAGTTTCACAATATCAATATTTCTCAAAACTACGAGCATTTTTGAAAAGGAAATGAGAGATTTCAATAGATTATTGTATCCAGTCAAGTTGATTTAGAGAAAGTGGAAAATTTATTATTTTTAACATTTTATTTTGTAGAATGTAGTTGATGTTAGACTCCTGGTGTTTGTAGAAGAGGAGAACTTAGCAGTGAACGACAAAGATTATTTGAATTCAGCAAATTGAAAAACACAAGAAATATGATTTCAAAATCATTTACAATAACTGGACATATCATACACCCAGGTTAAGCCATTGTATGGCTGTTTTTATAATGTTAAATGAATAGAATTGTTACTTAGATGCAAGTTATAATCATCAAACAATCCCCAGGACACCAATTTGATGCGAACAAACTGAACTTCCTGGTAGGGAATCTATCCTATAGAATTGATGCTGTCTTAGAACTAGAGAACACGTTATACCTATACTACTTGCAACTGGCCAAAAGGGGTAATAGAGTAAGAGATTTCGTTTTCGCACCCCTCAAAAAACGATTGCAAACTCTGATTCTTCGAAGCAGATGAGCATTCCACATCAGAATTTGAAAATTATGTAGGTACATCAACTGCCTGTCCATCATAAATAAGACCTAAGAGATTGAAGTCTCACCAAAAGAGTATGATCCTCAAATGATATGTTTTTCAGAAACCTGGTGTTCATTTTAGAAATTATGTTTCTGCTAGTTTTCTTGTGGACAAAGCCACATATACCGTGGAGTTATGATACATCACAGAAAAGTTCGTGAAAAATTGTGAAGTAGAACTGTCATTGGATAAAATTAAATATTGTGTGATAGCTATGTTTATACTACCAATCGTAGATATTGATGATTTTACGACACAGACAACACAAATTTTGGACTATCTTCTATATGACAAAAATTAATCTGTATTTTTTGTAAGCACAAAACATGAGAACGGCTGGATAGCCCAAGTATGGTTGATACAGGAAAACATTAGGAAAGTTGCCCGGAAATTGAAAAATTCGGGTAATAAGAAATTTGTCAAGAAAAAGACTATCGAGTAATTTATTACCAAAGAGGAAATAGCTAGCGGTTACACTGTTGCATACCAAGTAGAAGTCACAGGAACGAATCCGGTCAGGGTTTTTTTTTATTTTATAAAAACAACGTCCGGACCGATTTCGCTAATTGTTTTTTTGAATTTTCGTAATACTTCGAAAAAAGTTTTAATGAAAGATATGATTTCTAGGAAAGTTATTGAAAATTTTTTTGTCCTGGAAAAGTTTTCAGAAATAAATAATCAAACACAAACATGTTTGTTGTTGTAATAGTCCGAATAAGGTTTTTAGGAAAAGAAAGGTTTTCAGAAAAGTTATTAGATTCGAAAAAAAATTTAAATGCTTTTTTCTATGGGATTTTTGGAGATCATAATACGATTCGAGCGAAGGAATTCTTCAGTTGTGGAAAAGTTTTCAAGAATATATAATATGTATATGCATATATATATTATTAGATTTTTTTTTCTTGGGTATTAGTTCATTGTAGGATAAAAAAAACGAATGAAAATTCATCTTGTATCTTATAACGTTTCGCCTGAGTACTCGAATCTTCTTCAGATACTATTATAAATTACTTCTGTAAAACAACAAAAACATGTAGTACCTACATGGTGCATTATGTTAAGGGGTTTTTGATTGCCTACCTATAACCACCAATTCCAGGAACATAAACATTCTTATACTATGGAGCCACATGGCTGTAAGAATGATGTTTTTATTTTTAGTTTCTTCATTTTTGAAGTGAAATAAATTTTGTATCGTGACGTGCAGACAAATATTTCCATTTTTAACCGACGAAACCAAAAAGGAGGAGGTTCTCTAGTCGCGCGTATATATTTTTTTTTTTATGTATGATCACGCATAACTTTTTACGGGACGTCCGATTCCGATAATTCTTTTTTCAGTGGATATGGTGTACTTTGAAGTTGGTCCTATTTGAATTTAAAAGATGAAATCCACCCCTAAGGGAAGAAAAATGAACGATACTCACCCTCTGAATTCTGGTCCGTTAACCGATTCTATCAGGCATAACATTGTACTGGGATCTTCGATTTGGATGATTCTTCTCTTATCAGATAGGGTATACCTCATAGTTGATCAAATCTGGATTTTGAATGGAACTATCCACCCTTACGGGTAGAAAAATAGGGGATGATTGATTTTTCACTTGTGAACATTGGCACACATATGTAGTTGACATTGACATGCCCTCCTACATCCGTCAAAATGATTACATTATATGAAAGCATGGAATTATATACAAAGTGATGAAATCAACGAACCAGAACTTTCAAAATCAATTCATATTAATAACAATAAATAGTTAAAATAGAAAATCATATTATTTAATAGTTAATAGTTGAAGTAAGCTAGGTAAGTAAGTATTTTGGAAGTAACCAAAAATTAAGTAGGTAGTAATTAGTAGATTTCAGCAAAAAAAATTGAAAAATAAAAACTTTTTAACAAAAACTTAAACCGTCAAAAAAATCAACTGAAAAGCAAAAAATGAAATAAATCCTATTAGTCTAAATGATAATTGAGCTCCTAAACTAATGTGAGTAACTGATTTTGAGTCGGCGCCAAACAAACTAGCAATTGAATTAGGTAAAGCGTGAAATGATGGCAGAGAGATGCACGGCTGCGTTTTGATTACTTCTTTCAAAGTAATATAATGATCTTCGATAATTGTTTGGCGCCGACTCAAAATCAGTTACTCACATTAGTTTAGGAGCTCAATTATCATTTAGACTAAGAAGATTTAATTTATTTTTGCTTTTCAGTTGATTTTTTTGTCAGTTTATTTTTTTGTTGAAAAGTTTTTATTGGAAAAGGACACAAAATTACCACAAGGGTTTGGAGGTTGGTTAGGAGGAAGAAGAATTGAAATTGACAAATGACTTGTCATTTGCTGTAATATATATTCTATCTATGTGTTTCTCAGTTTTGAGATGATCTTAGGGTGGCTTTTGATTTCCATGGATAATATCTATTGACATTGTTTTGTTGTTTTGTTGTCATGGATAATATCTATTGTCATGGTTTGGTTGTCATGGATAATGTCTATTGTCATGGTTTATGCTGGTTTTTTATAAGAAAATAAAATAAGTAGAAACAAACATTTTCTATGTAAGGAAATCAGTATAAAAAAAATAATGGGCGGGGGATCTGTGGGAGAATACATCTACTAAATGATTTTGTGGTACATTTAAGTGAGGTTTTTCATATCGGTTTTATCATTCAATATATTTTGATCAAGTTATATATGGACCATCTCCAAAAATTCTTTTTTTTTAGTTTTTTTTTCTGTGGCTAAGATTTTAGTGTCATTGTAATTGAAATCGTGTTTTTTTTATTTCTTATGTTTGTTTAATGTTGTTATTATTCCCCTTGATGAATCAGACGGGTGATCCATAAAAGAGATGAACCTTCCACTATGGACATTCATAGCGAATTAACTGTTCCTAGTATATTCCTCGAAATAATCCAAAGGGCCACGTATAGAAGGTTTATATCTTATCTTGATAAATATTGGATCATCGAAGATTCACAAAACGGGTTTAACCCTGGTACATCGACGGAAACAGCCATTTGTAAGATTGTAGAATATATTCTGATCAAGAGAAGCTTGTACGAGCACCATTTTTCGACCTGACGAAAGCCTTCAATTTTATAGATTACACAGAAACTAAATTATACTCACTGGGCATAAGTGGAAATATACAGTATCGGCAAGTATTTATCTTGGGTATGGTGGTTTCATGAGAGCGTAAAGAATAGCTTGTTATACAGTGTGACCCATTTAAAATGGAACCACCCCTGTAAAATACGCATTTTTCAGTCATTCTCAACATTTTTTTTTTTGAAAATTAAGCATCAAAAACTGTATTTTGACACAAATTTTCATGAGTTTTGTTTCATTTCCAAGGCACTCTATGGTTTTTTTTCTTCGTTAAAAACAACAAAAGTTTATTAGGCAATTTTTGTTTTAAAATTTGACAACACCACTGGATTCGTAGTCGTTATAAATGGAAACCATGGAAATTTCATGGGAAAATATTGGTTAACAACGAAGTTACAACAATTTTAATTTTGGAAACAAAGTATTTGATATTAATTTTCATTTAGATTATAGACATATTTAAAATCTGGCAACATTGCCGATACAAAGTAGAACACCGGTGAATTTGTACAGCGATAATCCGAAGTCAATAGCTCATTGTGTTCTACAGTTATAACTCCTGAAAGTATGGTAATGTGAGCGATTTGTGAATTATATTCCCTTAAAATCATTTATTTAAGTTTAGGTTATAATTTTTTTTGAAAATAACAGAAAATTAGAAATTTGTTTTCAAGTTATGCAGTTTTCAATAGCCGATAAAAACGAAATGAACCGAATCAAGTTTTATTTAAAGTATCAAAATTATTTATTCAATAATAAAACAGAAAGCAGGACAAAAAAATGTTCCTTTTCTATTTTACAAAACTCAACTGAAACAAGCTTTCAGAGAAGGTATCAATAATTTGAGGAAAGCTGATCTAATACATTGGGCATAGGTATTGTACTAAATCAATAGTAGGCTGTGATTTAGTACACCACAAATGGCTCACATTACAATACTTTCAGGAGTTATAACTGTAGAACGGAATGAGCTATTGACTTCGGATTTCCGTTGTACAAATTCACTTGTGCTCTACTTTGTATCGGCAGTGTTGCCAGATTTCAAATATGTCTGCAATCTAAATAAAAATTATAATCAAATACTTTGTTTCCAAAATTAAAGTTGTTGTAACTTCGTTGTTAACCAATATTTTTCGATGAAATTTTGATGGTTTTCATTTATAACGACTTCAAATCTAGTGGTGTTGTCAAATTTGGAAAAAAAATGCCTAATAAACTTTTGCCGTTTTTGACAAAGAAAAAAAACCATAGAGTGCCTTGGAAATGAAACTAAAGTTATGAAAATTTGTGTCAAGATACAGTTTTTGATGCTTAATATTACAAAAAAAATATTTTTGAGATTGACTGAAAAATGCAGGGGTGGTTCCATTTTAAATGAGTCACACTGTATGTTGAGAGAACAATACAATTTCTCCTCGACTCGCTCGAGGAAGGGATATTTACGTCACGACACAGAGAAAGGAGAATCAGGGCGGTCAGCTCAGGACGTCAGTATCATACCAGCAGCAGTCGGGAGAATATGTGCGCTGCCATGAAGAAGAATTATTGACGATAATTTCACTTCAGATAATTTGAACAAATTAAATGCAATCATTGATTCAATTCAATCTGTCGGACGACAGGTAGATCAAAATATCTATGGTGCCGTGGTGGCCGCGAAAACAAAAGAAAATTCTTAAACATAAACAAAAGCGAACGATATTTCTGCAAGACAATACAAACAAAAAACTTATTTCTAACAGAAAAACAATTATTTCTTGAATGGAGGGAAAAAATATTTACAAGAAAAGATAAACCAGATTAAATATTTTGTGAACGGAATTATTTTATTAAATGTTCGAACAAACCACCATTTTGGGCCAAACAATAGCCGAATCTATTGTACTTTCTCTGCGGTTGTGTAAATAGGCGGCATGTTTCAAAAGGTAATAATTGTCACGATCTTTTGTTTTCGCAACCACGGTTCGGCAAGAATGAGTCGAGCTGTGCGCTGTGTCGCATTGCCACGTGGTCAGTTAATGCGTCGGGTGGGGTAACAGCAGGGGCGCACAGCAGTGCGTCTCTCGTGTTTATGTGGTATTATCATATCATTGCGTTCCTTGTTGCTCGTGTAGATTTCTGTCTATACCGCAGATAAATTGTTTCTGATACTGTATTGAAGTGGCCAACGTCATTCTGGAGGCATGGACAAATTATCGTGCAGCTCAACGGAGCTTGATCAGCCATGAATAACGTCAACTTTGGCGTCCCACAGGGATCCATATTGGGTCCATACTCTTGATGTAACTCAATGATCTACCTGAGTATAAGGATACTGATTGCTATTTCTGAGGTCCACAACCCGATATTCTATAGAGGTTTTACTCTCCACTTCTTAATGTATGTATTTGCAGATCATCCTGGGTGATTCTATCCGACACATACCATGGAACGTTGCAGAAGTTGCGAAGCACATTCGATCGAAAGCAAACGACATTATCATCGAGGGTGAAAAGGTTAACATTCCCAGTTAGGTCTGTTCTCCTCTCCAACATCCTCTCATCTTGAACGAATATAATAACTCAAGTTTATCTTTCAGTTGCATATGATTCCACATTCAATAATATATATTTTCGAACAAATCAACCATATTTCCAACACACATTCCTACAAGTTCCAACGACAAATTCTTCAAATAGTTCAATGGAAATAACACTCAAAACGGATGACAAACTTACGAACTATCTATTCGAATACCAAGCGTGCAAAGGCGATGTCTCCCAACGAGATCTGCGTAGGGAATTGGAGCCCTAAACAAGATAATTAATTGTCGATAGGGACAAGTACACCGACGAACTTCTCAAATAGAAATTGTGTATCATCGTCTGGGAGCAGATGCGCCAAGTAACAAATAGTTAGGATAAAGTTACGTAGAGTGTATCGGGGAAAGAGGCAATTGAGTTTGTCGCCTAAACCAAATTTATATACGGGGTTGGGGGGTGGAGTCGATCGGCTGGTGTAATGGAAGATATAGTGAATATTCCCGATTGAAATGAGTTCCCCTTTCCAGATGCTACAATGGGTGTTGCTGTTGAAATTGTATCGGCTGTGTTAGGTTGATAGTGCAGAAGTAATTGTTGTTGAAAGCCCAACCTCCAAGGATTGCTGTTAGTTTTGATCTGTTCACGGGAAATAATCGTCCATCATATGAATGGAAGAACTATGACATCCAAATACGCGAGAAAAAAATATGACTGGTTTCAAGATGGTGGTCGTAATAAAAGAAAAAATACAATATTTTTCAAACTATAACAGAAAAAGAGGAATATCAAATGGGAGGTTAATAAACATGTTATTTGCAAAAGTTCAACTTGGCCGCTTGTTCAGATGGGGATGGACTCACGACTATCTGTATGTCTATATGTCCTCACTGAATGACTCAATGACTGACAAACGACCAATGCCCAGACCAAACCGCTGGACCTAAAGAGCTGAAATTTTGACAGCGATGACATGATAACCAGTGAAATATTTTGATATTCCATCACTGAAGTGATGAAAGGGGGCAGAAGGGGGGTGAAAGTGAAAGTACCGTAGTTAGTTTTGAAGTTAGAGGTATGAAAATTGATATGTGAAAGAACACGTATTTCCAATCTTTTTTTAAATTCAACCCCAAAGGCGAATTGGGAGTTGAAAGTTTGTATAGGGGTACCGTTAGTTTTTAAGAATTGGGGTCATGAAAATTGATATCTGTTACAAATGAAGAGATACATGTGTTTGAGAAAACTCAACCTATAAGGGGGTGAAATTGGGGTTAAATGGAGATTGGAAGTTCATATAAGGGTTCCGTTAGTGTTCAAGTTAGGGCCATGAGGTCTTTGTTACAAATTAGGAATAGCGTCTCTCACTGTTTTCAGAAATTCAACCCCTAAAAGGTTGAAATGGGGGTTTTTAATTCAGGGTCATGAAAATTTGCAATCGAAGTCTTTGTTACAAATTAAGGAATACGTGTTCCAGTGTTTTAGGAGTTCAACCCCTAAAGGAGTGAAATTAAGGTGAAACTTTTTGGGGGTTCCGTTAGTTTTCAAGTCAGAGTCATGAAAATTGCAGTTTTGGCTCTCTGTTACGAATAAATAAATGGCGTTTGACCTAAAGGGGCGGAGAGGGGTTGGTGAATTTGTAATAGTCATCACTCGAACTAGATAACGGGAAACTGGATAACGTTAAACAATAAATAGGATATCGGTATAACGAAAAGCGGGCAAACCTTCAGGCATAAGCTAGAATTGTTAGATATGCATTTTAACTAACTCTGTATATATTATGTGAGATATAGAAATGTAAATTGTATATAAAATCCATAGCATAGTTTAGAATGAGGAAAAGTGTAATAGAAAGTGAGTAAAAACCTAAAATTTGTGAGAAAAAACAAAAAGTGATGGTTGCCAGGAAGAAAAATAACGAGGATTGAAAGAAAATTATTTTTGGATGAACACAGTGACTAATCCTACATACGAAAATACTACGAGAATAGGAACAATACAGCCAATTGATATCTATATAACATATCCATAGCATAATTTAGAATAAGAAAAAGTTTCATAGAAAGTGAGTAAAAACATAAAATTTGTGAGAAAAAACAAAAAGTGATGGTTGCCAGGAAGAAAAATAACGAGGATTTGAAGAGATAAAAAAAAAATTCTGGATGAACACAGTGACTATAAAACATATCCATAGCATAGTTTAGAATAAGGAAAAGGGTCATAGAAAGTGAGTAAAAACCTTAAATTTGTGAGAAAAAACAAAAAGTGATGGTTGCTAGGAAAAATAATAACTAGGATTTGAAGAGATAAAAAATTATTTTTGGATGAACACAGTGACTAATCACAAATACTAAAATACTACGAGAATAGGAACAATTCAGCCAATTGACAACTATATAACATATCCAGAAACGATAACCGTTGAAAACTACCTAGGAAAAACTTCTTACCTCCAGGACACAGCAATATCCATATCCGGAAATAGTCCAACAAGAGAAACGGGCTTGGACACAGTAGCAGCAGAATCCACTAGCCAGGCACACTTTTAGGACTCAAGAAAAGCACAAGTAAACGGATCACAGATATTTTTTTTGAAAGAAAACTAAACTGAGTGAACGTATTTGGGCAGATACTTATTTGAAGTCATTTTATTACACCTTTCACTGTTATTGAGCAGTATTTCTAGTTTTGTTCGTATAATTTAATGTAACCTACAATTATTATTTTTAAAGGTCATTTGATTTGCACATTAGCAAAGTACTTCACTTCTCACATATCACTGTTTCAACAAAAACACTACTCATGAGTTAATTTTGCAAGATAGGTTCATTTGAGTTTTTGATTTAATAAAAGAATAATTACTTGACTATTACCCATTTTTTGATCACATTACAACCTGCAATTTTCATAAAACCGTATTTTGAACATTGACTTCAAGCAAAGCAACTAGATGGCACCACCGAATCCTGCTTTGAGAGGGAGTTATATCATGTTTCCATAGGCGTACCGACTGAGCTGGGATGAGGTAAAAGAATACAGGTAAAAGAGTATTATAATGACTAGTTATTGTAGTCCTAGAAAATATACCTTGGAAGATTTGACTCTCCTTTCATCATGGGCTCAACGATTATTTCTGGGAAAATAATGGGTGATTACCATTCAGTTATGGACCACAAACTCCTATGATTCTCATAGTGCTAATTGAATTTCCATAAAGCATTCTCATCGCGAAACAGAAACCATGATGGGTGAAATTTATGAAAGAAATATTTGCGTTTTCATGGAAACGTTGTTTTTTATCGTAGATAGACTCTTGTAAAATAATCCAAGGTAAATATCACACCCATAATATGAAGTTCATGGAGAATCCATGCTGGTTTCAAGTTGAAAGTTCAGCTCGAATTTCAACCGGAACAATTCAAATATTTTCGTCTGTGTGATCACCTAGAAGAGGTACGTCCTCATACAAAGAGAATCCTGCACAGAACATTTGAATGAAATGTCTCGTCTGAACTTTTATAATCTTTAAATGGCACTCTTAAGGAACTCAAAACGCTGAAACATTCCAATATAGCGGACTTCCTCCATTTCCTTGAAAACAGTTTATGCAGATATTAGATAACAGGAGCGGAATGAGAATGTTGTAGCCTGTAGATGGTCAGTTCCCAAGTTAGGTAAATCTTTAAAATAGGTTTCAATGTAGACGGTGAATGACTGAACAAAAACTTGGACTATTCTGTCTCAATATCCACATTTAAAGTCACAAATTATTAGGCGTCTGGCGCGATACTCGTAGTATGAAAGATGTTATTGTGTTACAAAGGAGGAGTGGTACTCTGGAATTGATTGGGAGAATACAACCTGAAGCACATGATATGGAAAAACCAAACCAAAAACGATATTTACTAGATTTAGTACTCTCCATGGACAGACATTCTTTTATGACAGACTATAGAGTTTATTGAAAAGTGTTTTCGGCCGTGTTTATATCTGTGAATTTTTCCAGAAACTTTCATGCGAATAAAATTATAACGTGTCACATCGGCTATGAATATCTTTTCCCGATCATAATCCAGTGGTATGTTCACTATTAGTCCAGGATGGTGAATGTCTATAGCTACTAAAAAGGCTGTATCAGGCAAAACTTCACATTTTTTGAGTAACGAAAACCTAGATCTTTTAAAATTATACCTAAGGTTGTATCACAGACATCTATAATATATCCATTCAGTAGTTCTTGTCGCAAGCTATCTCTTGTTACAAACGGTTTATTTTTTATCATAGTATGAATAACTGTACGTATTGCAGATTTAACTCACTCGTGTTTTGGAAGCTTTTCTCTTCGCAGGGACTTTATAAAAATAAAATAAAACCATAACATGTAGCACTTGTTGTAACAATAAAGAATACTTGTTGTTTCACGTGGGCCTTCGTGTCGTATTCTAGAAATGGTCTTAGGGCGTGATTTCAATGCCTCAGCTGCACAATTGTTTTCAGTGGAAGTCTTTTTTATATTGGAAAAACTCTAAACATTTAACAAGTTTTTTTGTTCATGTTTTTTAACCATTGATATAGATCGTACGAGGATATTTTTGTAGACTATTCGATAGACCTCTGCACATAGCATTGAAAAAAAGGCACATGTTTCTGAATCCAGTGATATAACCCTATGAGTACAGAAAAACTTTCAAACATAAGAAACAACAAGTTATTGATAAATATGAACTCTATGGCCAAAAAACATAATTCACTGGGAATGAAAATAAATTTTGAAATCAAATACTCGATCAAACTGATACACCAGGCCCGTTAAAAATATCTATACACCTGCAAGCCCGGGAATGCATATAAAAAATCCCCTTTTTACAAAAGAGCTATTAACCACTCATTACTCTCCGAGTTACGCATATCTAAGGAATTTCATTAGTAAACGAAAAACTATAAATAATAGTTTTTGACATCTCATTAAATGCAATACGACCACGAAATACATGAATCATTGATTTTTTTACATTCTTTCGGCTACAGTAACGAGCCATTGATTACTAAGACGGTGATTTATTATGACAGGTAGGAGATACCTAATGTTAGGAATGTGACCCGCGAACGATCCATGGAAAGGGAAGATGATATAAAAGCGCGACCACGCGAACAAACGATAATATTCGGTAAACAGAAGTCGTTCAAGTAACATGTCCTCTCAGAGGTGTTTAAACTTTCATTCGATTACCATGTAGTGCAATGAAGATGAGAAGTGCTCGAGTGAAATTGCGAAATAGTTAGTGAAGAAATGTCCAATCAAGTCAAACCGGAACTGCACGAGTAATGACTTCTCAAAGTGAATACACAGTAACAGTTACAGTATTAACCAATAATCAACATTATGTTATCAACGCTTCAAGAACGAGATGAGACTCCGAAAACCTCCGAACAATAGTTCCTGCTCTCATAGAAAAACATAACAATACAAATATAGTCTAATATACAGTGCGATATAAAAGTAAATGAACAACTTTCGCGGAAATAATTAAAATATGTAATACAATTAAACTAATATCGTGTAAAACAAATATCGAGTGAATGAGTGTTGAAACCTGATGGTCTGGAGTAAGTTATTTGTTTTTCTGAATTTATATTTGGGCAAATTGAATCAATTATAATTTTTATATATTTTTAAATGTTTCTCCATATTTTATGTTCCCATATTTTTCACATAATATTTATCATCAGTCTGTTTAATAATTGATGGCATTTTTACTTATATTCAGTCCACAGACTTTGAGAATGCCAAAGACTGACCTAATGTAAACTCTCAACTGTTCTTTGACTATTTTATCATTTTATCAGTATATAGAACTGATAGGAATGCTATGTACCTACTATAAAATATATATGTATATTCTAATGCTTTTTCCTAGTGCATTATCAACAATTTTTCTGAGATCGGTACGTGCTTTATCTAAATGCCCAGCTTTTTCTGTATCGAGAGAAAGGGATGTTTCTTGAAGCCGCTCTCGAGAAATAATCTATGTTCGACCATCCACAGACAGTCGATGCTCTTATTAATCAAATTCTCAATCTAACAACAAAAGAGTGATCAAGTGCAGTGATTTATTCATAATATTTGAAAATTCCTTAGCGTTCATTGGTCTTTCTTTGATGGAGTGATCTCTTGATAAAAGGCCAGTGGCGCAACATTTGGTTGGTCGGATGTGGGTAATTTACTTTCCCAACTGTCCCCAGTGGCATAACACCACCGTTGTATGACTTATTGAGACTTGATCGAAGATTTGCACGGAAATTCCAGATTCTTCGAACAGTCTATTTATTTTCATGTTTCTGATCTTTTGTTCAATAAAACATACTTTCAGTGTTCAAATTTAAAAAAATGTAATGCTGATCGATTACAAATTTCATGTTCCATGACAGCCACTATGGAGATCGTTTAGCCATATCACCCCATTTCTGCCAAACGTTTGACATTTGCACATAGGATTGGAAAAAAGTCGAACTTTGATTTTCAACCAAACAGTCGCAATTTTTCCGCGAATATTCCTTTTTTCTGAAATTATCTTCAGAATCGTGCAGTGTTTCTTCTGTCCATTTTTGAAATAAAAAATTCAAAATTATAATTCCGGTCCTCGAATTTCACAAAATATCACACTAATCGACAGAAAATTCCTTGTTTTATAACACACACTGTGGAAATCGTTTGTTTATTTTTCCATATTTTTGCCAAAAATTGACCTCTGCACAAAAGATTCATAAAAAGAAGAACGTCAGTTCGCATCGCACATAAAACCAATCAGACGCCATTTTTTCGCGAATATTCCTTTTTCTGTTACGAAATTTTCTTATGAATCCTGCGGTGTATGATTTATTGAGAATGGATCGAAAATTTCCAAAAAAATTCCATATTTGGGGAATTTTTTCGCGTGTTTTTGTCCATTTTTGAAATTCTTAATTCAATAAAAAATACTTTTGTAGCTCGTATTCCAAAAAATATCATACCAATCGATTGAAAATACTATTTTTCTTAAGTTATTGGAAAGAAGTCGAACTTTGATTTTCATCGCAAATACATAGAAAATTTTGTTCTGAATCCAGCGGTGTATGATTTATTGAGAATAGATCAAAAACTTCACGATGAGCCATTTTCAAAATTCGTTAAAACTGTATCACACACACGTCACAACAGAAGAAGCAACACAACTCACCAGAAGGATAAACACATTCAAAATGAGACAATTTCCAGGATAATTTCGAGTCCCCCTCTGTTAAACCACCTGTTTTTGATAGTACATCTTATTGGCCATCCTTCTCCAGTGTAAGTAATTTATGCATAATGTTAGTCGTAGCTTATTCAAGGGCGTACGTGGGATTAGGTATATCTCAAACAAGTGGAAAGGGCGTAGACGTATATGTCAGGTCTCACCAATGATTTATTGCCTACTTCGCCATCCAAAAACGTTTTAACTATATTTTCATATTGTTTCGACATTTTTTTTTAAGTAATGAAATATTATCGGCCCCATTCTCTTCCTATTATATGTTAACGACCTCACTAAAACCAAGATATCTGGTAAATTCACCCTCTCTGTAGATGATACCACTATACTGTGGAAAAGCAAGAAGACCTGGGAGCTGCAGGATATAATAACTGCAGACTTGAAAGCTGTGAAAGAATGGTGCGATGCAAACAAATTATCTCTCACCACAGGAAAAACCCACTTAATATCCTTCAGATGGTCGATCGAGAAACCTTCGTTTGGCAAAGACGTAATAGAAAATAAAGATTGCACTAAATTTCTGGGCGTGCTGATGGACAAAAATTTTAAATTTGATGATTATGTAAAACAACTTAAGAGCAAGATCTTTTCTAGATGTTATTCAACGGATTGCTCATTCTACAGAAAAAGGCCATTGGGAACATTCATAAAATCGGACTCCGTGAGTCATGTAGAGATATTTTCGCAAGTAACAAAATACTTACGGTTATCACATTATTGATTTTGGAGTTGGTCTGTCTGGTGAATAAACACAAATCAAAATTTTCCTCTACTCCTAATCAATATGTCACCCGCAACAATAGTTACAGACTGAAACTACCATTACCTACTATACATCTCACCAGAGACTCTATTTTATATAATGGTGGCAAGATGTATAATCACTTACCAGTTGATATTAGGACGGAAAACTTGAATGAAAATCAGTTCAGAAAATTAGTCAAAACTGTACACACCATGTTTTATATTTCATGTATTCTTTTATCTTAGTTATGTCAACACTATTCGTTTATTGTTTTTCCTCACTGTCCACAAGAGGACACACGGATTATTTCATGTTTTTACTATATCTTATGTATACACCTCAAGTTTCGTCAATAAGGTTTCCCTTCAGACAATAAAGCATTATTATTATATAAATTTCATGAAGATTTTGTAGACCCCTCAGTAGTTCGACACTCTGTATATCACGATCTACATATTTTTTTCAATACCAATGAAACTAGTTCACCGAACAGTAATTGACGTAACAATGACCAATGAAAAGATTATTTTGTCCAAAAAAAATCTATCAGACCAATTTAATTCGGTTCCGAAGCGGTTAGAGACGCCTCAACTTCAAAAGCACCCTATATATTCGATTGCACTGAGATTTCTGAGTGGTTCTCCAGATACCGTAACTAGCTCAATCCACCACTGCGAACTATGAAATTCAGAATCATCACCATACAAAACCAAGACGCATTATTGTAATGTATTCTGGTCGTCGGGAAAGTGTATTCAATCCGACCATACGTGACGTTGAGGAATGGCGTCGCAGATTTTTTTGGAGACGCCATTAACATCCAACAAGAAAAATTACCAGTTTTTTCTACCGATGCGATATATTCTGCGGCTGATATACGAGTATGAGTATAGGTGATGAACGAGAATGACAACTTCGATAGATACGAGAAAAAGTTTTGAGCGGCTGATAATAGATTGGCGGTGAAAGGAAACTGCTACAGTGAAATATTACACGCAGGACATTCTATGATATGAAAAATGGCTGATTTCCCATTTGAATTTCCACACTTCCCAGTTTTTTCATTGTCACTCGATATAGGTATTTATTTATTTTTTTCATTTCTCAAACAGGTTACAAGTACCTTAATACATGAGAAACATAATAATTTTTAAAGTAAATATTAGTTATTAGTCAAATCTATTAAGTTCACTACACTAATACGGTTCATAATTTTAGGAGAGAATAAGGAAAAGTATTTATACAGATCACTAAAGAATATTCTGGGGGCTAGGTCAAAGCTGAGTTCAGATAGATGCAATGCATTATTCGTTGTTTTTAACATTGTAATGATTGGTGAACATATGAAAATTGGGTGGAAGGAATTTCGAAAAATTGAGTAAGTCTTGTTGCACGAGAGGGGACTCTCTCTCTTAGGAGATATTTGAGGTAAGGGCAGTTGTACTGTCTGTTATAGAGTTTATAGCACATTCCTACCATTTTTCTCCAGTTCTCCAGGCTTGTGATCTGGAATTCTGATCTAAGATTAGTCGTTCTGATTATATTATAGTCGGGGTGGACATTATGTTTTCTCCAGTTGAGGAACCTCAACAGATGATTCTGAACTTTTTCAAGAGAATATGAGTCTACCAATGTAGTAGGATTCCAAACTACAGAGCAATATTCAAGCTTGGGTCTTACAAAGGTATTGTATAAAATATTATTGTCTTACAGTCCCTGAGTTTTAGAGTACCTCAACACATGATTAGATGAAGGAGTAGGTTATGCTAGCGATACAAAAATGTGCCATGTTTTATTTACGAAATTTGGTGATTGTCCAATTCATTGTGAAAGTCTCAAAACTAATGAAAGACAATTTTGGCGATGTCAATATATCAAAATAGAAATCTGTAGAATACCAATGTCGATTTCTTCCAAGGAATCAATAAATTCAAGATTTGACAACCGACTCTGTTATATTGACAAAAACTGGACGATTGCTTTTTCTATAATGATTGCCATAGAGGTTCATGGTTGATTTTTCAAATTAAATTTTTTTTAAAAATGACCAATGCTTTTTTTATATTTTGATAGATTTTATAAGAGGTAATCATATCAATAGGAATTCACTTATTTTTGCCAGGAATTTGGGTACAGTGAAGAAGATATAAAATATAGTGGTATGTAAAATGTCATGTTGAAATGTGTGCTGTGTGATATTGTAGTAGTAATTATTTAAGAGGGAGACAGCTATGTGTGAGGGTGAACAAATAATTCAGCCAACTTCTGAATTGTAACTATGGAGTACCACAGGGAACAATACAGGGCCATTACTATTCAATATATATATTTACGAATTATCCAACTTACCAAGTAATGGACATAGTCAGTTTTGGCGTATGATACTGCAGTCTTCTACGAAGCCGAATCATGGAACAACCTGAAAAAAAAAATTAATGTGATCCTACAACGATAGCTAATTTTCTAAAGTAGACTACTAACCATCAACGAAAGTAAAACAAATTACATCCCCTTCACCAGCCAAATCAATACAATCCCCACCCTGACGAACCTTAATAAAAACATCGAAAAAACTAAGGAAATCTCCACCAAAAATGATGTAAAATAATTAGGAATTCACTTAGTTAGCCAGCTCCATTGGAATACCCATACAAAAATGCTCACTAAAAAATTAAGAGCCTCACTCCAAAATTCAAAGTGTGCCATACTTTCCATAATCGGAAACATCTAATGATGTTGTACTTTTCTTTAGCATTTTACATACGGCATAATCGCCTGGGAAGGAATTATAATCAGCTGGAAAAAATTGAAGTTGCACGAAAATGGATACATAGCGACAAATCATTATCCGAAAGCAACGTATTTGATATAAGACAACTATACTATCGAGCATTAATACATCACCATAAAAAAACAAAACATATTCAACCAAAAATCACCCACAACTATGACACGCGATATAGAAAAGGGTCAATAACCATACCTAAAGTCAATAAAACAATAGGGCAAAGAGGACACAGTTTTCTAGGACCCAGATTATATAATATGTTACCCAAAGAGCTGAAATTATATCTGGTTATAACAGATCTGGAATCTATAAGTTAATGATATAGAACACAACGAAAAAAAAAATTTAAACTGTGATTATTTTTTCTGTATGTAACTTGTCTATAAATATATACAAATTATATTCCTTTTGTTCCATATGATAACTAGATTAAATAATCCATTAGTATTGAATTAGTTAGTACTTTTATAACCATCTACTTTGTAATCATATTGTTATTATATTATATCTTGTACGACGTTTTGTTAATATTTAAATGATCAACAAAGAAGCACGCCGAATTTATTTGTGGTGCCATTGTTTATTCATTTAAACTTCTAAAGAATATAGAATTTGTAAATATTTAATTTATGAATGAATAAAATTATTATTATTATATACTAGTAGGCGAGATGAGACTTTGAATCGGAATATGAAGATATTTTCTTACCATGTTTAGAAATACTTTGTAACGACAGCAGTTTCGTAATATTGCTCATCGGGTAGACCGGGGACAATTGAAACAGGGGACAATAGAAACAACCGCCATATTGGAAGGATTTCGTGGCTTGAATCGTGCGCACTTGTACCAACTGAAACGTGTCAAGATGCTGCAGCTAGCCATCAGTTGACCTCTAGCAATAGTTGAGAATGGTTGTGTACATAGAACATAACGTGATTTCTTGCTACCGAAGTAAACTTTTCCATTGATAGAAAGAGCCTGTTACCAGGTATAACGACGTAAGTATCCAGCTTTCATAATTTTTATTAGTATGTTTGGTATGTCTCCTTTCATCCTTCAGTTTGAATTATTACTGATGTTCGAAAGTAAAAAACTATTTGAATGTTTACCTGAAAATGTGTTGTGGGGACAATTGAAACAGATGCCATGGGGGACGGTTGAAACATGTTTCAATTGTCCGCATCATGAATTTTGTTAAATTAATTATATTATAGATAAAATTAGGGTGTTTGAAGGAGTTATTTTGTTTTAGGATGCCACGATTAAGAGTGAGGAAAACGGAAAGAGGTTTAAAACCCATTTCGGCATATGAAAAAGCATATACAGAGATTGCTGCAAATAATACTTCGATAAGATGTACGGCAGAAAAATGCAAACTACATTACGTATCATTGAGTAGATTTGTCAAGAAGAAAAAGGAAGCAATTGAACAAGGATCCGCTATTCCTGTTTCTATGGGATATCGTTGTGTGAGACGAGTATTTGACGTGAACCAGGAAAAAATCTTTGTTGGATATATGATTAAAGCGGCACAAATATTCTTCGGCCTACCCCCTGAAGAAATTCGGAAATTAGCCTTCTAGTTGGCTGTGAAATATTCCCTGCGAATACCTGATACCTGGAGACAAAATTCCATGGCAGGAGAGGATTGGTTTTCTGGATTTATGGAGCGGAACCCAGAACTTTCAATCAGCTGTGCTCAAGCTTATCAAGAGCAACCAGTTTTAACGTCACAAATGTTGAACTGTTTTATGACAACTTGTTGAATGTCATCGATAGGTACAAATTTGAACCGAAAGATATTTATAATATCGACGAAACGGGGGTCACAACGGTTCAAAAACCTACTAAAGTTGAAGCTGAAAAAGGAACCAAACAGGTAGGTGCACTAACATCGGGGAAAAAGGAACCTTGGTAACCGTTGCTTTAGCTGTAAATGCTATTGGTAACAGTGTGCCTCCAATTTTTATTTTTCCACGAAAGCGGACAATGCGAGTGGCTGGATGCAAGAAGAGGAGTTCTTGATATACCTTATCCATTATCAAAAACATACAAACGCTTCTATCGAGAATAAAGTATTACTCTTACTCGACAACCATCAATCGCACATAAGTATACATTGCTTGGAGTTCTGCAGAGAACATGGTATTGTTCTTGTCATTTTCACCGCATTGCTCGCATAAGCTGCAGCCATTAGACAGATCCATTTTCGGTCCTTTTAAAAAAGCTGTAAATTCAAGTTGCGATGCCGATAACCCAGGCAAAACGATGACCATTTATAACATCCCTAGTATCGTCAAATCAGCTCTGCCACTGGCTCTCACGCATTCCAATATTGTAGCTGGATTTAATTGCACTGGAATATACCCCTTCAATAGAGATATATTCACAGAACTAGATTTTGCTTCATCATATGTAACGGATAGACCAGCTTCTGGTAACACAACGCCGAATGCCACTGAAGTAGTTTCAGAAGTAAGTACCAGTGAAACTTTGTCATCTTCCATTAACGATGATATTTTGCGAGCATCACCAAACAATCACACTGTACCAACAACTCGAAGCACTCATATTCCACCAGCAACACTGAGCAGTCACATTCCACCTGCTTTGCCAAGCAGTTCGAAGGCTCTATTTTCAGATGCTGACGTAGGACCAAGCACATCAAATGTTATTTTTTCGCCAGAAGTCGTTAGACCATTTTCGAAAGCCCTTCCTAGAAAAACAAGTAGCAAACGAAAAAGTAGGAAATCTGCAATTTATACGGACACTCCTGAGAAAAATGCCATTCAAGAGGAGTATGACTTGAGAAAGAAAAAGCAAATTATGAGAAAACTTACCGAGTTAAAATATGAGCAGAAACCAGTTCAAAAGTCCAAAAATACCAAAAGCAAAAATTATCATAATCAAAGTGACAGCGATGAAGAAAATTGTTTCTGCCTGGTTTGCTTGGAACCGTACGGTACAAGCCGCCCCGGAGAGAAATGGGTACAATGTATTCAGTGTAGTAATTGGTCCCACGAAGAATGTACTGAACAAGAAGATCTTTATACTTTCTGTTTCGTTAAGTATCATATTAGCACAAGAATAAATATTTATGTGGATAGTCCACATGTTGTTTCAATTGTCCCAGGTATATGTTTCATTCGTCCCAGGCACGGGGACGATTGAAACAGTTTGACAAGCTCAAGGTTTCTTCAAATATTTTGGGTATATATCATTATTGGGAGAAACTTATTATATTTATAGAAAACCAACTGAATCAATAACTTCATATTATAGAAATTTGCCATAATGGCAGAAAAAAAAATAATGTAGCTAAAATGTTTCAATTGTCCCTGGTCTACTCTAAATAACTCAAAGTATAAATATAGAACAGAGGGTGCAAATTCCTGCAAAGATCGGACAGACACATGCACGTACAAATACATATTTTTATTTTCATACATTAAAATTATTTCATCTCCTAATTTATTTGTTATACCGGGTGATTCTTCAAGGTGGCTCACACCTATAACTTTTTTATTATTCAAAATAGAAAAACGAAATTTTGGAAGTTGTGTATTATAGTTCAGTTCAAAATTTTCGACATATTTACTTGCTTTGCCGTACTTCCGGTTTGACCGGAAATGACCCCAACTTTCGATTTTTAAATGGGACATCCTATATATTTTCATTTATTTCGCTCGAGAATGCCATTCTCAATCCAACAACACCTCCCTTGTCAATATTTGACAAATAAAGTCATTTTTATTCCAATTTTAATTTTTCGATCTAGAATGCCATGGATCATGTAAATCGCTTCATTCTTGATCAAGTAACATGGCAAAAATACGACTTGAGACATATGACTTCACAGTCGTTTTAATGTTCTAAATTTTGAAAATGACCTACCCCTTGATTACGGCAAAGTTCAACTTTTTCAATTGTTGCGCGCACCACATTACTTAGCTGTCCGCAGTGATGTTCTGGAATGCCACCCTTACATTATACTCCAGTTCTTCACGAGTAGCTGATGCTGTGTCATAAACTTGATTTTTTATTGTTCACCAGAGAAAAAAATCTAGCGGAGTAAGATCTGGTGATCTAGAATATGGAAAAGGAATAATACATTATGAAAAAATATGACAACTTAAGAATGTACCTCGCAGGCAACTGAATAGGTCCTTAAGTGCCAATCCACTTTTCTGGGAAGTTGTTATTCAGATGTTCTTCAACGACTTGAGAATTGTGAGGTGGCGCTCCATCTTGATGAAAATAGATATCAACTTGGTTAGCCAGTGGCAAATCTTCATTGAAATCATTAATTTGATTTCTATGGAACTGTAGATATCTTTCCGCAGAGAGTTGTCCTTCGAAAATTATTGGCCCCAAAAGTTTTCCTCCGATAATACCCATCCAGCAATTTGAACCAAATCGCTTTCGACAATTTACTTCTTGCATCAGATATGAATTTGTCTGAGATCAGTAACTTTTATTATTTCGATTGAACAGACCCAAGATGGTGAATCGAGTTTCATCTGAATAAATAATTTTAAATGGAAAATGTACATCTTCGCTGTATTAAGGCAAAAACCAGTTGCAACAAGTAAATCTTCGGTTGTGGTCGTTATCGTGAAGATCTTGGTGTAATTGGTACTTGAATGATCGATAATTATTTTTGTGAAGAATTCTCCAAACGGACGAATAACTTATATCACACTCAGAAACAATTTGGCGAATTGACGCAGTACAATTCACTCTAACATAGGCCAACACGTCTACTTCTTTTTCTTCACTGATGATGAAGTTATTGGCAACTCCTTCTGGTTCATTTCGCATTTTGTTTTCCAGTATTGGAAAATAATATCTATGGTCATAAATTCGAGCTGCATCAGTTGCATTCCTCTTTGCTTCTCCGTAAATTATCAACATGTCAATTTTCTCGTTTCCAGTTTAATTTTCCATATCAAATTATAAACTACGCAACAAATAAATTTTAAAAAGTGACAGCTTATTTGTTTAGGTAGTCCTAGCAACAGCTTCAGTTGTTTGTCACGGATAACTAGAATCACAGGACTCAGTGCATAAATATACCGAATACGTATAATTTGTTATTAGGTATGATCGCTTCTTGCAATTATTCAGAAAAATAGTGAAAATGAAGTGGAAGTGTGTGGTATCTCAAATGATCTTTCACAAAAATCCATTGAAAAAAATCAAGTTAACTGGAAAAATTCATATTTGCGACTCTTAAATAATTCTCGAAACGACTGTGAAGTCATAAGCCTCAAAGTCGTATTTTTCCCATGTTACTTGATCAAGAATGGAGCGATTCACACGATCCATAGCATTCAAGATCGAAAAATAAAAATTGGAATAGACATGACTTTATTTGTCAATTATTGACAAGTGAGGTGTTGTTGGATTCAGAATGTCATTCTCGATCGAAATTAGTAAAAATATATAGGATATCCCATTTAAAAATCGAAAGTTGGGGTAATTTCCGGTCGAACCGGAAGTACGGAAAAGCAGGTAAATATGTCAAAAAATTTATATTGAACTATAATACACAACCCCCCAAATTTCGTTTTTCTATCTACAATAATGAAAAAGTTATAGGGCTGAGCCACCTTGGAGAATCACCCGGTATATGTGTCATAACATTAGTGTTTATTATCCTCAAAAAAAGTATGCTCTTGTCAATGAAACTGACAGTGATATTAAATCAATCTCATCGAATCTTGGTGCGCTCTAAGCTCTGTATGTATTGGCAGGAATATTCGTGTGAAAAGCAGAGGAAACCATGCTGTTGAACGCTATTCCAACTAGTGTAAAGAAGAATCCGTACTTGTCTACCTATACTTCTGCCAAAATAATTTATTAATATTTCCGCATCAACACCATGAAAGTTAAAATATTCCCAGTAATGGAACAATGCCACACACGATATCCGATGCCCGAAAAACTGCGAATTAAGCATGATAAAACACATACTGAACCTCACCTTGGATTTGTAGGACGGCCCACAAGGGAAATCTAGAAAAACTTCAATAACCCACTGAGGGCCGACCCTAAATTCGGCCTTTCTACCCGGGATGCATCGTGCGGTTTAAATAAGCATCAGCGTCAGGGGGATATAATTACGGTTTTAAATAGTCACGTGGTCTCGTTAGGGACGTTATCAACACGTTAGCTAAATTAATGGACCACAAACGAAGATTTAATGTGGTGTTTATAAAATGGATTCATTTACCCACTGAATAGTTTTAATATAATTTATTTTTGGTTAGGGTATATATTTGATTTATTCTCATCACTACCTCCAATGGAATTCATTGTATCCTTTTGAGTTGAGTAAATAGATAAAAATCAATTCAATGGAAATTCAAAACAAAAGTGTGAATTGCATGCCTGTACGATATTATAATTTTTTCTCACTCTTGTATCGTTGTCCTTCAATCTTGTTGAATAATTTCACTCCTCAATTTGAAGTTATATTAAAAAATTGAATGTTTTGTGTCAATATAAACTCTAAAGTAGTATTGTAATTTATTATGATTAATTTAAATGTGATTTCGGTATCTGAACATTTTTTTTTCATGTCCCAAGTGAGAAATTGAAAAAAAACATATGATTCGTCGTGAGTCGATATCACAAAGTTTAACATGATAACAAAACGAGTTGAAATAGAATCAATCATTCATAACTTCAAAGGGGCTGATTTAGTTCAGCTACATTTCTGAATTCATCTTATGTTTTCATAAAACATAACTGAGCCCCAAAATAATCCTTTGAGTTATTTCCATTTTTTGAGAAAAGTAACAGATCATCGATCATCAATGATGAAGGACTGGCGGAAAGTGTGGAAAACTTTTTTACGAAAAAAAGTAAAGAAAAATTGGTATAGTATATTCATAATTCTATATAGGTTTTTCTGGTAGGCGAGAAAAAATACAATAACAAGTTATCTGAAAGTATTGAATGAATGTGTTTTTCTGTGGAGGAACAACGTTTTTCGACATGTTTTTTGGGTAACCTTCCGCAGTCTGAAAATGAAAATATAATCAGGAAAATCTATACAAGGGTAGAAAGGGCAAACTGATTAGTTCACCCCGATAAGTTATTGCGTTCACCAAATTATATTTCCCATAGAAAAATGATTCAATTTGTCAATAACTTGCCGTTTTCTGAATTTGCCTATCAAAAGTTTTTTTTTTTATTCAAAAGATACTTCTCTATATAGTTTTTGCTTGACGTTTCGGGGGCTATATCTGCCCCCGTTCTCAAAATCTTCTAAATCTCCTTTAATTGTTTTATAATTTGGATTTTTTCTCGCAGAGTCTTTTTCGCTTTTTCAACTGACGGATGTCAATTGAGATCTGCCAAAAAAGTTTGAGAGTGACGTATTGCTCATTTGATATATGGGGTGTTGTTCAGATCAGTTTATTGGCATTCCTTCATATCTCACTTCCTCTCAGTACAGGTAACCATGTATGATTCATTTCAACAGAATTTGTTGAAAAGCAGTTGTTATTGGAAAGAAGAATACAGGCCGTTTCTTTCAATTTTCTCCTCTCTTGATGTGGTTCTTTCATCAAGATTGTTGTCCTATTCCATTCAATCGTATGATCGCCATTGGATGTGAGGATATGTTCTGCAATTTTTGATCCAGTTATTTGTCGATACCTGATGTAACTCTGATGTTCACTTTGGCGCACTTCCAATGGTCTTGACGTTTCACCTATATAACTATCACCACAAGAACAAGGTATGTTGTAAACACAGTTTTTGGTACTTTCTTCTGCGTTTTCTGGTTTTGTTTGTGTTAGTATAGATCTCAGTGTGTTTGTTGTTCTAAATGATGTTCTCACATCATACCTATGTCCAATTCGTTTGATCTTTTCAGATAATCCGGGGACATAAGGTATTATGTTGGTTGTGAAATGTGTAGGTGGTGGGAGTACTCCTGTTGGTTGTGTTAATTGGTTGTTTGATGGGTTTTTGTTTTCAATGTCAGTGATTGTTTTTTCCACAAACTGATCTGGATATGCATTTTCCTTGAAAAATTTTAGAGGTTTTTTCCGGTGTTGTATGCGTTTTTGTTTTGATTATTGTCTGGTTGGAATTGCAAACCGTTTGGGCTCGATTATAGAGACATCTAACTATGCTTTTTTCACACGCATGATGTTTTGAGTTATAGTGTAGATATCGATTGGTATGCGTCTTCTTTCTGTGTACAGATGTTTCGATTCGGGATGATGATTTTTGGATCATGACATCTAAAAAGGTGAGTTGGTTGTTTTGTTCTGATTCTAACGTGAATTTGATCGTCGGTTCTTGACCGTTTATATGATCCAAGATAATGTTTAATTCTTCTTCACTTCGATTCCAGATAGCGAAAACATCATCCACGTATCTCCACCATATTTTTGGACCATTGTGGCAGATCTCAATTGGCATCCGTCAGTTGAGTAACAGAAGTAACAGAAAAACATTTTTTGTTTATCAACAATTTCATTGTTTATTAACTAACCAATTTGTTATAAATGAATTTTTAACTTTGTTAGATTGGTTTTCTGAAACTTCAAAAATTTACAAAAACAACCATGTATAACAAAGTATGGAAAAAAAATTCTAATTTTTTATTGTACTTTGGGAATTGGAATTGGGAAAAATTGGGATTTTTTTTTTCTACACTTTAATGTATATGGTTGTTTTGTAAGTTTCAGAAAAAAATTGAATTGTTGATGAAAAAAAAATGTTTTTTGTTACTCCATAGAGGACTGTCAATTATGATTTTTAGAGAAAAAAACTTTATTAACTAATTATTTAAACAATAAAATATAAAAAAACCGATTATAAACAATTAAAAATTGTTTTTAGGAAAATTTTTTTTTTCAAAAATAATAATATTTGTAATATAATGAAGTTGTGGGAAAAAATTTTCAAAAATATTGAAATAATCAATTTGTTTATAAAAAATTGATCAACAAATGGCAGGATTTTTTTTTTTTTGCAAAACGATAATATGATGATTGAGAAAATAATTTTTTTTTCAACATTACTTGGATTTTTCTGTTTTTGTTCAAGTACAAAAATTATTATAAACAAAGTATGAATATTTTTTCAACTTTTATGGCCTGAGTTGTTGAGTATGTATATAAGAAAGGCTCTACGGAGCGAAAAATTTTTACGACAATTATTTAAACATTTCTTTTCATTTACAATTAAGACAGAAGTTCAAGAAAATTTTGTTGGTTAACAATCGTTTAACTTGTTGCAAAATAAACTTTCAGTAGAATTTCCAACCGGAATAAATTATTTATAGTGTTCCAAATACACCATGATTTTTTCCGATTAAAAAAAAAAAATTTAATACCTTAAATAAATTAATTAATGTGTCGTACTCGCTTTTGACTCCGCGCGCGCAACCTAAAAATGTCGCTTGGAGACCCATTTTCAGCGTAATATTAAAATTATAAATAATGGAGATAGAGTTCCGGGAGCTGGGAGTTTTTTATTGGAAATTTCCTCCTTTTTCAGATTTTTTTTTTGAAATTTCTTTAATATCAATAGTTTATGGAATATTGGCAAAAAACAAAATGCCATTTTTTTTTTCATCTTCTATTGTTTATAACTTTTGCAATTTTTTATGTGCTAATACACGCTTTTGGCACATTTTTCTATGCGTTATTCTGGATCCAATGAGCTATCACACATAATTTTAAGAGCAGTAGCTCTATTTTAGACCATTTTCAACTTGTCGAGTAGACTAATATAGAGAAGTATCTTTTGAATTAAAAAAAAAAAATTTGTTAGGCAAATTCAGAAAACGGCAAGTTATTGACAAATTGATTCATTTTTCTATAGGAAATATAATCTGGTGAACGCAATAACTTATCGGGGTGAACTAATCAGTTTGCCCTTTCTACACTTGTATAGATTTTCCTGATTAAATTTTCATTTTCAGACTGTGGAAGGTTACTCAAAAAACATGTCAAGAAAAGTTATCTGAATTTCGGAAGACTGAAAATATTTTGACATTCATTTGATGTCTTTAGCAGGGCAAACATAAATTACTCATGAATTTATTGATACTTTCTTTGAAAATACCTACACATTATTTCTTATTGCTTGACATGAATCTCAATATAAACTACTAGATATTTTTTTAAAGAATGAGGGATAATATGTATTGTCAGCTGAGGTTTCCATTGTTTCACGTGGATTCCATATCAAAATAAATAAAGTCTTGGAAAGTACGTCAAATAAATATTAAAATTCAGAAATTTCTTGAAATTCGGACCACTTTGTTTGTCCGCTTCTCGCTATCTGATCTATTGAGTTGTATTGAAGGAAAACTCTAAAATAATTAACGTCCAAATGAATGAAGTATAGTTTATCACATCTAGATAAACACAACCTATAGGTGGAAGAAAACAAAAATTGGCAAGTACGCGAAACCAATCAATATTATGGAATTCATAAAAAATGGGAATTCTAGATACAAGGATAAATGAAATCAATTGAAATTAATCTGATTTTCGAAATAAAATTAGACTTGTGGAATACATTTTTGTCTTTGACAAATTGAACCCAATTTTTGCTTACTATGTTTATCAGTCAATGAACCTAAAATTGGTTCATTCAATGGTTGCAGTTTTCCCATGAAGTTTTAAACATTCGAGCTTCCATTGGTGATAAATTCGGTATTATAAGAATATTCAAATCATTTTTCGGATTATTTGGTTTCATTAAAGTCTTCGCTAAAAATATCCTGACAAACTGGATGTCGTGGTTTAAAGAGGTCAATCTGAAAAAAGTACTTACAAATTGCATACGGTAATAAGTAGTTGTTTTTCATTTGTCTGTGTAGTATATGTATCATCTGTTTATGAGAATGCTCGTTTTTTTTTCGCAAAGGCTGACGATTTCAAAGATATTATTGGAGGCATATATCAAAAGTGTCAGTGGGAGATGCAATTGATTTTGCATTGGCGGTTCCTTTCTAGGTACGATAGTATAGAGTTGTATTACATGAAAAGAGAACCATAAAATTGACACAAAAAATACCTCAAGCAATAAAAATGCATACTTGTATTGTAACAGATATTTCCAGATTCAATTTTAAACAGATGTCGCTTGATTTGAAGTACTTTTGATATTGAATAATATTTCAAATCTCTATATTACTTCCAGGTTTTGGGCGGGACACCTTGTAATTTATTGGAATACTCTATCCTCAATATTGGTTTGGAAATTTATTGTTCAGTTAGCCTTATGTTATTGATGAACTTATTAAATAATTTTTTTTTTTGCCGAAAACTATGTATATTTTTGCAGTTAATTCTGCATATATCAGAAGGATGTATGTTTACTTCAGACATATCAACATATGAAGCCTTGATAATTTTTACAAAAGCTCAGTAGAAAATTGAAAAAAAAAAACTAAATAAGCTCATTTTGTTTATCTTAATAGTTCACTTCTCCCATTTTCATAGATTCAGGATTGATGCCGGGACAATTCATACTTTGTCGAAAAAGAATGCCAAGAAATTATATACTTTTCAGAAGAAAAAAATATGAGACAAAAAATAATCACGCAGGCAGTAACAGACCACATTAATTTTGTATTTTGAAATTTCGTTCTGATGAACAATGATTGAATCAACGTCCGTATAATTCCAATTATAACGCACTCTGAAATGCTGAACAACACAAAAATAGGTCTGCTGGAATTAAATTTGATTAGACCAGTTAAAAAATATGATCCCGAATTTTAATGAAATTCCGAACTGAATAAACAATTATTTCAATTATTATGTGGAATTAATTCACAACGAGCTATATACTGAAATTGTCGACGTTACTTTCAGTGGTTTCCTGTTTCATTTCGAATATTTCGCAAAATACAAAATTGCAGAAGGATTTCTTTAGAAAAAATGCCGCTTTTTGTTGTTGTGAAATATTTCAGGCGAATCATTTTGGATAAATAAATTACTGATAACTGAAAATTATCTTCTACATTCTCAGATTCAGACTACTTAAACGCATTATCGTATCGGTACAAATTCTCTCATTAGCCCTTCATGAATCTTATCGACATTATTTACTCTCAAAGGAAGACTAACAAAAAAGATGTATTGCTATTTTTCGAATGCATCCAGAATTCCACTTACGAGAAATTGTGCAATATTCAACAAAATTATCAACATTAAGGACCTCTGTAAATGAAAACATTCCATAAATGAACCATTTCTTTCCACTCGCCACCTGACGGCTTGTTTCCAGACTAGGGTGACTCAGATTCCAGGCATTGTCTCCCAAAGTGTTTGAAACTGCAATTGTTATGCCAGGTATTCATGCAGCTTTATGGGCATTACACACCTATTAGATGTTGCATACAGTCCTGATTTGGTGCAAATTCCCGAGCCAACCATTACATTAGCGTTAAATGATTTTCAGTCAGGGCCCAGAAGTTATTTCGAGTACATATTGAATTCAACACAGTTATGTGATACCCCACTTTGGGATTGGTATATAAAATATACTGGGTGACCCATGGGTATTTTTTTTCTCTCCAAGCTATCGACTTTATTTTTTTTACGATAGGTCGGAACTATAATTCTGAAAACATTTTTATTTAAATATAGGATGTCTCAAAATAAGATACACAACTAAGTTCAGTTTTTTCAATAGCGACCCCCCATTTTTGTTCGTTAGGGACGTTATCAACACGTTAACTAAATTAATGACTACAAACAAAGATTTGATATGGTGTTTATAAAATGGATTCATTTACTCACAACTTTGTAACCTTCCAACTATATTCGACCATTTCCGGTATCCACATAAATACAAAAAATTCCACACCAGTAATTTTTAACCAATCAAATTGTTTTTTTTTGACAGATCACCATGGCAACGTATGTATGTAAGTGGAATATTTTTTCTCTTGGGTACCCAACAGCGAATTAAATCGGAAATTTTTTGATGTATTAATGACAGAATAATATTTTTTTTGCAATACTGGTTTTCCTTCCTTTATTTAATTTTGATACATTTCAATTACATAGTTAAAATGTTTTCGATATTCTTCGGACACCTCCTTTCTTCTTAAAGGCGAAAAAGCTGGACTGAATGAATTGAATATCTGTCTTATATCTATATAATATTTGGACACTATTTTATTCACCATGTTTCCATTTAGCACTTTCAATTTTGAGTAGTTTTGAAGCAAATATTCCTGAACAATTCGAAAAAATTTTATTCTTTTCAATACAAACCACAATCTTCTATTAATGCGGCTAAATAAGACATAGTACGATGATTCATCATTTCATCAGACAATGTCATGCATATTTTACATACAGCATAATTTTCAAATCGATACATTTTTTAAACAAAAAATTTTGCGTTCGCTTTGACTGCACAATATTTTTTTTACCACAAAACCTGAGTTTTTGCTGACGTTTTGTACTGTCAAAATACGACGTTCGCTGACGCTGGTTATGAATGCTATGCAATAAAGCGCATATAGAAAATTAATAAAAACGCAAAAAAGCAACTTTCTACCACTTGTAATTACTAAAACTTATGTAAAATTGGAAAATGGACTATGTTCAATCTTAAAATGTTATTTCCATGCAACTACAACAAGTAGAAATCAACTATTTATAGGCTAAAACTGCGACGCAAATTAAATCTGTTATGTACCTACCTTTATGAAAAACCCTCAAAATTATGATTTTCTAACCCTTGTAGTAGCTCTAAGTAACTATAAAATAAAATAATATAATATTTTACGTCCCAAAATAGTGATTTTGTGCTACTACAATGAGTAGAAATCAATAATTTATAGACTAAGAATCCATTCGTGACGAAACTAAACCTGTTCATGTACCTATATAAAAAACTAATGAATTTTTTTATTTTCTACCACTTGTAGTAACCCAAAGTTGATATAAAATGAAAGAATATGATATGTTACATTCTAAAGTGTTATTTTCATGCAACTACAATAGGTAGAAATTAAGAATTTATAGGCTAGGAATCTATTGGTGCCGAAACTGCGACGCAAACTAAATTTGTTCATGAACCTATATGAAAATCAAATAAATAGAAAATTCCCAACTATTCTTTGTTTGTTGTAGTCAACAAAATAATAGAAAGAATCAGCTTTCAGTTTTTAATTCAGGTAGCTATAAAATGACAAATATTAAATAATAATAATAACGATTATTTATATCATTTTGACTATGGTAATTATTGTTTATATGAAAAACGCAATTATTCTAAACTATGGAAGGAGGTTGATTCGAAGCGGTGGCTCGTTCTTGCTTTAGAGTTTCATGACAGAAGTTGAGACAGACCTCATTGCATCAATTATTTCCTGATGGTGACTCGAATCTATCTGCAGATATGATTTTGTTGAGTGACTACTTCCATGTCCTGTGATTTTAATTAATTGCTGTTCACCAATTCCTGTTTTGGCTATAGTTGAAACAGCAGTAGTTCTTCCAGACTGATTTGTTATTTTGACCTTTTTGACGTCAATTCCACTTCATTTGAACCTGGAAGAGACCGTATCTTGTCCAGCCGGACTGTTCTTGTACCAACCTTTGGAGTTGGAGTGCTGACAGTTTGGATTAGGAGTTAAAAATAAACGGTTGGTTTTGATGAGGCGATCTCGCTTGCTTCTCAACTTTTTGAAAAGTCTAACTGGGCATATTTCTTCATTGAGTATATTTGGTACCAACCACTTACTGTCAGCCATTTTTTTTAACCGCCTTGGGTAGCTTTAGAATAAACTGGATTATATTCAATGCGACCTATTGGTTTTCCTTGATTATCAATTTTCTCCACAAAATATTTCATGCATGCTGCAGTTCCTTCATTCCCTCTCCAGGCCATTTCATGAGCAGCGATGTAGAAAAACTTTTTTTTGCAATCCCTCCGGGGTGTTTTCATCACAAAGCTCAATAATTTGTTTTTAACTCGTCAGTTGATGATGCGGATGAACTGGTCTTTCTCTTGGCTGGGTCCTTACGTAACTTCCGACGCTTAGCATTTTTCGCAGCTCTTGCGTTTTCAAATTCTATATCTAAAAATGGATTCAATTTTCGAGTTTTTTTTCCGCATATTGAACCATCATTCCAATTATTTACCGACATAGGTGTGCCGCTGCTGACATCTTACCGCAGTTAACAGCAACGGTCTATTTACTGCTCATTCATGTTTGCTGGGAGTGTGGTGTTATCGAAAAACAATATCGAATCCACTAGTGGTTTTATCAGTATAAAACAGCGAGAGGAATTTTATCACTATAAAACTGATCTGATTGTATCTCTGTTTCAGCTATTTGATTGGCTCAAAAATAATGAGGAAAATATTCGCTCAAATTTTTTTTGAAATTTTCGAGAACCCATAGTCTTCAAGAATAAGCGCCAGTTCCTCCACAGGTATATCCGCTCTATCAAAATCATACGATTTTTCTTCGCAAAAGTACATTTTAGGTCAAGGTTTTACCTAGTTGCTATGGTAACTAAACAATCAAGTCAATCAAAGCATTCTATATGTTGCTAGTGTCTTGTCGAGAAAAAAAAATTGGCATTGTTGAGAGTGAAAAAATAAATTCTAAAATTCCTTAATTTTCAAACACATTCTGGTGTGAAATTTCTTACCGAATACCACACGAAGTTGAATTATTTCCGGAAATTTTTTCTCGCTCATGAATATTTTTTAAAAATATTCATGAGCTCGAAAAAATTTCTGGAAATAATTTAACCTCGAGTGGTATTACAAGTGAAAATGCGACTGTTATACCTATTAGATATCCGCAGTCAACGATCCATAAAGCTCAATTCCAGACATATATTCCAATCAAGTTTTCTCTGTATTTTTTAGTCAACTCCTCTCCAGCCACATTCTTCAATCAATTCATCCCCACGCTCCGCAAGGAGACAGCAATGGCCCGTGATGTGGCGTGAAGAATTCAAAAATGAATTAGAATCTTGATTGCGAATATATCAAGAGTGCCTGGCTGCGTAATTACATTCTCGGGTCGGCGAAAATTTTCCCGTTGAAATTTTCTTTCGCCTCCGAATGGCAGCAGAGTGTAGCGTGCCTTTCATATTTTTCAATTAACACGCTGTTTTCAGCATTTCTTTTGTTTTTATGTGCTTACCCTCTGCTTTCGAATACGTTTGTAACAGCCAATTCGTTATCGAACGCTCTCAGTGTTTCTGTATTGTGGAATTGGCCAATTAGCACAGTGTAGTAGGTTTGTTTTATATTCGACTAATGATGGACGGAACATAAACGAAAAGTCGGGGAAGCATTTTTCCTTGTGAGAAGTTAATAGAAGCAATTCATTTGTGTGTATTGTTGATATAAGTTTGTCATTGAGCAATTGGTTTCAGGAAAATTCCATCTTATGAATATTACAATCGCAAATTGTTTTCCAATTGTGTCCAATTGATCACTTCCACTGCACTTTAGTGGACATTTCTAATAAAGCCTTACCCATCGTTCAGGTTAAAAATAAATCTAATAAATAATAGTTTAAAAACTAAAGAACACGCTTCAATAGAAAACTACACTAAAAAGTAGAAAATAATTTTAAATGAGTTTGAAATAAGAATACAGTGATTAACAACAAATTAATTTCATCGTAAAAAAGCGTGGGGTGCTTGATGTCAATTGTTGATATCTCTTGAACATATTGGTTAAAGTAGAATCATTATGAAAATATCTTAAAAAGCAGCCCACGCTTTTTCACGATGAAATGAATTTGTTGTTGATCTCACAAAGCGTGTTCCTTAGTTTTTGAACTATTATTTATTTTCAACTTTTTAGTTTTGTTTTCTATTAACGCGTGTTCTTTAGTTTTTCAAACTACTATTATCATTATTTAATTTTTTCAACTCTTATTCTCCAATTTTGAATAGAATCGGACCATAATTACAAAACTCGTCCGTCATTTTGGAGCCGCCATCTTGAATCCTTCAATGTTGACAAAATAATCATAATCTCCGACCCCATAAACCCCCACATACCAATTTTGAATAGAATTGGACCATAATCACAAAACTCGTCCGCCATTTTGGAGCCGCCATCTAGAATTTTTCAATTTTTACAAGAGAATAATAATATTGGACCCCAAAAACCCCCACATACCAATTTTTGATAGAATCGGACCATAATCACGAAACTCCTCTACCATTTTGGAGCCGCCATCTTGAATTTTTCAGTTTTGACAAAATAATCATAATCTCTGACCACGAAAACTCTCAGATATCAATTTTGAAGCGAATTGGACCATAATCACAAAGTTCGTTCGCCATATTGGAGCCGCCATTTTGTTTTTTTCCCACACAAAAAATTTCTTAATGCATTGTCACCGGAATTATGTACACCTGCCAAATTTCAAATCATTCGTACGTCTGGAAGTGGGTCAAAATCACGCCCAGAGGAGTCGGTTGCAAACAAACAAACATACAAGTGAAGCTAATATAAAGCGTGTAAAATAAATAATAGTTTGAAAAAACTAAAAAACACGCTTTCATAGAAAACCAGACTAAAAAAATAGAAAATAAGAAAAAAATTTATTTTATTCAAAAAAAAGCGTGGGGTGCATGGTATCACCTCGGTGTGTAATGTACTATTTAATTATTGATACCATGCACCCCACGCTTTTTTAAAAATAAAATAAATTTTTTTCTTATTTTCTATTTTTTTAGTCTGGTTTTCTATAAAAGCGTGTTCTTTATTTGTTTCAAACTATTATTTATTTCCTACTTTTCAGTGTGGTTTATTCATAAAAACTATTATTTTTATAATTTTTTTGCGAATTAAAGAATGGCATAATTTTATCAAATTAGGTAATCATAATCTCCGACCCCAAAAACTCCCACATACCAATTTTGAATAGAATCAGACCATAATCACAAAACTCGGCCGCCATTTCAAAGCCCCATCTTATTTAATTTCACAAAGAATCATTTATCGAAACCCAATCAATTTTGAATAGAATCAGACCATAATCACAAAACTCGGCCGCCATTTCAAAGCTGCCATCTTGAATTTTTCAGTTTTGACAAAATAATCATAATCTCTGACCACGAAAACCCTCAGATATCAATTTTGAAGCGAATAGGACCATAATCACAAAACTCGTTCGCCATATTGATGCCGCCATTTTGTTTTTTTTCCAAACAAAAATTTCTTAATGCATTGTCACCGGAATTATGTACACCTGCCAAATTTCGAATCATTCGTACGTCTGGAAGTGGGTCAAAATCGCGCCCAAAGGAGTCGGTTGCAAACAAACAAACATACAAGTGAAGCTACTATAAAGCGTGTAAAATAAATAATAGTTTGAAAAAACTAAAAAACACGCTTTCATAGAAAACCAGACTAAAAATTTTGACAGAAAAAACCCCATTTTTAACAACGAAAACCCTCAAATACCAAATTTGAAGCGAATCGGACCATAATCACAAAACTCGGCCCGACTTTGAAGCCGCCATCTTGAATTACCCAATTTTACAAGAGAATCATAATATTGACCCCAAACACCTCACATACCAATTTTGAATAAAATCAGACCATATTCACAAAACTCGTCCACCATTTTGGAGCCGCCATCTTGAATTTTTCAATTTTGACGAAAGAAACCTAATCTTCGACCACAAAAACCTTCGGATACCAATTTTGAAGCGAATCGGACCATATCACAAAACTCGTACGCCATATTGGAGCCGCCATTTTGTTTTTTCTTCACACAAAAATTTCTTAATGCAAACAAACAAACAAACTAACAAACAAACATACAAGTGAAGCTAATAAGCGTGTAAAAAGAATTGGATCGCCAAGGCTTTAAAAACAACAGCAAGGAGCATGCCCTCATTACACTACCTCATAAAGTATTTTAATGATAACCAGTTTTCTATTGTGTACTTTAATCGTTACACGGCAATTTATAGAAGGACAGTGAAGTCTGCAAAAAAGCTATACTATAGTGAGAAATCAAATAACTCAAATAATGGGTATAGGGAAACATGGTCGATACTTAATGATCTTCGGCAGACTAACACCAAAGTTTATAACAACCTCCAGTTGTCTCCAAATGACCTTAACGAGAATTACTGTTCGATTGGGAGTGATCTTTATGCCAAAATAAAAACAAATGGAATTTATTCCAATATTCACATGAAATATCAGTACCAGAAACATTCTTTTTCTATCCTACTAATTTGCTCGAACTAAAAAAGACAATTTTGAATATGAAAAATAAAAATTCCACAGGCTATGATAACCATCAACTGAAATTTTCTCAGAACTCAATGATACAGCTTTAAATTCCCTAGTTTATGCTATAAATGCATCATTTTCAGATGGAGTATTTCCAGAGCAAGGTATCACCATACCTATTCACAAGGGAGGAGAAATTGATAATCCTTCAGGCCAATATCACTTCTACCCACGCTGTCAAAAATAATCGAAAAACTACTTAAGATCAGAATGATGTCATTTATACAAAAGCATAAAATATTGGTTCCAAACCAGTTTGGATTTAGTAATGATGTAGGCACCAGCGATGTTTTTTTTTGCGTTCTTAGGACGCTTATATATCAGGGCGCTGCGGCAGTAGCTCCAAATTTACGGCTTTCGTGGCACTTCACTTGAGAGTCTCACTGGGGTGCGAAATTTCTGAAAACAGTGTGGTGGATTGTGGCGTACCCCAAAGTTCAGTGCTTGATCCAATTTTGTTCTTATCATGTATTGACCATCTGGCACATGTTGAGATAGACGGAGAGGTAACCTTGTACGCAGATGACACCACCATTCTTCGGCACAATTCAGAGGTATCAAACTTCAACTCCACCATAATTTTTTTTTCCAATATAAGGTATTCTAGAGTGGTTTTTTCTCTCGTTGGTCTTTTTTATCAATAAAAATCCGAGTTTTGTTATATCTCAGCAGGAGACATTCCTAATCTTGTCAACAATTTGAAATATTGTGGTTTTATTAACTGTTATGAATCCTAATTTCCTAATTTCAGTTCATAAAGATAATTTTTCATTAATTTTCTTATTTATCTCTTGACATGTTTATTACTTGATGGATTTTTTTCTTCAACATTTAGTGTATTATTATGTGTATTATTCTCGTCTGCATTTTCGACTTCTTAAAAGGATTATTCGTTAAAATAACTTTTAATATTTGAGCTGGCCATTTCTTCACCTAAGTATAATTCCGTATTTCCGATATATATATATATATATATATAATATATATATATATTATGATAATACAGATTTGTTCAATGTGAAAAGAATAAAAGTGATATAATGATACTATATATCACATAAATAACTGCTATGTTTGTTTCGCCATTTTTCTGTACATTTTGCTTTTCTTTTTTTAAACCTTGTACCATTTTCTAGTCGACGCAGATGTCTCAATAGTTTAGCAGTGGAGCTTTTCTATTGTCATGAGTATGTTGCCAACAATTCATTTAATTTTCACAACCTATAAAAAATATGGAAATTAAAATTCATGAATAAAACTTTAGATCTCAAGTAGACAAAAATAATATTCAAGTTGGAACATCCTGTATGCTAAAATCAGATCAAAAGAAACATGACAGTGACATGTCAAAAAATTTCAATGGAAAATGATTTTGAGTTCAGAAAATTGTCAGATATGAATTTTAACTAACTATGTATATATTAGTAAGGTATAGAAATTAAGAATAAAGAAAGTATAAATTATAAAATATAAAACCAAAATATTAGAAAAATATATTCGAAGATATCCATATCCGGGAATCGTCCAACAAGAGAAACGGCCTGGCACAGTAGTAAGAATCCACTACCAGGACATCTGGACTCAAGAAAAGCACAAGTAAACAGATCACAGGTACTTTTTATCAAAGAAAACTATACTGAAAGAACGTATTCGGGCAGACACTTATTACACCTTTCACTGTTATTGAGCTGTATTTCTGGTTTTGTTCGTGTAATTTAATATAACCTACAATTATTATTTTTAAAGGTCATTTGATTTGCACATTAGCAAAGTACTTCACTTTTCACATATCACTGTTTTGACAAAAACACTACTCATAAGTTAATTTTCGCAGGATAGGTACATTTAAGTTTTTGCTTCAATACAAGAATAATTACTTGACTATTTTCTGCATTCATCACTCATTACATTACTCATCACATTACAACCTGCAATTTTCATAAAACCGTATATTGAACATTGACTTCAAGTAAAGCAACTAGATGGCACCACTGAATCCTGCTTTGAGAGGGAGTAATATCATGTTTCCATAGGCGTACCTAAGATGTCTAAAAACCCTGGTGAATGAACTGATTCGATATTGTTTAGATTTCTTAGGGGACACCACCTGTTACTTCAACAGAGCTTCTCTCTCTGTGGTAGATGGCGCCGTCCAAAAATGTTTCTCTATATTCTCGCCTAATGTCAGAACCTAATTTCTGACATCTGCAGCACCTTATATGAAATTATTTCCAGTATTTTGTCGGTATCTATGCGTTTTCCATCTCTTTGATATGAAATCTTGTTTAGCTTATTCCTGAGTTTGTTCTTCAAACAATCACTCGTTAATCAGTTCATTAGTGCGCGAGGAATTGTTTATTTTGAGGTAGTGTAGTGTGTAAGGATACTTTTTATAGAAAGGGCCACATTTGTATTTTGTGTGGACTGAAGCCGCAGATTTTTCGCGAATTTTCGCCTGTATTCGATACCAAAAGCAAGTACAAATCTTGACGAATAATGATATTTCCATCGTTCATTATATTGTATGCATTGAATTTTTTATTCTCTGCAATTTAATGACAATTTCATTTCCAATTCTCCGTCTGTCAAAATGGAGTTAACCTCAAATTTAAATCGTACAAATTACGAAAAACAACACGACAGTGCTTTCTTTGTACAATGTTCGGGGGCTTCGAATTCTAGCTTTGCTATTGGTGAAGTTTGACAGATGTCTCTTTTGAACCAATAGCAAAGCTAGGAATTAGAACCTGCGCACAGTTCACCCTCAAAAAGAAATCTGAGGAAATGAATATACCCTGTTACTGAATTGAAACTGAATCGAAATTGGCGCCATCTGACACGCTAGTAATCTCTATTATCAAGTAGGCCAAGTGTCGCCAAGTCGATCCCAAACTTCTACAGGTATAAGTGCAAGCACCAGGGTTTTTATACATCTTAGGCGTACCGACTGAACTGGTATAAGGTAAAATAGTATTTGAAAAGAAGTAAGCAACATAGCCGGATATTTTATTACTATTATGATAGGTATTTCTTTTAAAAATTTTCAAATAAAAATAAATCAAGTAATCAAACTCATCATAACAAATGGCAAATATTTTATTATAATGACTAATTTTTGAAAAAAAAAAAAAAATTACAATTAAAAATAATAAAATCAAAATACTAGCAATTATAGCATCATAATATATATATATATATATATATATATATATATATATATATATATATATAAATATATATATATATATATATATATATATATATATATATATATATATATTTCTAATATATAAAATTATCGTGAAACGGTGTTTGTAATTAAACTCCTCCGAAATAGCTTGACCGATTCTTATGAAATTTTGTGTGCATATCGGTTAGGTCTGCGAATCGGACAACAACTATTTTCAATCTCCCCCAAATGTTAAGGGTGGTCCACCCCTTAATTTTTTCTTTATTTTTTGGATAAAATTTGTTGTTTTTATTTTTTTATCTAATATATGAAATTCTCGTGAAACGGTGTTTGTAATTAAACTCCTCCGAAATAGCTCGACCGATTCTCATGAAATTTTGTGTGCATATCGGTTAGGTCTGCGAATCGGACAACAACTATTTCCCATCCCCCTAAATGTTGAGGGTGGTCTACCCATCAATTTTTTTTTTCAAGATAAAATTTGTTGTTTTTATTTTTTTATGATACAGCATTCAAAAATACATACCACCCTGAATTTTCACCCTTATACGATCATCCCCTATTTTTCCATCGCGGTTTTTATTTTATTTCATTTCATCCATAGATCCGCAATAGGGTTGCAAGATGGCAATCGAATAAAATAATTGTAGTATGATAAATTGAGAACGGGAAAAATTGAGAACGGGATAAAGAAAAAACGGGATAACAGGAAAACGGGATAACGGGAATAACGGGATAACGAAAAAACGAGATAAGGAGGACAGGATAAGGGAATAACGGGAAAACATAATAACGGGATAAATTAAAAACGGGATAATAGGAAAACGAAATAACAAGATAACGGGATAACGGGAATAACGGGATAACGAAAGAACGGGAAAACGGGGTGACAGGATAAGGGGATGAGGGGAAACAGGATAACAGGATAATGAAAAAATGGAATAACAGGAAAACGAGGTAACGGGAATAACGGGATAACGAAGAAACGGGATAACGGGATAACAGGATAAGGGGATAACTGGATAAAGAAAAACGGGATAACAGGAAAATGGGATAACGGGAATAACGGGATAACAAAAAAACGAGATAATGGGATGACAGGATAAGGGGATAACGGGAACACGGGATAACGGGATAAAGAAAAAACGGGATAACAGGAAAACGAGATAACGGGACAACAGAAAGCGGAAGGAGTCAAAAGCATAGTTTAGATGGAACAACATAAAGGAAAACATAGAAAAAAATAAATTCTACGCGGACGAGAGTTTTCGGGAAAAACATTTCAGGGAACATAGAAATTTGGACAAGACAACGTCTATCGGGTCAGCTAGTATATATATAGATAGATAGATGTTCCATCAGAAACTAAAAATATTTTTTGTTTGAAGTCCTCAATAAGCCAGAGAAAAAGAGAAATTGTATAAACTGTTCGCTGTTTCGCGGTTCTTACATTTTTTTGACAAAAGGCTTTTTTTTTTAATTATTGAATCTTTTTACCAATGGTTAACTACTGTAATTCGTTATGAAATGGCATACACGGGTGTGCAAGAAGTTTGATTACACCCTGTATTTTCACCAGTGTGACTTGGTTGTTTGTTATCTATCAAGCTGCGTTACTAAATTTTGGAACGAATCAACCGATACAATTTTTTTTTCATACATTCTGAACGTTTTATATTCGTAGCTCGCCAGGAAACTAGTTTCAGAAACAAACCGACCGATATGATTTTAATGGGGCTTTCCATTTCATCCAGAGGTATTTCTATTCGAATTCTTGAAAATTCGAAATACAATCATTGAACTTTATCGAAGTCAAAGGTTCATTTTAAGTTCGGCCACGCGGTATATGGTTTTTTTTTTAGAGGCTAGAGATCGAGGAATGTTAGTGAGGGAGTTGAAAAATCTATTGTGAAATGACCCTCAGCATAATTTTATTAACCTACCCTTCCTTGGAGGAATGAGTTGCGTATTGAATAGCGACTCATCGTACCAACGAAAGTTGTCCACATTCATCATAATATCTGTATCTAGTCTCATTTTCCACTTTCCATTCATCGGAAAATGCGAGATATTTCCGAACAATGGAAGCACTCCATTATACTCCTGTAAAGCTTGTAATCATACCTCACGCTGTTTTACACACCATTACTGTTTGAAACTTTCCCAATATCTGGAAAAGTTGAGTGAACCCGCAGCGTCTTTGCACTCGGGTTAGTTTTTTTGGCTAATGTACCGTGAATCTTTGCCTAAAATATCAATTTCCACGGAGATTTTGGGGAGCGGTGTTTCGCGTGATTTAGGCGTTATATTTCCGGATTCAAGTTTCCATGTGATTCCTTGTGAATGACTTTGTTTCGTATTCCAGTCTATTGATCATCCAAGTGATGACATGCATTCAGGTAATAGGAATTTCAAATTTGATATTTCTTATAAAATTTCTTGAGAAAATTTTCCCCAGATTTACACTCGTTTTTTATAAACCAATCAAAATAAAAGTATTTGACAATGACAACCAATAACATGTCATTACGACCGAAATAAAGGAACCTAGGTTCCCAACAAGTGAAAAAAAGCAAACTAGCTTTCCCAATAAGCGATAAAAAAAACTAGTTTTGTAATAATTTTTCAAAAATTCAACCCCTTTCAGCTAAATGAGTTAACACAAATACGGTGAAGACTGGCTAGATGATGTGGTGTCAAACAACCAAAAAAATGCACAATCAAAACCCCTTCACTACACTTACTCACTTCACACCTATATGCGCATTTCAATAACTATGTTATCATCATCAGTAGGTTAACTACACTAAAAACATTGCAACATTTTCTTACAATTTATACCTCGTGATTCTAATTGGGTTATTTTATACTAATTACTGGTTCTCAAGTCGCTAATGGGATATTGATGGTTTTATGGGGATTAAAAGTGATTGAAGAGGATACATAGGCCCATTATCCTCATTAAGTAAATGTTTACTCTCCAGGCAGTCTAATTTTCTAGTGTCGTTGACCGATTTGATCATTTTCAATTTATGAATATTAATTTTGTGACTAGATATGGTCCGCCACACTTGACTTATTCTCCGTTCGGTAGGTAGCTTGGGCCAAATGTTCGTGGAACCTTTGGGAAATTGACAACTAATTTCATAAATTCCCGACGTATCTAACATGTCAGTTTTGTCTTTCGTGTTTCCTAATAACGTTTGCAAGTTATTTCTAGATATATATTATAAAATAATCCAATTAGAATCACCAGGTATAAATTGTAAGAAAATGTAACAATAGGGAGTGCCTTCGTTAACAGCGTTCCCAGTAGTGATAGAAGTTCAATTCGGATAGAATTCACTCCAAATCATTAATAATGTGTTTCACTAGTTAAAAAGTACAATGCAGAAGCAAAAGCAATTACCAGTGTACAATGACACAAAGTCACAGTGTTCATTATAAGAGAGAGAAGTAGAAAAGGAATGTGGAATTGTATGAGTAGAAATATCTTTATATATATATATATATATATATATATATATATATATATAATTCTACTGTACGTGTGTGTCACTGAACTCCCCCCAATCGGCTGGACCGATTTGAAAGAATTTTTTTTTGTATGCGTTTGGGTGGCGCCCTGGATGGTTTAGATTCACGAATCAGCCTGGCAGATGGCGCTGCAGTCGGTATCATAAAGAGCTGGACCGATTTGAATGATTTTTTTTGTATGCGTTTCGGTGGTGTCCTGGATGGTTTAGATTTACAAATAATCCCCCTTAATGTTGAGGGTGGTCCTACCATAATTTTTATTTTTTATTTTTTGGAAAAAAATTTTTGCTTTAATTTTTTATGATACAGCATTAAAAAATACATACGACCCTGAATTTTCACCATTCTTCGATCAACCCCTATTTTTTTGGCAAGATTTTTATTTTGTCATGACTTAGGATAAAAAAATTAATATTACTCTTAATTTTCACCCTTCCACGATCAACCCCTATTTTTTATTTTATTTTATTTAAAAAAAAACGGGATAACAGGAAAACGGGATAACGGGAATAACGGGATAACAAAGAAACGAGAAAACGGTATAACGGGATGACAAGATAAGGGGATAAGGGGAAAACGGGATAACGGGATAAAGAAAAAATGGGATAACAGGAAAACGGGATAACGGGATAACTAGATAATTGGATAACTGGATAACGGGATAACGATATAACGAAAAAACAGGAAAACGGGATGACAGGAAAAGGGAATAACAGGAAAACGAAAAAATGGGATAACAGGAAAACGGGATAACGGGATAACAGAAATAACGGGATAACGAAAAAACGGGATAATGGTTTTGCAGGATAAGGGGATAACGGGAAAACGGGCGAACGGGATAAAGAAAAAAGGGGTAACAGGAAAATGGGTTAACGGCATAACGGGAAAACGAGATAACGGGATAACAGGAAGCGGAAGGAGTCAAAAGCATAATCTAGATGGAACATAAAAGAAAACATAGAAAAAAAGGAATTCTACGCGGACGAGAGTTTTCGGGAAAAACATTTTAGGGAACATAGAAATTTGGACAGGACAACGTCTGTCGGGTCCGCTAGTATATATATATATATATATATATATATATACTTCAATTCCTCACATCAATCATTATTTTTATTAGACATAAATTTCACTTGATCTTTCCAACATTGTGTCAAATGAATCTCTTTCCTATAATGTACAATCCATAAGTGTTTTTTACATCAATTTTTATCTATACATTGTACATTAGTTGTATGTTCATCATTAATATGTTTTCCATGTATTTACAAGTTTGGCTCGAAGTTAACCTCACTTCCGTTAATATTTTTTTTCTAAATGTATAGATTCTCACACATTTCAATTTATCATTGTAGAGTTCCTGATGAAGAGTCAATAAAGTCTGGAAAGCTCGAATAGAAAAAAGAGTATACTCACTTCATTCCTACGACTGCATACCCAAAATAAAGATCCCTTTTTCATTAATATAGACAGTCGTCCAACCTATTTATATATTTATATATATATATATATATATATATATATATATATATATAAATATATATTATGACCAATTATTGAATATTGAAGTTCAGCTTGAAAAACCATCGATGGTGTAGCAATTTTTCTCGATAAGACTACTTTTCAATGCAGATTTGAAGATATTTATGTTTGGTGAGAGTTTAATTGCTCCGTCTAACTTATTAAATAATTTTGGTCCTAGATAGAGATGACTTTTTCAAATTCAAATTTAAACTTCAAAACACCAACTTCATTCTCTATGAAATACAAATTTTTGGGAAATTCGAATTCATCTTATTAATTGAACCGCTTTAGGAGTTAACCACTTGCACCTTTTCAGGATGGTTAATTTTGTAACTTTCAAAAATAAATAAAAAAGGTTATAGTTAAACTCGCAATTTCCCTTAATTTGTCATTTTTTAGTTCTCGGAAAAGGAGCACATTTTTTTTTCAATATTTTCGGTATTTTAATCATAATGTTTATTATTTTCAAATGTTTTCAGAACCCTTTTTTCATAACACTCATGGATTTCTTTTTTGGATAAACAGTATACACCCCATAATCAGCCCAGAAACTTATCGATGTGTGTGTAGAACTTTTGTAAGGAATTTAATATGACGGGGCAACTCACCAAAGTGCTTTGGAACTCCAACTCTCCGGGGCGAAGTTTCTCGCTGATAACAAAGTGGAGAAACCTCTTCTGAAACACTTGAAAAATTGTTCAACCCTTTTGATTCAGAGCATCATAATCCTTTAATGTAATGAATCCAGGCTGCCTCAAAGCTCCATAGAACTTTTGATCAGCATAATAATCATTCTATGCTATTGAGGCTTACTTGTTAAAAAGTTCCAATAATTAATCTGCCCTATCAACAAAAGTAATCATGATACATATATATTTATATATATATATATATATATATATAAATATATATATATATATATATATACCTATCGATTACGACATTTCGAAAAGAAATTAAATCAATGGGATAATTGAGAAACGAGATGGAACAATACGATAAAAAATAAAGCAATAACCTATAATTACTAATAGAAAACAACAACTCATTGCATTGTTTCAACTCTTTGAATTACATAAAATGAGTATTGTGGGAGGAATCTGATAGATTTAACGGAAGGATCATTACTTAAAAAAATATGTGGAAGTGTAAATATTTTCAATTTCAGGGTCTTCTTTCAAAATATCTACGAGATTGATTATAGCAAACAATAGAATTCGAATTCGATGCTTTGATACTCTTCGTATTTGGAACCAAAATTGATTTATGAAGTTTTTTCCTTTTTTTTTCTGTTTTTGTCTTCTGGGTTAACATTCTTACCTTGTGTTATATACCTAACTTTACCGTGGTCCACCTTGTATACGTCTCTGGGCGAGAAAAAGAGTGATTTTTGTGATTGTGATTTTGGTAAGACAATTTATTGATACAAATTGTTAGGCCATATAAGCAGTAAGGAGAAAAACCAAAAAAATCAGAAGAAGAGTTGTCAGCTATAGCAACAAAAATTATACCAAATAATTTGATACCATGAATCATGAGCTTCTCTGTGTGCTTAACTTCAATTTATGGAATTCGATCAAATCTAAAAAATAGAAATCAAAGTTTAGTGTTGAATGGTAATTATTCTAGTTATCTGTAAACCTCCCACGGGCCAAGGTTTTTTTATCTCCCCATTACCCCTCATTTTGTACAAATCGTAATCGAGTTATGTTTTTCAGACAATTCAAATATATTCTTATGTAGATTATACGAATCTATACTATTCAGCGAAAATATTTTGTTTACTTTCGAATGAGGAATCCTTGCACATAGATATAAAAGGAGTGGTAGAGATATCTAGAATTTTTTTTTTCAATATTGAGCCTAATAAACAATAAAGACCGACAAAGGGCCACAGACCACATTCCGTGTCGACTGCAGTGATATATGAATCAACTTATATAGACCTTGATCTGCTTTATAATCATCACGTGAAAATAGTAACGGGCAGAGCTCATGGTCTGCTGAGGAAAATATACACGCATCGACACTTTCTGACAAAAAATATCAGATACTTCGATTTCACCAATCTACAACTAAAGTCCAGAATTCATACACGATGCCAATTTTCGACCTGAAAATCAGAGATCATGCATTTCCTTACTATAACCAGATAAGCTGGTTGAAAATGCATAACTGAAGAGAAGTACAAAAATAACAATATGTCTTGAAAGAAATATGGATTAATCAAGAAGTAGATGATCCCAGAAATATTAAGAAATTTACTGATCCAAACATCCCCACAATTTGAACAATCTTTCTCTTATCAAGCTGTATTCGTCCACAACAGTATCGAAGATCACTTACTCAAACTATTCATTACGGAGCATTTGTATTCGAACTGAAAACATTGCGCAACAAGCTCTTGGATCTGTAACTCACGGAATAACCTACATCACACGTCCACAGCAATCATTTTTTACTTTGAATTTGCAATTGAATAAAAGCTTGTCTTTAAAAAGGTTATTTACAATTATTTTATTTCAATTCTTTTTTATAAATCCCAATCCCCGGATTAAAAAAAAATTGAAATAAAATAATTATTAAAAAACCTTTTTAAAGACAAGCTTTTATTCAAATGCAAATTCTAAGTGAAAAATAATTGCTTTGGATGTGTGATGTAGGTTATTTCGTGAGTTACAAATTCAAGAGCTTGTCGCGCAAATTTTCAGTTCGAATACAAAAGCTACAAGCTTTTGAATCTGTAACACATCCAAAGCAATTATTTAAAATGTTTTTTATTAATTATTTCATTCCGTGCTTTTTAGTTAGTACGCCTTAATCTATGAATTTTTGTTGAAGTATCTAGTATCATAGGGATGGTTAATTGAAATCAATTCTTCCTTATGTTTGTATTGTTTCAACAGAATTGTTTTGGCGAATAACTGACTCATATGCAATGCTTCTAATTCAGGAAATGAAGCTTCAGAAGAATATTTTCTTGGTTTTTTATAGACATTTCTCAATACGCTTTTTTGTATTTTTTCCACTCTGCCGAAGATGGTTGCCGTCGTAGAACCCCAGGCGATAAGTCCATATATCAGATGAGATTCCACCAAAGCATGGTATAGTATTTTGAGATATTTCAAGTCGATAAAATTTACTAGAATTTTGAATTTATAGACCATAAACAGGAGTTTTTTTTATTACGAAATGAGCCTGTTCGTCCCATTTGATGTGACAGTCTATGATCATTCCTAGATATTTAATTTTCAGTACTGAGTTTATACTTGTTTGTGTATAAGTGGTAGCATTGATTTTAATGTCCTGATATGAAGGTAGATTATCACTGTATGATGTGTAGGGGATGAAGAATGTTCTTTATAGTTAATTGTGAATAATTCACTGTTGAAAAAATTTGTGATTTCAGATAAATTCATTTCTATGGTATTTTCAATTGAAATCCAGTTCGAGTCCTCATAAAAAATTGCCGTATCATCAGCAAAGCTGATGATTTCTCCTTTAGTTTCTTGTTCAAAAAGGTCGTTGAGGAAGGCGTTGAAGAGAAGTGGGCCTAGTACACTTCCCTGTGGTACGCCAATTCCAATTTTTCTTGAGTCGCTCAGAGTTCCATTTATATTAACACATTGTGTTCTCTTATATAAGTTACTTTTCATTAGGTTATAGGAGTCCCCGAAACTCAACATTCTCGAAGGCCAGAAGAAGCTGTTCGTGATTTACCGTATCGAATGCTTCAAAAATCGACAGTGATCGACAAAAATACATGTAGAAGTTTGTTTTCTATCTATGGCATTGTTTGTCATTTTTGTCAAGCTCGCAATCGCATCCGATATAGAGCGGTTTTGTCAGAATCCGTACTGTTTTTCTGAAAAAACTTTGTATTTGCTAAAGAATGAGTTGATTTTTTTCTGGATAATTTTTTCGTATATTTTACATACGCTGGAGATGAGCGATATTGGGCGATAGCTCGACATGTCTAACTGTTCTCCGTTTTTTTTTAAATAGGTGTTATGACTGCATTTTTTAATATATCTGGGAACTTTCATCGTTGATGGATTTGTTCATAAGAAAAGTAATATGGGTGCTATTTCACGACTTACTACCTTGAGAGTTTCCGCTTTATACCATATAAACCAGGTGCTCTGTTATTTTTTAGGGTCATGATCATTTCTATAACTTCTTTCTTCACATATCACAATTGAGCGATAGGTACTGCTCTTCTATATTGGAATTCAATTTCCACTATTTCCATCCATTTTCAGATCCTTTCATCGATTACATCGCTGGAAACTCACAACACCAAAAAATCCAACAACTTTTTCTCGAGAACAAACCAACAGGCGAACCGAGCATCAACTCCCAGATAAGTGAGGTTTCTGAAAGTTTCGATCATTAATTCAACTTGTTTGGTATGTAAATCACTGGTAATAATAGTTTTGACTTCTGCGAGGTTTGGATCTGCATGATTTATCACTCTTGGTTTCGGCAATGCTGTTGAAATTGCGGGCATGCAAAAAGTTTCACCGCTTTAAGTGAAATGTATATTTGAAGGGTGATAATGGAAAGAACACAATGAGTGTTTTTGTTCGCGTGTTGTTGTGGAACAAAAAGTTCTTCCATTTCCAATTGTCGATCGAATACTTGTTAAGATGGAAAAATAAGTTTCGTAATGTGCAAATGCATGAAAGCGGGATTCAAAGTAGCTATTTCGGAGCCAATTCAAGATCTTTCTCGAGAAATTCTGGAGTTGTGAAATAGACCTAATTTCAGAAGTTTCGTCTTCTGAATGAAATTAATTAAATATCTTCAAGACTTCCTGGCTCTGATACAAAAGTGCAACTAGTTGAAATACATTTCAGAATGTCTCAGCTTTCATTTGGCTTTTCGAATTTGGAATGGCATCATTTTGATTCCCAATTGATGGTAGGAGTCACGAAAATATAATATATATATATATATATATATATATATATATATATATATGTGTGTTGAAAATTGAATTGTTTTTATTTTCTCTCGCTTTGGGTTATGAATTGATATGATAGATAAATTATTTTCACTCTGTATAATATATTTGCAATGTAATAATAATTGCTAGCTAACGTCACGTTCTCCCGTCACGTTGCTGCCAATTGTTATCACTTTTCTTACCACAGCTAAACTCAGTTGGTACGCCTCTTGTCTCAGATAGCCGGTTCCGGCAATTGAGCCACTAGCCACTGCTTGATGTCAAATTTCAATCTATTCAATGTTCATAAGTATGATTGTTGATCATTGTGGAAAACAAACGACAAAGTATCAAAAAACAATTATTTCCTTTATTCAGGAAAACTTAAATTAACCTGGCCTACGATAAATAACTTATTCCATGGTCATTCTACAAATTTTCATGGATAATCATGAGAAAAGGTCATGGGTAAAATATACACCACCTCACTTTTACCTTGAAAGTGAAAATTTCTTTAATAGTTCAAAATCAAATGAAATAAAGTTTTTCTGATGGGATATGAGTTATTAGTGAAGTTGTTCAGTTCGTGATGTGCGCTAGGAAAGTTTATACCTGACGCTGAAACTTTCGCTGTTCAATACACACCCAGAATTTGGATTCCCTTTCAATCCAATGCTCTCAGGAACTCCAATACCAAAAAGAAGGAACCATTAAAATCCAGAAATCAGCTTTGGAATATTTGTATATGGTGTACAAACAAGGTAATGTTGGTTTTCTACTTATAATGTTGAAATTATTGAATTTTTCTTTCCTTCCAAACAAAACGTGGCATTCTTTTTCAAATTATTTTCAATATCCTGTGGCTTTGTTTTCTCCGTCTCCTGGATACCAATTTTCCTCATTCCCTCTGATTTGAATTTTAATTCGCGCACTATATTGTCACATTTTCACTGTCTTGGGGTTATTTGTCAAAACTTATAAATAAAACTATTTTTCCTTTCTTATAAACTATGTACAATTCTCAGTGATAATTGTCTCTGACACTTTTCCGTTCTTATTTTCTCACATATTCAAATCTTCCATTTGTACATACTGTTCCCTGATTGACTATTGTCATCAAGAAGTTTGTTGTTCTCCCATTGGCTATTTTTAGTTATATACAATTTCATATACTGTATGTTTCAAGCTTATAATTTTGCTGATCACATTTCATTCAGGATGATTTTGTAAATCTAGACCTTTTTTGTTGTCTTTTAAACAATTATGGGTTGTAATCATTATGACAGTGTATGAAATTGATTGTGTTATGGTATTTGGATATTTTTATCTAATCATATTATACAGAGGCTTCATGAAGGAAATATAATGTCAAAAATATGTAAAAACAATCTATTGAAACTAATAGCTATTTAGTAATTATTCTTTTTATGGGTTTTTTATGAAATTGTTTTCATTTTTCCTTTTAAAATATATGAAATGAAACAGATTCGGGAGAAAATTTTCTATCGGAATAAGGAACATTCGTGGAAGAATCGCTTCCGTATGGACGATTTGGCCATCGGCATATGCACTGAAGTCGATCTTCGAAAAGAAATTATTTTTAAATTTTTTTCCTGCGTTCCAACTAAAAAAATTCACAGGAATAAAATTTTTGCCGTGAGATTTGTGTGAATATTGCAATTTTTTCTGAAAACCTCTTTCATCCCCTCAAAGTGAACATTTTGGGCCCCCCTAGGCTCCTCTTGTAGAATAGAATAAGCACCACAGTTAGTCGGTTTGAAAGAAATCTCTCAACCCACTGTGAAAAAATCCGATCTCTACATGCAGAGGAAGTTGTTGTCAATTTGTGTACCCCAAAAATCCTAGAGTTTGGCCAGTAACAATATAATTCCTTCCCCTTACCCCCCTCAACCCCCTCTTCCTCAACCACCTACAAACTCCATATTTCTCCCATCACCGTCGATCTGTAGGATTTTTTTGGTACCCAAATTGACAACGACTTTCTCTGCTGACTGGGTTGCGTGCTTGTCGCGGTATGCCAGCATCGTGCCTTGGAGTCTGAAATTTGCCGTTTTACCAAAGGTGCTGATGGGAATTTATAAAAGTTTTATAGTCAGGCGAGGAAATCTCAGGGCGTACAACCTCTGAGCTTCAAGCCTGTTACCATTAGCCAGACCATAAACAAAATGGATGTCAGCCATTTTAATGTTGAACAAATACACGATGAGACATCCACCAACTTTCAAATAATGTCACATGCTTCAAATCGAACCTAAACGTAAATGAAAATAGCAGTCAAAGCACACTTATTCTCTTTTTCATGGTTTCGTTGAAAAATAAAATTAACTCTGGCGATTCACAAAAAATGATTTTATTTTTTTCTGGATAACGGTCGCGGATGCGTAAAAATTACAAGAGACAAAAAAATGTATAAAAAAAAATTAATTTCATACTAGCTGATACCTTCGACTTCGTCCGCGTGGAATTTATATTTTTTCTTATGTTTCACTTTGTCTCCTTCTATCTAGCTTATGCCTGTGGCTTTGGCAGCTTCCCTTTATCCTGTTTCCCGTTATCTCATTCCTCGTTATCCACCTCACCCATTATCCCGTTGTCCGTCATTCCGTTTCCCGTTATCCCGTTATCCTGTTATCCCGTTATCACGTTTTCCGTTATCCCGTTTTTCGTTATCCTGTTATCCCATTATCCCATGATCCCATTATCCCGTTTCCCGTTATCGCGTTATCCCGTTTCCCGTTGACCCATTATCGCGGTATTCTGTTATCCCGCTATCCCGTTTTTGATTTCCGCGTTATCCCATTAGCCCCTTACCCTGTATGTATTTCATCCCGCTATGATGACGGGAATAAAGTATGTGACAATAAAACCACATTTCTTCATAACCAAGTGCAACCAATAGAAGGTGAGCTCCCATTTCAAGTATATTTATGAATAGATTTTATATATATATATATATATATATATATATATATATATATATATTATATATATATATATATATATATATATATATATATATATATATATATATATATATATATACTATAGTGCCGCTGGACCGTACCGTAGTATCGCGCACTCGGTTTGTCATCGTCGCCAGAATAGCTCGCAGATGGTAGATTTTTTCCTACTTACTTGACACTTATCGTCATATTTTGGACAACTCACACAATATCTTTATAAATTGTAGCCTGTCTGTTATTCTGATGTATAAGCTATATTATTGTAAAGTTCCATTAAAATCCATCCAGTCATTTTTACGTGAAAGAGTAACAAACATACCTACAAACTTTCGCGTTTATAATATTAGTAGGACGTTAGAATCTACCAGCGGCGCACAACAAAAAAGTTTATGGGGCGACAAAGAGCTTGACCCCTGAAAAAATAAAAAATATCTCCCTGGAATTTCTTACAATCACTCGGCATACTGGATGATGTGAACTCTAAAACGTAACCTATGTTTCAAATTTGATCTTGACATCGCAAAAACTGAAAGAGTTATGAAGGAAAAAATAAAAAAATCTTGTAGATCGGTAACGAAGCGTTTGCGGATACATGTTTATGAAAAAAGGTTTTTCTGAAAAACCCCGAAATCTTTCATTTTGGAACACTGTGTATTATATATTCGGAAAACTTTTCAGGACAACGAATTTCAAAAACTTTTCTTAATATCCTTCTTACCTGAAACTCGAGAATTATGAACCTTGAAAAACAAATAGCCAAATCAGTCAGGCTTGTTTTTCATTAAATAAATTAATAGTAAAAAATTTGAAAACAAGCTTTTATTCAAATGTTTAATGGAGAAAAATAAACTTTGAATTGAATCAAACCTATAAATTTATTCATTTTACAATGTAGATGCGCTTAACAGCGAAGATCTTTGAGCCTAAATAGACAACGGCATGGTGGTCGACAGTACTACCCTGAATTTTGTGTACTGTGCAAGCCCAGCATAATATAATATAATTGACAACATCCTTCTTTCAGCAGTACCGTGACAGATTTCGGTTGAATTAGGTTTACCGAAATCTATACGGACGATGGTATGTCAGTTCTATACATTTTACTCCTTAAAACAGTCATATCATATGATTGTTCACTTCATAACAAATATATATATATATATATATATATATATATATATATATATATTATATAATATAAATTAACAAATCTCGGTCTGCTGAACGAAGGATGTTGCCAATTATATTATATTATGCTGGGCTTGCACAGTACACAAAATTCAGGGTAGTACTGTCGACCACCATGCCGTTGTCTATTTAGGCTCAAAGATCTTCGCTGTTGGCCAAGCATATACATTGTAAAATGTAATAAATTTAATAGGTTTGATTCAATTCAAAGTTTATTTTTTTCTCCTTAAAGCATTTGAATAAAAGCTTGTTTTCAAATTTTTTTTACTATTAATTTATTTATTTAATAAAAACAACGGCTCGACTGATTTGGCTATTTGTTTTTTTCAATGTTCATAATTCTCGGAGTTTTCAGGGTAAGAAAGGATATTAAGAAAAGTTTTTGGAAATTTCGTTGTCCTGGAAAAGTTTTCCGGAATATATAATACACAGGGTGTTCCAAAATTCGGTATCAAGATTTCAGGGGCCTATTTTTCAGGTCAAAATAGGCCTTTTTTTTCATAAACATGTATCCGCAAACGCTTCGTTACCGATCTACAAGATTTTTTTATTTTTTCCTTCATAACTCTTTCAGTTTTTGCGATATCAAGATCAAATTTGAAACATAGGTTACGTTTTAGAGTTCACATCATCCAGTATGCCGAGTGATTGTAAGAAATTCCAGGGAGATATTTTTTATTTTTTCAGGGGTCAAGCTCTTTTTCGCCCCATAAACTTTTTTGTTGTGCGCCGCTGGTAGATTCTAACGTCCTACTAATATTATAAACGCCAAAGTTTGTAGGTATGTTTGTTACTCTTTCACGTAAAAATGACTGGATGGATTTTGATGGAACTTTACAATAATATAGCTTATACATCAGAATAACAGACAGGCTACAATTTATAAAGATATTGTGTGAGTTGTCCAAAATATGACGATAAGTGTCAAGTAAGTAGGAAAAAATCTACCATCTGCGAGCTATTCTGGCGACGATGACAAACCGAGTGCGCGATACTACGGTACGGTCCAGCGGCACTATATATATATATATATATAATATATATATATATATATATATATATATATATATATAAATATATATATATATAAATATATATATATATATATATATATATATATATATATATATATATATATATTTATATATTCATAAATATACTTGAAATGGGAGCTCACCTTCTATTGGTTGCACTTGGTTATGAATAAATGTGGTTTTATTGTCACATACTCTATTCCCGTCATCATAGCGGGATGAAATACATACAGGGTAAGGGGCTAATGGGATAACGCGGAAAGCGAAAACGGGCTACCGGGATAACGGAATACCGCGATAATGGGTCAACGGGAAACGGGATAACGCGATAACGGGAAACGGGATAATGGGATCATGGGATAACAGGATAACGAAAAACGGGATAACGGAAAACGTGATAACGGGATAACAGGAAAGGGATAACGGGAAACGGAATGACGGACAACGGGATAATGGGTGAGGTGGATAACGAGGAATGAGATAACGGGAAACAGGATAAAGGGAAGCTGCAAACCACAGGCATAAGCTAGATAGAAGGAGACAAAGTGAAACATAAGAAAAAATATAAATTCCACGCGGACGAAGTCGAAGGTATCAGCTAGTATGAAATTAATTTTTTTTTATACATTTTTTTGTCTCTTGTAATTTTTACGCATCCGCGACCGTTATCCAGAAAAAAATAAAATCATTTTTTGTGAATCGCCAGAGTTAATTTTATTTTTCAACGAAACAATGAAAAAGAGAATAAGTGTGCTTTGACTGCTATTTTCATTTACGTTTAGGTTCGATTTGAAGCATGTGACATTATTTGAAAGTTGGTGGATGTCTCATCGTGTATTTGTTCAACATTAAAATGGCTGACATCCATTTTGTTTATGGTCTGGCTAATGGTAACAGGCTTGAAGCTCAGAGGTTGTACGCCCTGAGATTTCCTCGCCTGACTATAAAACTTTTATAAATTCCCATCAGCACCTTTGGTAAAACGGCAAATTTCAGACTCCAAGGCACGATGCTGGCATACCGCGACAAGCACGCAACCCAGTCAGCAGAGAAAGTCGTTGTCAATTTGGGTACCAAAAAAATCCTACAGATCGACGGTGATGGGAGAAATATGGAGTTTGTAGGTGGTTGAGGAAGAGGGGGTTGAGGGGGGTAAGGGGAAGGAATTATATTGTTACTGGCCAAACTCTAGGATTTTTTGGGGTACACAAATTGACAACAACTTCCTCTGCATGTAGAGATCGGATTTTTTCACAGTGGGTTGAGAGATTTCTTTCAAACCGACTAACTGTGGTGCTTATTCTATTCTACAAGAGGAGCCTAGGGGGGCCCAAAATGTTCACTTTGAGGGGATGAAAGAGGTTTTCAGAAAAAATTGCAATATTCACACAAATCATCACGGCAAAAATTTTATTCCTGTGAATTTTTTTAGTTGGAACGCAGGAAAAAAATTTAAAAATAATTTCTTTTCGAAGATCGACTTCAGTGCATATGCCGATGGCCAAATCGTCCATACGGAAGCGATTCTTCCACGAATGTTCCTTATTCCGATAGAAAATTTTCTCCCGAATCTGTTGGTATACGAATTATTGGAATTAGATAAAAGGTTTTCGCCTGAAAATTAAATTTACGAGAGGGTGCATTTTTTTCCCATGTCGACCTCGGATATCCACTTATTATAGCTCTCTTAGCTACGGTCCGATTGACGAGATGGTCACTTTTTTACATACAGCGGACTTTTTTATGCCAGGAAAAGTTATATTTTGGTTGAGATCCTTTCTCATTTCGTTTTTAGATCGTCAACATCCATAGGGAACGTCATCGAAAATGCGTTCTATCATGCTGCTACCGTGCAGAAAAATCGTAAATAAATCTGGGACGCAGATGTCGATGCGAAATTCCATATCCCCGTAGAAAAAAAAAATGTTTGGAATGGTGAGAAACACGATGGCATCGGAGTACGGGAAAAAAATGTTTCCGCTCCGAAGTGAAAATAGTGATTTTTGCTGAGGCACCAGTGCAGACTTCTGTTGCAAAAAACGCAAAAAGATCAGGGACTGAGCGATCAGTGTGAAATTCGGAAAACGTATGCAAAAAACTATGAAAAAAACGGTTTTGGTTTTTTTCCGAAAAAAAAATCATTTCCGGTTTTTTTTCCGGAAGTTCGGATTTTTTTTTTCTAACTCGGGAACGGTAAAAGATAGAACAATTCTGCGAACTCCAATCGATTCAAAATGGCCGAATTAGTCTAGAAAGGAATTTTGTTTCGATACGGGGAAAAAATTAAAAGTCAAATTTTCGAACAACGCCTATACCCTAAATATCTTCTAAAAACCAAAGTGGTCGTATCGATCTCCGGTTTGAACCAAAATATGGCAAATGCCGCGTAGATTCTGGAAATATAGCATATGTGGTATCTCAATCCGACAGATTCACCGTGAATCCTGAAAAATCGAGATAACGGCGAGAGAAATCATAGATGGCGCACCGGTCGACTTTGACATACGTCAAATGAAAAACCATCGGAGCGCATTCTGAAAATACTTTTCTATACGTGAAAAACTCCGCTGAATCCAAAAAAGTTACCATCTCGTCGATAGGACATGAAATAAAGAAGCTATTACCATCTTTTCCGTCGGCGCACCGACGTTTCGAGACTTTGCGACATCATAGATCTCTTAGCTGCGATCCGATCGACGAGACGGTCACTTTTTTCGATTCAGCAGATCTTTCTACGTCAGAAAAAGTTATAATACGGAAAGCTCCTCTATCATTTTGATCGTCAATATCCATAGGGACGTCATCGAAATTGCGTTCTATCATGCTGCTATCCTGCAGACTTCTCTTCGAAAAATCGTAAATGAATCAGAGACGCAGATATCGATGCAAAATTCAATATCCCTGTAGAAAAAAATTTTTTTTTCCAAATGGCAAAAAGCACGTGGGCATCAACGTACGGGAAATACTTTTTTTCCTGCTCCAAAGTGAAAAAAGTTATTTTTGCTGTGTCACCGGTGCAGACTTCTGTTGGAAGAATCGCAAAAAGATCAGGGACAGAGCGATCGGTGTGAAATTCTGGAAACTTATGCAAACAACTATGATGAAAACTATTTTGGATTTATTTCTTCGGGAAAAAAATCATTTCCGGGTTTTTCCGGAAGTTCGGATTTTTTTTCTCTAACTCGGAAACGGTGAAAAGTAGAGCAATTCTGTGAACTCCAATCGATTCAGAATGGCCAAATTAGTCCGGAAACGAAATATCGTTTCGATACGGAAATAAAAATTGAAAAGTAAAATTTTCGAACAACGCCTAACCCCTAAATATCTTGAAAAACCAAAGTGGTCGTATCGACCTTTGGTTTGAACCAAAATGTGGGAAATGCCGCGTAGATACCGAAATACAGCATAGGTGGTATCTCAATCCGGAAGATTCACCGTGAATCCTGAAAAATCGAGATAACGGCGAGAGAAATCATAGATGGCGCACCGGTCGACTTTGACATGTGTCAAATGGAAAAACCGTCGGAGCACAATCTGAAAGTGACCATTCTATACTTGAAAAACTCCGCTGAATCCAAAAAAGTGACCATCTCGTCGATAGGACATGAAATGAAGAAGCTATTGCCATCTTTTCCGCCAGCGCACCGACGTTTCGAGGCTTTGCCTCATAACTCTCTTAGCTGCGTCTGATCGATGGAATGGTCACTTTTTTGGATTCAGCGGAGTTTTTTACGTATAGAAATGTTATTTTCAGATTGCGCTCCGATGGTTTTTTCATTTGACATATGTCAAAGTCAACCGTTGTTCGAAAATTTGACTTTTCATTTTTTTTCCGTATCGAAACGAAATTCCGTTTTTAGAATAATTCTGAATCGATTGGAGTTCGAAAAACTACTCTATCTTTTACCGTTCCCGAATTAGAAAAAAAAAAATCCGAACTTCCGGGAAAAAAACCGAAAAATGATTTTTTCCCAAAACCGTTTTTCTCATAGTTTTTTGCATAAGTTTTCAGAATTTAACACCGATCGCTCTGTCTGTCTTATCTTTTTGCGATTGTTCAAAAATTTTAGATTAAGAGATTTTAAATGTTATCGGCGGAAATCCTGGTATGAGTACTCGACAAATAGCACGGGATTTGGATGTTTGCCATCCAACTGTCTGGAGGGTTTTACACGAAAACATGCTATACCCATATCATATTCAGCGCGCCCAAGGTTTGCTTCCGCGAGATTTTCCACGGCACTTGCAGTTCTTCCGATGGATACTGCGCAACTGTACTAGGAATCCTGCATTTTTTGTCTCGTATCCTTTTTAACGACGAGGCTCACTTCACACGCGACGGAGTAGTGAATTACAACAACGTTCATATTTCAGCACTAGAAAATCCACACATGATCGGACAATTTCGACGGCAGGAATAGTGGGAGATACTTTAATTGGTCCTTTTATTTTACCCCGAATTTTAAAATGGTGCCACTCATTTAAACTTCCTACAAAACGAATTGCTCGCATTAGTGGAGGACGTGCCTTTACAAGTTCGTCAACAAATGTGGTTTCTGCACGATGGGGTCCCCCTCATTGTCAAGTCACCGTCCGCGATTATTTAGATACAGTGTTTCCCAATCGGTGGATTTGGCAAAGCAGGTCCATTTGCTTGGTCCCCACGGTCCCCAGATTGCAACCTGCTGGACTTATGGGGATATAAAAAGTCCTAGTTTATGCTGCAGAACCAGTGCCTTCAATCGAAGTTCTTACTGAACGAATTAAGGATGCCTTCCACACCCTCAGAAACACTCCTGGAATTTTAGAACGCGTACGGCAGTCTATGAAATAAAAAGTGGAAGGTTGTATTGCAGAAGGAGGGGGGCATGTCCAGCACCTCTTATAAAAAGTCAAGGTTCGTTAGAATTCTTATTTTTCAGGTATTGTTTGAGGAAACTTGTAATACAGATCACAAACCAAATAAGTTGCGTTTTTTTTTTCATTGTGATAATAACTTCCCCCCTTTTGTTTGGAATTTTAATTGAATGTAGCGAATTACAAAAAATTATTTATTTTTTTTCCCGATGACGGTTGCAGATCGTAAAAATTACAAAAAACAAAACAAAGAATTCATTGCATATGTTAGAATCCACCAGCGCCGCACTACAAATAAGTTTATGGGGCGAAAAAGGCTTGACCCCTGAAAAAATATCTCCCTGTAGATTCTCACATTCACATGGCATACTGGATGATGTAAACCCTGAAACGTAACCTATGTTTCAAATTTGATCTTAATATCGCAAAAACTGAAAGAACTATGAAAAAAAAACCCTTGAAACTTCAACGTTCTGTAGATCGGTAAAAGCGTTCGCGGACACATGTTTATAAAAAAAAGCCTTATTTCGACCTGAAAAATACGCCGCTGAAATCTTGATACTGAATTTTGAAACACCCTGTATAATTAAAATAAATATCTGTTTGTGTCTTACGGGACAACGGGATAACGGAGAAACGGAAAATGGAATAACGGGAAAACGGGATAACGGGAAAAGAGGACAACGGGAAAAGAGGGAAAAGGGAAAGAGGACAACGGGAAAACTTGGTAACGGGATAAAAGGATACGGGATAACGGGAAGCGGGTAGAGTCAAAGGCTCAACCTAGATGGAACAACACAAAAAAAACATAGGAGAAAAAGTTCTTACGCGCACGAGATTTTTCAGGAAAGAAAGTTATGGAATATAGAAATTTGGACAGAACAACGTCTGTCGGGTCAGTTAGTTTTCAATATATTTTTCTCTCATGGAAAAATTTAGGAATGCACATTGCATACGAGGAGTAAATAAGTTTGGAATCAACCCAACCTCTACCCTGATTTCGAAAATATCGAACTATATTCAATTCAGGAAAAAACATCTTTCCATATTGGCTGAATTTTGCCTGGAATAGATTACGAAAACTCGCAAAAATATACTTAACAGTAGAAATAGAAAGAAAGCGAGAACATACTTTATGCATGGAATAATAGAGCTTAAATCACTCGCTGAACCATTAAATGGAAATAAAAGCGAAAAATTCGAGACGATATTTACTTCCCGCTCGAACATCCCCGGGTGATATTTACCCCTGGTTCGATTTTTCGTTCCATGTGTAAATCGAAATTCTTTCAGATACAATCCCGACAAATATTCTTATGAAATATTCGGGCTTTTATGAGGAATTGTTTGATTATGTTTCGACTCAGTTTGAAATATGTTCGGAGATCGGGATTCATTCCGCTCTCGGGAACTGAATCTTCAATCGTCGCTCCGGAGAAGACATTCGACCCAAGTCGATTCCGGATCATGAGAATTTGAAATATAATAGAACCGGGAAATGTGAGATTCCTCTTTCGACAGAATATATTTGGAATAAGATAACTGGGAATTTTCGAATTCACTAGAGATTTGGAAAATCGAGTGGACGCGGAAGAACTAATAGAAGCAAATACTTCATGAATATTTCCTACGAGATACATATCAGAAATGTGAGATTCCTAAGCGAGAATATTACGAAAGAAAAGTTGAGGAAAATAAAACAAACTCGGTTGAACTGTGGAGGGTAATGAAAAATATTTGTCCGAATAAAATGAAAACCAGATAATAAGTGAAATAGAAATTAGTGATAATGAAATTATTAGTAATGGAAATGGTATGTCCAATAGGTTGAATAACTTCTTTGTGGAAAGTATCAAAAGTATAACAGATAATATTGAGCTAGCAGAAATTGACTTTCCAATTGCACCTAATTCAAATCTGGGGGTCACTTATGATACTATAGAAAACTTCTCACTATTAGATTTTAGAGAATTGAGAGATATTGTTTTTTCGTTGAATAATAAGGGAGTCAGATGAATTGAATGTTGCCTTTTAAAAATTGTTTCACTAACCTTGCAGAACCATTACTAAACCTCATTAATACTTCATTACTAACAGGGGAGGTACCAGATGATCTGAAGATTTCTACAATCATTCCTGTTCCGAAAAAAACAAACTCTAATAAAGCCTCGGATCTAAGACCAGTAAACATGTTGAGCGCAATTGAAAAAATAATTGAAAAAGCAGTCTATAACCAATTAGTAGATTATATTGAAAATAATAAACTGTTAAGTAAATACCAATCAGGGTTTAGAAATAAACATAGTTGTGAAACAGCAGTTCAGTGTGTACTAGATGATTGGAAAATATGCCTAGAAAAAAATGAGACTACTGTTGCAGTATTTCTGGATCTTCAGAGAGCTTTCGAAACAATACACAGAAATAGATTGTTAGAAAAATTAGTAGCAGTAGGAATAGATGGAATAGTCTTGAAATGGTTGGAAAGCTTTCTGGAGAACAGAAAACAAAAGCTTAGGATAAATAATAAAGTATCAGATGAAATAGAATGTAATCAAGGAGTACCACAGGGAAGTGTTCTGGGCCCCCTGTTGTTTCTGTTGTATGTTAATGATTTGCCGGAGATAGTAGGAGAGAGCTCAGTTCATTTATTTGCAGATGATACACTGATTTATTTCTCATGTAATGATCACACCAAACTCACGGAAACCATCAACAAAACTTTAAAATCGATTTACAGTTGGTGTTGTGCAAATTATTTGAAGATCAATGTTGAGAAGACCAAGTACATGGTAATAAGTAAAGAAAAAAAATTCAGAAACTTCTGTAACCGACATTTTGAGATAATGTTAGGTCCTGATAAGGTGGAACGGGTCAACCAATTTAAATATCTTGGGGTTCATGTGGATAGGGGGTTACATTTCAAAGAACATGCCAACTTCATTATAAAGACGATAGCATTTAAAATACATTATTTATCTCGTTGTGCCCCATATTTGTCAAGGTGGACAAAAATTTTACTGTACAATTCATTAGTGCTTCCTCATTTTACATATTGTTCTACAATTCTGTATCTACTGAAACAAAATGATTTAGCTCGTTTACAGAAACTCCAAAATAGGGCCATGCGCATAATTCTAAATTGCAAAAGACTAACACCAATAAGAGATATGTTAAAGCAACTAGAATGGTTACCAATTGATTTATTTCTCCTCTACCAAACATTAATCCTTATTTTCAAAATAAAAAAAAACCCCTCTAAATTGTACAATGACCAAATCCACGGATACAATACAAGATTCAGAACTGACTTCCATATTCAACAAGTCACATTAACACATACCCAAAATTCTGTTTTTTTCAAGGGACTTGATAGCTATAATAATATGCCAGAAGAGATCAAACGTTTAACATCTTTAACATCCTTCAAGACAAAGTTAAGATCATATTTTCTTAATCAATAAAAACCTAGTAGCCACTTCCTCATTTTGTTTGTTTCGATTTAATATTCAGTAACGACAGATATACAAATGTTTTAGTATGTTTAAAGTATTTTGTGTATTTATTTAATTAGATGGGGCAAATAGGTGTAGTATTTGTGTATATGTATGTGTATATGTGTTGTATATACATTTTTATTTTTTGAACTTAGTCTATTTTAATCTGAAAGCATGCTATATATCGTTCTCATTGTAATCATTGCAATGACTTGACAATGTAAATTAGTAAAATGAACTAAATAAAGGATTTATATATATCAGTACCTTCCAAAAAATCAATATCAGTTCCGTTTCTCTATCACCTTCATTGAATTACAGGAACAATGAACCTATGGATTCTTCGTTAAACATAAGTGAGCATGCCATAACAACAAGAGACTCCATTTCTACATTTGGCCTAAGAGGATAGAAGAATGTAGGAAATACCTGTTTTGTGAATAGCATGATCCAGTGTCTTCCGAACACCAAGATTTTGTCGGAATTTTTCAAAAATGGTTTTTGTATGGAGGATTCAAATACTACATCAAGAATAAAAGGGGATCCTAGAGAAATCTTTTATATCTTTGATGGAAAATATCTGGAGTCCTGATACTTTTCGGAAAATGGTGGATACTCTTCATTTCGTCTATCTATTCGGAACATTTGCTCCTTCCTTCAATCATAACGTCCTAGCAGATTCGGAAGAGTTTTTAAGATACCTTCTGGTACGTTTACATGAAGATTCAAACAAGGAGCGTACAGAGAATCATCCATCACGAAACGATTTGATTATCATGGATGATAATCAGAAAGCTTCCATTTCTTGGACCAGATATCTGTCTACTCATGATTCCAAAATTGTGGATACATTTGCCGGTCAGCTGAAGTCTATATTGAGATGTACTTTTTGTAATTACTGCTCCGTTACTTTTGAACCTTTCTGGATACTTTCAATCCATATTCCAGACTTGTCAAACGAAGTCGTGAATTCAACACAAGTATTGAACTGTTGACAGCAGAGGAGACTTTGACTGACGATGCGAGCCCATACTGTTCAACTTGTGGAATGAAAAGGGACTTCAAAAAGATGATCCGTATACAAACATTTCCAAAAATGTTAGTTATATATTTAAAACGTGTTTCTTCGACTGATGGCAGTAAATTAGACAATGTGATTAATTTTCCCATACAAAATTTGAATTTGGATCAATATTCTGCTCAGGATGGAATGAATACTCTTTATAATATCCACGCCATATCTAATCTGGGTCGTTCCGGGTCTTCCCCAACTGAAACAGCAAATGCGCCATCACTTCTAGTCCCGGGCTTCAATCAATATTTTCATCTTGATATTATTTTATTATTTAATATTTAAAACTTTGCTTTTGTATTTTTAAATTAATTTTTATATCTATGTTTTATTCTCAATAAAGAATGTCATTATTTTTTGGAAATATATTGGGAGCAAATTCGAGCTCATGAACACTTCTGGGCATACCTTATTATGGAGCAATCATATGATGCGTGCCTGATTATATGAACGTAATGAAAGTTATAATCAGGTGCGTATTTATTTTAAAATTTGCTTCGAGAGTTCGTGGATCCAGATGGAAAAAAATTGTAAATTAATCTAGTGAATAGATACATATCCCCTTGAAAATCCTTAAAAAATATAGTTAAGGAGGACATTATTTTATAACATTTCAAAGACTTGTGTGCTTTCTCTTGTTATCCTTGTTTGGATTATCTCGCTTCAACATCCAGCAGAAGTTTGCCATCATGCTTGTATTCCATTTTCCCTGATACCAACGTTCCATTCCTTCAATATTCTGATGAAATCTTTCATTTCTTGCTCCTCACTTACAGCTCGCAAGTCATCAGGGAAGTAGCTCAAATGAGAATGAAGAAAGTGAAGATTGCGGCTCATCAAACAATCTAATTAGAAATTTTGAAGCGTATCATTCATTATTTCTCCATAATTTGGGCTCTCTTGGTTTCCCATGAAGTTTCTAATTGAATCTTCTAACGATATCTATGCTGTCAATTCTGTAGGATTCAGTTTCCTATCAAAGTTTTTTTTTCAGTTTTCTCATGTCGGCGACAACAAAAATGCCTTCTTTCATTCATTGCTTTCTGAATTTAAAGCTTCAACTAATTTTCATGATACCAAGTTTTATGTGCAGAGGTGGTAATTGAACTTTGTCAGGTGGCACTAGGTTATGTCGAATTATATTTTTCTTTCCTGGATCCAAATTCGTTCTAGTCGGCCATTCTTTTCTTCTATAATTTTGTACCCAGTTTCTGTTGTCTCACTCACATAAAATGCACGGATATTTTGTAAAGCCACTTTGATGTCCTAATAACGTACCAAGTAGTTTTAAATATGCCCATTCTGGTTGATTTTGATCAAAACTAACTACTTTTGTGTACAGAATGAGCAAATGGTAGAGAAAAGTAGTAATTCCCATTATGCAGTAAAACAGCTTTTAAGCTCCTCTTCCATCAATGAAAAGTCTCCAATTGTCAGCATCGTATTCAATATCGTAAATCTTTACCAATCCAGGAATGTTTTTCAATAAGCAAGGTCTGCACCTTGTGAAAAAAATTGTGGGAAATCATTTTCTCTATTACGGTACCGGGAAAATGTAGTTCCAGGAGAACATAAGTTTATCTCTTGTAATCTCGGATCAAGTAGTTCTGCTGCATCTTTTGGTAGTCCTAAATCTCTTGTCTGATCATCCAAGTCTGACTGGTCAAATAGTTGCGGTTTTCATAAAACTGTACAAAATCAGGAACGAGACTTACTTGATCAACCAAATCAAAACTCACAATTGAACTTTGGGAATCACTGTATCTGAACATGGAGGCGTTGACTGATCACAAATCGATTTCAAAAGTACATGATGTGTGATTGATGAATTGAAGGTGTTTATTTTCACTCAATGAATTTTCCACGAAGGATATCCAAAACATCTCAAATTCAAAAATATGTTGTTGCGATTATTTTTTGAAACGAAGTTCTTTTACAAAAAGTATTATCAGGAATAAAATACATTTTACTGTGGCGGAGGTATTTGGAAAAGGGATATATAGGTCTATAGTCCAAGATCCCAAAGCCGACAAACCTACGTTGAAGTATGCTAATATTCTGACACTCAATATACTGAGACAGTCCAGCAGTCTAAGGCGCCAGATATAAAAGATTTTAAGCTCTGGATTTCGAAAGAGAGCAGGGATTCGAATCCCACCAGCACCTGAAGGTTGTTTTCCTTTTCGAAATGATTTGTTTTGATTTTTTTTTATTTGAATACTCGTTCCTAAAACAAGTCATTTTTCAATTTCAATGGGAAAAAAAGCCGTCAGTGGTGGGATTTGAATCCACGTACCATTTCAAGATCCAGAACTCAAATGTGTTGAAGCTGGTGCCTTAAATATTACCTTATTTTAACGTAGGTGAGTAATATTTTCATGTACGTCAATTTCGGGTGACTTTGGCTCACTTAAAAATTCAAAGAATGTCTACGATGAAGTTGGAAAAATAATTTGATATTATTATATACTAGAATATTGGTATTTGGCCACTTTTTCTAAATTAGCTATGTCAAATTGTCATTAGACCTTGTATGTGAATAAATATAAAAAATACCTGGTATGCAAATCACCCGATATTTAGGGTGGCTTTGACCCAAGTTCTATATTTTGCGAGATTTTCTCTTCATAGCATGCACATAGGCCAAAGTTACCCGACGGATAAAATCAGCATAACAAATTTTTCCATAAAAACAATTTTATTACATTTTTATCATCATAAATGAGTGAAAAACATAATAACGATTTGCGATTGCTGACAAATTTTATACATTTGGTTGCAATGACTCTGAATGGGATACAGTGTTGCTACATATTATATAGGTTCCCATAATTAAATATTATACAATGATAAAAAAATATTAAAGGTTGTAAACTTCCCTACTAGTGATGATAGATGACGGAATCGTCAAAGATGACGTCACAAGGCCATTGTGACCAATAATTTTGAATGGAACCCTACGGCAAGCGACACGTCTTTCAAAAGGTATCGAAAAAACCTATTCAATGATACTAATTATGTTTGTGTTTATGGCAGTTTAGGCAACTTGCTTTTAAAAAACGCAAAGATGTGATGAATTAAATCAGTTGATACTAAAATTCCAAATTCAAGCTCCGCCTCTGGATAGTTGTCAAATAAGCTGACGTTTTTGTTGGTCTCCCTAATTCGACGTTTTTGTAATTGTCCAAGTTTTCGTACATTTAATAATTTGTGTATTGTTGATCGAACGTTCAACTGTTTTAGCAGCTCTTGGTACTTCTAATATTTTTGTACATTTCAATAATTTGTTAAACAGTTGTGAGCCGAACGTTTAAGTGCTTCAAGAAGCGGAATGGTACGTGCTCTAGGTGATAAAGTAGCAGCGATCCTAATTCTTGGTGAAACTGGACAAAATATTCATGCAGCAGAACGCATTTTTAATGAGAGGTTTCCCGATCGCCCCGTTTCGAGGACTTATTTAAGGGAGCTTCTTCGTAAGTTTGAAACAACGGGTAGTATTAATGATGCGAAACGATCTGGCAGACCACAAATAACTGATGAGAAAAAAAATTGATATACTGGCAGAAGTAATAGTTAATCCTACTTCTTCAACAACTCACGTTGCATCTACCTGTGAAGTCAGTCGAAGTACAGTACACAGGCTGTTGAAAAATAACAAATTTCATCCATACAAATTAAAGATGGTTCATCAACTCTCAGACGACGACCAACACCGAAGACTAGAATTTTGTGAAAATATGGAAACTAAAATCAACCAACAGCCAGACTATGTCAAAACAATTTGTTTTAGTGACGAAAGTACTTTCTATCTGAATGGAAATGTAAATACACAGAATGTGAGGTATAGGAGTGACGCAAATCCTCACCTGTTTCATGAAACACATACCCAATTTCCCCAGAAGGTGAATGTTTGGGCAGGTATCCTGGAAAACCACATCGTTGGGCCTCTTTCTTCAAATACCAATTTAACTGGTGAGGTTTATCTGGAGCTGTTGCAAAACGCAATAGAACCGTTAATCCTTGAAATTTTGGAAGATAATCCAGATGAATTCGGCAATTTGGAAATAACATACCAACAGAATGGTGCTCCTCCACACTATTACGGTGCAGTAAGACGGTATTTGGATGGAGAGTATCGTGGTAGATGGATTGGACGACGAGGTTCAACGGAATGGCCAGCTCGATCACCGGACCTCACACCTTTGGATTTTGTTCTGTGGGGGTACCTTAAATCGAAGGTTTACGCCACTGGACCTGACAATATTGACGTTTTAAAACAACGTATTGTTGTAGAATGTGAGGCTGTTTCCGCAGACACATTTGCAAAAGTACGAGAAGAGTTTAAAAATAGGATATTCCACTGTCAGGAAGTAAATGGAGGTCACTTCGGGCAATTTCTTCAAGTAGATACTGATTCTTGAATCTGTAATGAATATCATACTGAATGGAATTTAAATTTTAATGTTCACTAATGAGCCATTAAAACTGCCATAGACACAAACAAAATTAGTATCATTGAATAGGTTTTTTCGATACCTTTCAAAAGAGGTGTCGCTTGCCGTAGGGTTCAATTTAAAATTATTGGTCACAATGGCCTTGTGACGTCATCTTTGACGATTTTGTCATTTATCATCACTAGTAGGGAAGTTTACAACCTTCAATATGCAGTTTCCGAATTTCACTTGTTTATGTATAATCGTTCCAAAAATAAGAGGGGGGGAGAGGACTTTTGAGAAGCACTGTATACCCATATGCAATGGTAAGAATCTCCAAAATCAATGTGCCAAAAAAAACAGTCAACATTTAAATTTTATAATTAAAAATATCTATTTACCAAAATGAGCCAGTCACCCAGCTGGGTTGAAGTCACCCGAAATTACGGTACCTCTTTATGCTCGCTACCTGTAAAAGGGGCCCGCTTTTAAGTACGCATACATTCTCAACTACATTTCACACTATTGATACTCAAAATTACAGCTTTTCTGAAATGACGTAGGTTTGCCGGCTTTGAGATCTTACTCTAATTGTATTGCATGGTATAATGACGATTAAATGTGATGGAATAGAAAACGTCAACTTTCAGAGGGAAAAATATTGAGAAACTATATAACGTGTGTTTAGATGATTCTATTGAAATACCTTTTACTGTGGCGGAGGAGTTTACAAAAAGGATATATAGATATAGTATTGCTTGGTATTACGTGACGATTTCTACCAGTCAACACCCACCGCAAGCCACGTAAGGGAACTTCGTTCCTGACGGGATCCACCGACCGCACCCCTTTTTTTTTTGGAAATGTACAAATAATCTCAATGAAATATTAATGAGTCATTATATATAATATATCATGTCACAAGAAAACGAAAATTCTACTTTTTTCTCAAAAATGTATAGTAATTGATATTCCAGAATCTACCTACGACTTCTACAATTACAGTAAACAGAATATAATTTCGACATAGTTTTCCCATAATAATGTCGGAAAATTTCCCCAATCCAAACCGAATAATATAGAACTCGTATTTTACAAAAATATTTCATGTTTTATGGGTCCCTGAATCGGATGATTCATGGAGTCGGCAGCAAAAACATGTTGCACTGACAGAAATATGGGGCGAGACTTGGGCTGTGCTCTAGAGATGTTTGTGACTTTTATAATAATATATAAATGTTCGCACAGTTACACTCACCATTCCTGCTTTTAAACGTTTTTTGCTGTCGACGAACAAACGTAAATAAGGGTTATGGAGCTATTAATGGGATGTTGGATGGAAAGTTGGACATTTTGTTGTGCGTCCCCGAAGAATTCCTGAAAGTGTTTTTTAATTCGATGAATTATTCCTTGAAGTGCTTTGAGTACCATCACACAGTGGTACCCATGAAGAAAAAAATTTAAATAATGAATTTTTTAGCACAATCGCCCCTTTGGATGTCAAAAATTATGTTTTTTTTTCTCAAAGGGTAGTTTTTAGGAGGAGTGGTTAAAAAACAGTTATATCTTTTTTTTCGCGGAATTGCTCTGAAGGCTTACAGAATCATAGGAAAAATATTTAATCTTGTCACAAAGAGGTGGTTTTAGAAGGGGTGGTTCGAAAAAAATCAGATTCGCACCCTTTTTCGCAGAATTGCTTCTAAGGCTGACGAAAATCATGGGAAAAAATATAAAAAAAGCTGTCACAAAGGAGTGGAGGAGAAGGGGTGGTTGAACAATAAAATCAGATTTGAGCCTTATTTTTGCTAAATTGTTTTCAAAGCTCACGAGAACCACAGTTGGTTTCCTAAACTTTGGTATTAGATCAAATGTTTAAAATTATGACTTTTGAATGTTTACTTTAATTAGCAAAATCAGTACCAACAATTTTCCTAGAATATTCTAGTTTTACGCGTTAATCTAAAAAGATATGATATGTTTTAATAGAGATTTCAGGCTAGCCATTAGATATTTTTTCAGAGCGGGTAGTCGTGGGGCATTTTTTGTAATTCTAACGGAAGTTGAAAATGTACGCACAGAAAATAACAATCAATAACTGAGTAAATAATCGACCAATTTATCTTATCAAACATGAAATAAAAAGTAAATACTTTGATTGACTCTTCACCTGAGATTCACAGGAATTATTCACAAGATGATTTTTCTGCAGCTAATCGAACTCGGAAAAAAAGGACACGTATGATGCCAAGAAACGTACATTTAATGGTCGTTTTTGAGGGGCTGAAGAGCGCGAATGTTCCGCAATAGTTACCCGCAAGCAATCAAGGCCATCACATCGTACAGAGTCAGTTCGCTGCTGGTGTCAGAATGCATTGACGATCTGCAAGGGTTATCCATCGCTAATAAAGTAAAGCTTCTGTGGGTTCCCGTTCATACCGGGCCCAAAAAGCCGATCATATGGCCAGAAAAAGTCTAAAAAGCTCAACGAAGGAAATCCTGGAAGTAAAATTCCAGGAGGCATGGAAAGAGGCTCCTGGCATGAGATAATCGAAACCCCACATCGAAGGTCCCTCTACTAGGAAGGCCACGACTCTGCTCACACTGAGCAGAAAGGGAATCAGAATAATGGTAGGGCTCCTCACGGGGCACTGCCATCTAAACAAGCACCTCACTGATGATACTGAATGCAGGTGGTGCTTGGAGGATGAGGAGTCAGCCACCCACATCCTCACGGAATGCCCAGAAGAGGCAGCCATACGGAAAGTGCACCCCTGAACCCGGAGAGTGTGAGAAAGGTATCGTTCAGAAGACTGGCCTCCTTCGCTCGCGAAATAGGATACTTTCAATGCTGAACCGATTCCCAGCAGCGATGGGTGCATAACGGGCCCGGACAGAGAGGCCTACATGCTAATGAACCTTCCCGCCCACATACTCTCTATCTAGTTACCCGCAATCCTGAGAAAAGGTTATCTGGTCGTGTTTTTACCTCCTCGCAAACTTAATCCAAACATTGTATTTAAAGAATTCTCGAGATATTTAAGCACTTATAGCAATATACTTATACAATATTATGGGATTATAATACGCTTTGTTGACATCCAAAGACTGATTTACACCAATAAAAATTGGTCGCGTGACGTCACACTAAACGCGCGTATTGGCAAGTGGTTGAACATTTTGCCGCCATTATAGAATATAGAATCTCTCGTGAGGTTTTTTGTGGGTATCGGGAGTTTCAGCCTATAACTATTGTTGCGGGTAACATATTGATTAGGAATTGAGTCAAATTTTGATTTATGTTTGTTTATTAGACAGACCGACTTCAATATCAATAATTCTAAAACCGTTACCTGCAAAAAAATATCTGCATGACTCAGGAGGTTTAATATTATATATGTACCTAATGGCCCTTTTCTGTAAGATGAGCAACTCATTTAGTAGGGTTGAGATACACACTCCCCAAAATGATATGCCATAACATAGATGAGAATCTATAAGAGCATGATATGCCATTCTGGCAGTGTCTGGACCTAATTCATCAGAAATTACTCTCACTGCAAAACATCCAGATGAGATCTTGCTTTTAAGTAGTTCAACATGTTCATCAAACTTTAATTTGTATCTGTCGGCATATATTAAGTGCAGACTTCCAAACGAAGGTTCATCGATCGAGCTTCTTAAGGATATTAAATGGATTTTTTCTGTATTGAAAGATATTTTGTTCGCATCGCACCACTCTTTTCCAGTTTTCATGTCTGCTGTTATTATATCATGTAACTCCCCGGTCTTCATAGTATCGTGGTATCATCTGCGAAGAGAGTGAATTTGCCAGTTATCGGTTTAAGTGAGGTCGTTAACATATAACAGGAAGAGAATGGGACCGAGCACAGATCCCTGAGGAACTCCAGGCGTTATTTCTCTTGTATTCGAGAGTTCCGATGTTTTAACCATCTGAAAACGTCCTGAGAGGTTTGAGTTGACCCATGTGAGAGTGACATGTCGGCAACCGTACAGCTGAAGTTTCCTTAACAGTATGTGATCCACACAGTGGAATGCCTTCGTTAGATTGTAGAACGCAGCTCTGTTATCATTCCAGCATTCATCTCAGAATAGGCCTCATAGAGGAATGAGAATATTGCATCGTTCGTATTTTTTTATTCTGAAAACCAAACTGATTTTCACTAATTATTTTGTGTAGATTTGAAAATTCTAACGGACGTTTCTTGACTATTTTTTCGATGATCTTGGCAATGGTTGAGATAAGAGAGATGGGCCGAAAATTAGAGGGATCATCCAGATCTCCGCCTTTGTATAGGGGAATGTCAACAGAGGTTTTGAAGAAGGAGGGAAAACTCACCAGTACGGAAGAGATTGATTAGTGATACCAGAACGTTAAGGGCATCTAATGGAAGGTTTGTATGATTTTTGTTGAAATTTCATCATAACCCGCAGTATTCTTGTTTTTGATATCCTTTAAGATTTCTATCAGTTCGTGAATGTCTGTATCATACAAAATAAGGCTTTCACTAATTGTGTATTGTTCCAGGTTTCTCAAGGGATCATGTGTGGGTATAATTTTGTCACTTGAGTTTTGATATTCTATTAAAACAAAACGTGGTATGGTACATGCCCACATTAAAGTTAAAAAGTGGAATAATTTAAAATACACGATTGAAGACAAAAGTTGTGCAAACAAAACGTAAAGCCACCTACTAGATTTTTTCGATACCATTTACAGAAGATCCATTCATGCACAATGTTGTATTTTATTCTTTTATTGGGAAACTATTGCTTTAACGGACACAACACAAGAGTTAAAGAAGTTTTGCAATGAATTGTTTTTTTCAACACATATTGTTGTTTCGTTAAAAAGTTCTGGTACAAAATGGAACAGGAGTTGCATGTTTCACCCCTTTAAAGATAATAATAATGAAAATAATAATAATAAATCGCCTTTATTCATATGAATATGCAATGGTGAAGTGTCAGCTAAGAGCTGTTTCTCAACTTTACCATTTTTTTAACGAACAATTTGAAGAAAAACTAGATGAAATCGATCAAAATACAAATGCAAGCAGAATATAATAGTGGAGAGTTAATTTCATAGATATTACAAACAATAAATATACATCAATGCAATAAATACAATAAATATACCCACACTCATATCACATAAATTAATATACATATTGACATTAACCACATATAGGTATACGCATATAAATAACTACTACTAAATAATAATACTAACTATTAAATACATGATTCAGGTCAGGTTTACATGGCAAGGTTCGTGAGATGTTGGGTGACTAAGATTCCAAAGAAAAAAAAGAAAGTTTGAGTCTTCTTTTGAAATTGATTATTGAATAATCCCTAAAAGGAGTCAGAAGATCATTATCGAGCATGGAAGAAGTGTAAATGAATCTTCGTTTATAGAGTGAGGTGCGATGCTTGGAAATCTGTAAAGTCTGTTTTTTCCTAGTATTAACATAATTATGCTTTAGGAACCTGAGTTATATGATATATATATATATATATATATATATATATATATATATATATATATATATATATATATATATATGGGGGCTTTTCCGTTTATATAATTTTATGCGTAAGAGTGAGAGTGTGAAGTTTGAAGCTTTTATCTTTCTTCAACCAACCCAATTCTGTTATTTTATTAGATTTTCGATCGTATTTTCTGAGACCACTGCAAAAACGAGCACGAGAGTTTTGGATTAATTGCAACCTGTTCAGATTAGAGTTGATTATTGCGAACCCGTAAAGCTGGTCACAATAAGACAATTTTGAAACTATTAAGCTTTCACACCTTCACACCTTAATTTGTTGAGGAAAAATGTGCCTGTGAGGAAATGGTTGTTTCAGTATGCCAAAAGAGATACTACATAGCATTTGGATATGTTTGGAGAATCTGAGCTCAGAATCAAACCAAACACCCAAGTTTTTGCATTCCGCGGTTAAAGGTATAATGTCGCGATCAATTGGTATGGCGAAGTTTTGCTCAACCAAGGCTCATTTATTTCGATTGCCGAATAACTTACCGATGATTTGGCGGCATTCAATTTCAAATTGTGTGCGGAGGATATCTTAAAAATATTTTCCAAATCTTTGTTGATTTGTGTAGTGCAAATATCTGAGTCCTCATACTCAAAGTCGATATATATTTGGGTATAATCAGCGTAGTGGTAGATTTCGTAAGATGTTATGAATTCATGGAAATCTGATATATATAGAGAGAATAACAATGGCCCTAGTATCGAGCCTTGTGGCACACCAAAGTTAGCTGGTAAGGCATTCGACATCTTATTATATAATTTAACTCGTTGAGTCCGTTGTGAGAGATAGTTCTCGATGAATTGTACAGCCTTTTCGTCAAATAAAAAAAAAAGAGTTTTTTGCAAAGTAATTCATGATGCAAGGTGTCGAAGGCCTTTCTATAATCCAGCAAGGTTCAGCAGCCCAATCGAACATTATCCAAAGATTTGAAAATTTCATCGCCCGAGTTGAGTAACATTGTGGTTGTACTGTAGTGTTCTCTGAAGCCCGATTGGATATTAGGGATTATACCTCTGCTAGAAACGTATTCAGAGATCTGCTGTTTCATTATAATTTCTAGTAGTTTCGATATAGTTGGCAGGATGCACAACAAAATTAAAAAATATTCATAGGTAGCCTTTTTATTGGTTGAACATCCCCACAAAATGCCATTTCTTCAACTCTTCAGCAATTTCAAGGAAAAAAAACATTTTTTTTCTCATTTTCGGAAGCATGTAACTTCTTGAGGAAATGCATAAGAGCTTTATTTACATGAAGACCCCCTTAAATTTTTGACAGAAATTACCCCCTGGAAACTTTCGCACCTATTTGGTAACACCCTGTATATCCATCATTAAAAAACTTTTTTTCACGATCAAAATATTGGATGATTTTTATGATAGCACAATTCATCATGAGAGAAAATTAAACTTTGACAGTATTCTTGGGTATGAAGATTGCAAAACAAAATATAATATTATTTTTTATGTATTTAAGAATAAGCAAGCGTATTTGGAAGTTTTTTCTCGCTTCTTGGAATTTGGGACTAATTTCAAGAATATGTTCCACGTCACTTGTCTGTTGAGAACGTGACAGTTTTGAACTACTACCCCGATCCCTTTACTTGTGATGAATGATGTCAAGTCCGAATTGGTTGTTCTGTATATTATACTCGAATGATTATCGTTCATTGCCTTTGGCTGCAACCATAAATCCCAATATGAGAGCCGAAGATTTCCAGCCTCTTCTAGTTTCTTTTCCTACAGACCACACATTTTTTTATATTTTTCTCACTTGAAAAAAAAAGGCAAAATACGAAGAAATCAGAATAATCTGTAGTTAGTTTGGCATAATGAATGGATGTATCTCCAAGTTTTACCTTTCTATACAGGGTGTATCGTAAATGATGTCATTAATTCTAGGTGGTGATTCCTTGACATATTTTGCGAAAAAAAGTTAATATAAACGTATGTTCTAATTTGCTCCATTCTCAAGTAACAGAGTGTCAAAAGTTTAATGAAAAATCGGTTTTTCATGGATTACTCAAAAGTATTTTCGCCGATTTTCTGAAACTTGGTGTGTTTTTTAGCAGTACAAGGGGCTTCTTTTCACGGAATATGAAATCGGATTTTGAATTTCAATACCAGTGGCGTGGCAGAGGGTTACCTAGTTGGAATTCATGGTAAAAATCATAGTACGCTAGTGTTTTGATTTGTTATGATTTGAAATAGCTTAACCTTATCGAAGCAAAGTCAGTGGCTTAGAAATAGAAGTCACGCATCATTAAAGTTCAATAATTTGGGTGAAAGATATTTTATTTCCGATACTCGTCACCATTTGAACAAACTTTGAAAATCTGTTTGGCTATCAGATCTAACTTCTAGTTATTTTTTTATTCGGAGAACAGCAAGGTAATTAAAAATGATAGATTCGGATGATCGAAATGAAAACCTCGACTTTCTTTACAAGCATCAAGTGTTCTCCTCGTCGACTGCCGCACACGTTCAAAAATTCCTTGGGTGTTGCGTATGACATTAGAATTATTCATAGTTCTATTCATCAAGTCATTCACATCGGGTTGCTCTCGTGTTTTTTATAAAGGAGAAAAAAGAACAACAAAGTATCACAACACACTATGAGGAGAAGGAAAGAAATAATATAATTAGGGAAAATGTTTCATGAAAATAATCAACTGCTGCTAATAACATTACTTTTATTCAAAATAATGGTCCAGCTAATTTTTCATAGTCCCAGAAGAAGACCTTGGACACGGTAGAAACGTCCACGAATTCAATGTTTATCTCCTAAAAGACTGTCCTTCACAAAAAGAACCAAACCCCAAGAAACACAAACTACATTGTATATTCCTGGTTCAAGAAACCCAACACTATCTATATATATATGAACATTGTATTCTGAAGTAAAAATTCACACACTTTATGGAACATTCGTTTGTTTGTTCCTTCATGACCAAAGAATAAATGAATAAATAATAGGTGTTTCCAAATTTCCTTCTTCCCGGAACGACTTCCTTAATTCACCTGAACCTAGAAATATCTAAGAACTCTCCTCATTCGTGTGGGTGGAATGCAAAATTTACGAGAAATATTCCAATAATAGTACCCGTAACACCAGTAAATGGCCAGATCGCAAGGGAATAATACAAAGAGTAGGATACCTTGAGAATATACGATAAGCACCAAATCGTAAAATGGAACGTTTCATTGAATTCGGAATGCCAAAACAACTGCCCAACTCTCTAAACACCCCTATATCGTTGTTAACTTATCTCACGAATTAGGTTTCGAAAATTTGGCACGTATTCGGGCCACATCACCGCCATTTCACTAGACAGAAAATGGACGATGGAGTAGTTATTGGATGAATCCTTTTCATAACACAGGATTCAGAGTTGACACAATCATGAGAAGCAACTCATCTGTTTTAACTGATTTTTTAAATCTCTGATATACATTGACAAACGATACGATATTGGAATGATAAACTTTTTGATGATATGATTTCATCTGTTTCTTTCTAAATCATCATTTGCGAAAGTACGAGAAATATTCTGCATGGAAAAGTGGATAGTAGGAAAAAGTGGGAAAGATTGATTTTTTTTCAACCGAAAGACCTTTAAAATAGCAGTACTTCATTTTGTAGAATCCGGATTTTGCCATAATATTAATTGTATACTGTGTATCATTCAGAAGGTAAACTGTGAATTTCTAAATCCGACGATATAACAATTCATTCAATGAAAAATCAGATCATCATAGAGAGAGAGAGAAAATACTTTTATTGTCATAGTATAACAATTGTTGTCTTATTACAAAGTTAATAATAATTATTTTTTACATTATTTAGGATATAGATAAAAAATCAATAATATATACACATTTGTTCAATGAAAGTAGTATGTCAGATCGTTTAAACAATCATTTCCCATCATACATAAGATATAAAACATTTTAAATAAATATACAAAGATACAAACAATTTCAACATATAAACACACTATATAGATTAAATTGAACAAACATACTCACCAATTCATCTGAATAGTAATCTTCCAAATTATATAAGTCCTCTAAGGTATAACATTTCTTTAACAGCCTTTCTGAAATTTTTCAAAGAGTTAATACATTTATGTGTATTTGGGTAGTGATTGATATATTTTATGCCTTCTATATAGATTGATTTCCGGTCAAAGTCCGAGGAGGGTATACATGAGGTAGATTCCTTGATTTATTCACGATAGTGTCTCGTGATGAATCTGATGACTTGCCGAATTATCACGGTTTTTAAAAACTTAGCACACGTTTTATAATATGAATAAAGAAGATAGAGTGAGTATTCTCTTAGAGACAAATAGCGGATAATAGTGATATGTTTTTTTTTTAAAACGATACTTGGGTTGTTATTCATCTCATTGATGTTGATAACAATTTGTTGTTTGGTCAGCATTATATTATGTTTTTTTTTAATTGGAATTTTTTCAATTATTTATTTGGATTTATATAAAAAATCATAATTGGATAGACAGTTGTGCTTTAGTGACTGAAATCGTAACATTTTGTCGACAAAGTCCAAATCAAAATCACCACATGCATAATCATTTTTTGTAAGTGTTGTGAAAAGTTGATAGTCAAAATAAAATCAATTAATGCTAAACAGACGAAACACACTAATATCATGATATGATGTATTAAAATTTGTGAAAAAAATATCACAGTTTACATCCTAGCAATGGAAGAACTAGAATTTATATGCGAAGTATTCCTCTAAGGTATAAAAACATTTCCCTTTGAGAAGTTTCTCAACATTCTTTTTGAAATGCTTCATATCATTCATGCTTGTAATTTCCTTGGGTGAATTATTGTATACCTACCTGCTGCTTACTTCTGTAAATCAGAGATTCTCTCTCCAGGGAATTGGGATAGTCTTTCCTCCTGACGAGTAGACCTCGCTACATTGGAGATAGTGAACCTTTCCTCTGTATTTATGTAGCAGACAGGTAGTCTCTAAAATGGAGATTTCAATTATCCGCAGAATTTTGTGTTCGGAAAAAATCGAGCGGCACGATTCTCTCATATAACTTCGAATATGAGTCTTAGAGCTCGTTTCTGTAACACGAATATACTCTGCAACAAAACTTGACTGCAATTTCCCCAGAATGGAATTCCATACCGTAAATGAGTATCGATACACGAGTAGTAGGTAGTTAGTGAAGCTGACAGACCAAGTTCACGGGAGATTACCTTGACGACATAACAGTCTAATGATTGTTTTTTTGAGACTCAATTACAAAATACTGTCAATGTGTATGCCCAAAAATTTTGTGATAGGTTTGCAAGAAATCAGTTGGGCTCCTAAAGTTACTCGATCTTAAGTCCCATTTGAATGTTATCGAATTTGTTCTCGAAATATTCAGTGTCAGCATATTCGCATCACACCACATTTTTTTTAATATCTATTGAAATGGATTGGACCAAGGCAACACGATCTTCATTGTTCCAAGAAACAGTAGTCTCATCTGCAAACAGTGCAAACCTCCAGTATATCCAGTATAGCCATATCCTTTACATAGAGCAAAAAGAATATAGGACCCAAGACTGTCCCTTGGGGGACTCCACGTGGAATTGTTCTCTTCTCGGAGATATAAGGACCTGATGATTTTCTTTGATTTTCATCTGCAGGGTATGATTTGAACCATTCCAGGGGTGTGCCCCGGAAGCCAGCAGCAGCAGCAGAATTTCATGACCCACACAATCGAAGGCAACCGCCTGCTATTCATTGATGTTTATGTTTAATTTTTCAAGAAAAGTCGAAAATAGCATTTTTTTATTGGAATCCCTACTGTTCTCTAATATATTGTGTCTCTCCAAAAAACCCATTACTCCACGTTTACCTAGCTTTCCAATGATTTCAGATAGCGTCGATCATAGAGTTGGTCTAAAATTGTTTGGGTCATAAATAGTTCTCTCCTTTGTAGAGAGGTATTTACTATTGCAGACTTTAGACTGGGAGGGAAGACAGAAATTGTTTGGGTCATCGATAGTTCCTCATTTTGCTACGAATCATTATGATTATTTATTGAATTTGAAAGAATGCCCAAATGGAAATGAAATTCGACGGCTTCGAGCGTTCTTTCAATTAAATTATTCCTTTAATTTTTTACGAATGTATCCACTACTTTAGGAGGGAACTGAATTTAACGGACGCAATGTATCAACCCTATGTGTGATTATTTGCAATCAGCTTTCATGGAGATTCCAAAACTCGAATAATATATGGATGTTCCATTTGAAAAATTGTCGCGGACGTCATTAGCAAACGTGGATCACCCTGTATTTCAATTTCCCTATTAATATGGCAAATCAGATTAAAAATCGACTGTTTCAGGAGATTCCTCAGAAATAGATAGTTTGGGTAAAAGAGCATTTATTCCGTACTTAACGAAAGCACTGTATATTATACGGCGTTCTTTTTTCGGCGGCATTCATTATGGCGGCCTTTTCTCCAGAGGCTTTATTTCCACCTACCCATAATACAGGGTGTCCCTGGACTTCCTCTTTTCCTCTCGGAAATGTATAGATGGGGTCAAAATATCACCAGTACTTCATATAACTTTTGTTCCTAAAGCCTTCGTAACCAAGTTACGGGCCCTCAAAGTTACAAAATGAAAAATGTTTTTCCTTGATAACTTTCAAAGTGAATATTCAAAATCATCTAAATTTTGGTGATTGACTAAACAAATGAATTCCTTCGATGAGCTTTCATGCAGGAGTTAGTTGTTTTGCTACAAAGTCAGGAACAGACTACCCCCGATGGTCCACACTCCAAAACTTTGAAATGACTGGATTTGTCAATATGTTTTAAGAAAACAAGGTTACCTGGACAATTTCCTGAATAAAAGTACTCGTGTGGAAAATCGATCGAAGCAACGATTTTTGATAAAAATGTATTTTTGTTCGACGACATCCAACCTGAGATGTCTACCATTATTCGAAAAGAATAATTTGTAATGTAAATAGAAATGATAGGTACAATGTTCATATCGAATTTTTATCATGCAAACACGTTTACCTTACAAAACTCATGGTGTAAATAATCAATCACAAGCCTCAAGAACAAACAGAAATGCACAATCCGCTACAAAAACTGCTCAATATGACCCCCGTCTCTCTCAATACATTTTCTTAGTCAGCGCAAACACCCTCTCTGCACTTGAAATAGCATGCCAGGGTCGTTTCGTATGGCTTCACAATGTAATGTGATTCTATTCAACAAGGCATCTCTGGTGTGAATGGATTTAGCGTAAACGAGGCTCTATAGAGGCCTCTACAGAAAGAAATCCAATCGATTTAAATCCGGAGACCGCGGTGGCCATGAATATGGCCCACCTCTACCAATCCATCTATTGGGGAAAATTTGCAACATCCAAATGTTGAGTTTCATGAGATTCAGATAACACAACACGAAACGTGCTTATTCCACGCGTACATACAAAATAGGGACTGAATTCGATATTCCATAGTGGAGTAGCTTGTTAGTTCAAAAACACCACGAATCTACATAACTTGATATTTCATTTGAAGAAATATCTACATTGGAATGAAACTTTCAACTAGGTACTGTATTTTTTGTTAATGACTTTATTTTAGCATATTTTGTATTATTCCTGTTATAAATGTTGTTGAATTAACGTTAGCATTTGTATTTCTACTGTGAAAATTTTTCATTCCAAATAATGGTGGACGATCGGGTTTGATGTCGTCGAGTAAAGCTGCATGTTTATTAAGAATCGTTGCTCCGATCGACTTTCCACACGAGTACTTTTATTCAGAAAATTGTCTACGTAACCTTATTTTGTTGAAAAGTATTGAAAAATTATCTGTCATTTCAAAGTTTTGAGGTGTCGACCATCGGGGGTAGTCCGTTCCTGACTTTGTAGCAAAACAACTGACTCCTGCATGAAAGTTCATCGAAGGAATTCATTTTTTCAGTCAATCACCAGAATTTAGATGATTTTGAATATTCTCTTTGAAAGTTATCAAAGAAAACCATTTTTCATTTTGTACCTTTGAGGGCCCGTAACTTGGTAACGAAGGATTTAAGGAACAAAAGTTATATGGAGCACAGGTGATATTTTGACCCCATCTATACATTCCTGAGAGGAAAAGAGGAAGTCCAGGGACACCCTGTATTTACACAAAATGTATTGTCAGGGTCTACTATCACTATTATATTCGAGTGTAACCCGAAGGCTCTTACTCTTTCAACATAAAAACAAGTGGGCTACAGCCATTTACGAAATTTTAATTTCGATTGGACAAGGACTAGAGAAAAATCTTTAGTCCTTGCTATGGTGGTGATTCTCAAAAATAGCCGAGAAATAATTTTTGATCTGAAAGTTTTTAAAAATTCCTATAGAGGATGCAGCTTCCACTACCCTGTATGGATTAATAAATAGCCCATCACTCCAGAGAGCGCCTGGGACGTTTAAAACGCGTGTCTGTCTGTGTCTATATTGTAATCGGTGGCCTCCCTCACAAGAGGATTTTCGTGGGCTATTGCACAATCAAATACTCTCTGATTGCGTTCTCTGATGATACTTCCGATGGAAGGCAGATTTAGGTCCTCAAGTATCCGTTCGTTCCGCACGTACCACGGAGCGTTCGTTATCATACGCAGAACTTTCATTTGCGCCCGTTCCAGGACGCGAATGCTCGTTCTGCAGGTCTGGCCCCAGGCGGCTGAGGCATACAAAATGACAGGTCTGAAAACCATTTTGTAGATCATCACTCTATTTTTCAGGGAAAGTTTACTTTTCCTGTTTACTAATGGATAGAGTGATGCGATTTTCTTATGTATTTTATTTTTTATCAATTCAACGTGTGGCCTCCAGGTGTGTCGGCGATCCAATGTAACTCCGAGGTACTTGATCTGCTCCAACCAATTTATCTCCCTTCCAGAGAGAGTCACTCCTCTCTCTGGGTTGTTTCTCTTGCGACCCATCGAGATAGCCTGCGTTTTGTCAGGATTCACCCTTATTTTCCACTCCAGATACCACTGCTGGAGGTCGTCTAATGCATTCTGCAAACACAAAATGTATTGAATTCATTCCCTAACCTATATCTGACATTCCGACGTTTGTACGGTACGATGAAGTACGTTCTGAGAATAAATGCCCCCGTCTCCAATTCCCCCAAAATAAGATCGTTCTCCAGAACCCTGCCCATTTTTCGGTCGAGATACAACATTTTCGTGAATATTTCGGCTATAGTAACCACGGCTCTACTGAAAAGCCATATCGCAACCGAACAACGCAATACGCCGAATACCTTGTGAATATACGATAACCACCAAACCGTAAAATAAATCGTTTCATTGCATTCGGAATGCCGAAACAACTGCGAAACTCCTTAAACACCGCTAAATCATTAGTTTGCTTATCCCTCGAACTATGTTTCGAAAATTTGGCACGTATCCCGGGCCGCATTATCGCCATTTCAATAGACAGAAAATGGACGATGGCTTCGTAATAAGATAAATCCACGTGATAACACAGGAAAGGTCGGATCCGGTATAAGAATCGCGTTACTCGTCGAATCTTGCACCGTATTCGAAAGGATATCGCTGCCGGAATCTCAACTTTACGGCGGACAATCTCTAGTGCAGACTGGAGATAAGTAAGACACGAATCCACGGCTCCGATTGGGTCGAGAGAGGGTCGGGACATTACTGTAAATTGTATATTTACTGGACGACTTCATCTACCCTATTTATGATCAATTTATGCCGTAGTCCCGTGAAAAGCAGGTACTGATCTCTTTTTACACGCTTTATATTAGCTTCACTTGTATGTTTGTTTGTTTGTTTGTAACCGACTCCTTTGGGCGCGATTTTGACCCACTTCCAGACGTCCGAATGATTTGAAATTTGGCAGGTGTACATAATTACGGTAATAATGCATTAAGAAATTTTTGTGTGAAAAAAAAACAAAATGGCGGCTTCAATATGTCGTACGAGTTTTCTGATTATGGTCCGATTCGCTCCAAAATTGGTATGATTTTTTTGTCAAAATTGGAAAATTCAGGATGGCGGCTCCAAATATAGTGGTACGATTTTTGATTATGGTCGATATGTCAAAATTTTGGGGTCGAATATGATTATTTTGTCAAAATTGAAAATTCAAGATGGCGGCTTCAAAATGGCGGCCGAGTTTTGTGATTATGGTCTGATTCTATTCAAAATTCGTATGTGGGGGTTTTTGGGGTCGGAGATTATGATTATTTTGTCAAAATTGAAGGATTCAAGATGGCGGCTCCAAAATGGCCGCGAGTTTTGTGATTATGGTCCGATTCTAATCAATATTGGAGAATACTAGTTGAAAAAATTCAATAATTATAATAATAGTTTGAAAAACTAAAAACACGCGTTAATAGGAACTAAACTAAAACACGCTTTTATAGAAAACCAGACTAAAAAATTAAAAATAAGAAAAAAATTATAAAAAAAAGGCGTGGGGTGCATGGTATCGCCTCGGCCAACGATTACCTGTGATCTGAGACATTTCTTACTTTACTGCCCTAGGTGTGTAATGTACTATATAAATATTGATACCATGCACCCCACGCTTTTTTTTAAATTAAATAAATGTGTTTTTTATTTTCTATTTTTCTAGTCTGGTTTTCTATAAAAGCGTGTTTTTCAGTTTTTTCAAACTATTATTGATTTCCATAAGACTAACTGTCTCCAGGAGATTTTTTTTTTCATCCTTTATAGGCCGATTATAATTCCAGTATGTCACAGTGCAGTAATATCATTGTTATGTACAATAATTTCAGTTCTGTAATGATTGACTTTGCATTACTAAATTTATTTACCAATACAGGAATTACAAACAGACTGAACTATTCAAAAGCAGAACCCTCTACTTAATAAATCAGTTTGGTGGGTTGAGAGAAGGTAACTTATGGTATAGGTAATAGTAAATTCAGTTATACAATGAGTATGAGATCAGTGAGTCTATAGTTCCCTCACAGATCTATATTCGTTTAAGACCAAATGCTTGCGCTTCATCACAAAACATGTAAATAGCACAGGACATTCAATTGATTTCTCAAATATTTCAATCTTAACTAAAGAAAGTAATTTATTCAAAAGATGTTTTTTAGAAATAGTTTGCATAAAAAATGAAAAAAAAATTCAATGAATAAAAAAACTGATTTCCAAAGTTTGAACATAATTTATTCCAATATCTCAGATATTGAATCAAAATTAAATAAAAAAAACTTTATATTCAATAATTCATCAGTAACTTGAATCAACCTTTTACACAGAATTATAATCTATTTTATTACACCCTGTATACATCTTTCATAAATAAACTCATCTTGACTTTTCATTTTACAGTCTGAAGATCATACCATTTTTCTGAATGATAATTTCATCTTATACTCAGATGCTGTAAGTAATATTTTATTCCTTAAAGCTTTCACAAAAGTAAAAACAGAGTTTGATTAAAACATAGCTGCATCCCCACAAAATATTTACATTTTATATATATATATATATATATATATGTGGGTAGTATTTCTGACTAGTTAGGTACAAAACTAGGGATATTGAGGTAAGCAGCAATGAAAAAGTAAACTCTTTACAGTATATCCAAGCTTTCGGAAATATTAATTTCCATCATCAGGGAGAAACTTTGTTGAGGTTGGTTTCAATGATGTTAAACATATGTGGTGTGACAAGTGAAACTGGATATTGTTTCACTTGTCACACCACATAGAGTACAGATTTATATTTATATAATTTTAAACAATGCTAATGTGGTTGTATTAACTTTGAACTTCGTTTTATTCCTTGATCTACGTTTTGTTCTTTTGTATCACTATGTTAGATGAATATGTTCAACATAATTGAAACCAACCTCAACAAACTTCATCCCTGATGATGGAAATAAACATTGAATAGTTCACTTTTTAATTGCTGCTTACCCCAATATCCCTAGTTTTATATATATATATATATATATACAGTGCTTCTCAAAAGTCCCCTCCCCCCCTCTTATTTTTTGAACGATTATACATAAACAAGTGAAATTTGGAAACTGAATATTAAAGGTTTTAAACTTCCCTACTAGTGATGATAGATGACGAAATCGTCAAAGAAGACGTCACAAGGCCATTGTGACCAATTTTTTTAAATGGAGCCCTATGGCAAGCGACACCTCTTTCAAAAAGTATCGAAAAAACCTATTCAATGATACTGATTTTGTTTGTGTGTATGGCAGTTTTAATGGCTCATTAGTAAACATTAAAATTAAAATTCCATTCAGTATGATATCAATTACAGTTTCAAGAATCAGTATCTACTTGAAGAACTTGCTCGAAGTGACCTCCATGTACTTCCTGACAGTGAAATATCCTATTTTTAAACTCTTCTCGTACTTTTGCAAATGTGTCGCGGAAACAGCCTCACATTCTGCAACAATACGCTGTTTTAGAACGTCAATATTGTCAGGTTCAGTAGCGTAAACCTTCGATTCAAGGTACCCCCACAAAAAAAATCCAAAGGTGTGAGGTCCGGTGATCGGGCTGGCCATTACGTTGAACCTCGTCGTCCAATCCATCTACCACGATACTCCTCATCCAAATACCGTCTCACTGCACCGTAATAGTGTAGAGGAGCACTATCCTGTTGGAATGTTATTTCCAAATTGCCGAATTCATCTGGATTATCTTCCAAAATTTCAAGGATTAACGGTTCTATTGCGTTTTGCAACAGCTCCAGATAAACCTCACCAGTTAAATTAGTATTTGAAAAAGAGGCCCAACGATGTGGTTACCCAGGATACCTGCCCAAACATTCACCTTCTGGGAAATTGGGTGTGTGTTCCACGAAACAGGTGAGGATTTGCGTCACTCCAATACCTCACATTCTGTGTATTTACATTTCCATCTAGAAAGAAAGTACTTTTGTCACTAAAACAAATTGTTTTGACATAGTCTGGCTGTTGGTTATTTTAGTTTCCATATTTTCACAAAATTCTAGTCTTCGGTCTGGGTAGTCGTCTGAGAGTTGATGAACCATTTTCAATTTGTATGGATGAAATTTGTTTTTTTTTTCAACACCCTGTATACTGTACTTCGACTGACTTCACAGGTAGATGCAACGTGAGTTGTTGAAGAAGTAGCATTAACTATTACTTCTGCCAGTATATCAATTTTTTTCTCATCAGAAATTTGTGGTCTGCCAGATTGTTTCGCATCATTAATACTACCCGTTGTTTCAACTTAGAAGAAGCTTCCTTAAATGAGTCGTCAACACCCTGTATACTGTACGTCGACTGACTTCACAGGTAGATGCAACGTGAGTTGTTGAAGAAGTAGATTAACTATTACTTCTGCCAGTATATCAATTTTTTTCTCATCAGAAATTTGTGGTCTGCCAGATTGTTTCGCATCATTAATACTACCCGTTGTTTCAAACTTATGAAGAAGCTTCCTTAAATGAGTCCTCGAAACGGGGCGATCGGGAAAACTCTCATTAAAAATGCGTTCTGCTGCATGAATATTTTGTGCAGTTTCACCAAGAATTAGGATCGCTGCTACTTTATCACCTGGAGCACGTACCATTTCGCTTCTTGAAGCACTCAAACGTTCGGCTCACAACAGTTTAAAAAATTATTAAAATGTACAAAAATATTGAAAGTATCAAAGTCTGCTAAAACAGTTAAACGTTCGATCAACAATACACAAGTTATTAAATGTACAAAAACTTGGACAATTACAAAAACGTCGAATTAGGGAGACTAACAAAAACGTCAGCTTATTTGACAACTATCCAGAGGCGGAGCTTGAATTTGGAGTTTAGTATTAATTGATTTAATTCATCACAGCTTTGCGTTTTTCAAAAGCGAGTTGCCAAAACTGTCATAAACACAAACAAAATTAGTATAATCGAATAGGTTTTTCGATACCTTTAGAAAGAGGTGTCGCTTGCCGTAGGGTTCCATTCAAAATTATTGGTCACAATGGCCTTGTGAGGTCATCTTTGACGATTTCGTCATATATCATCACTAGTAGGGAAGTCTGCAACCTTTTATATTCAGTTTCCAAATTTAACTTGTTTATGTATAATCGTTCCAAAAATAAGAGGGGGGATGGGACTTTTGAGAAGCACTGTATATACCGTAGCAAAAAAATTATAATCAAAAGAAACTCACATTACCACCTCAACGGTATCTCTATTGTCCCCCTACTAATGATTGTTTCTTCAGCAATGTTGTTAAAAAAATATTACCTACTTATAAAAAAAAAAAAGCCAATACTGATGATGCCTCTGGCCAGAGGCGAAACATCTATCTAAAAACTTTATTTCTCTTATTGAATCTACATCCAAGAACCTCCAAAAAAAATATATATATATATATATATATATATATATAAGAGAGAGAGAGAGAGAGAGAAAAAGAATATAATTTTTCTTGTGAATGAGGTTCGTTTTTAATGTTGTTGAAAAATTACAGAAATTTCTACTTTAGTTTCATTTATTAGTTGACGTTTCGACGGGAGGCCTTTTTCATTGAACAATAAATTTTTTTCATATATTTTTTCCATATCGAAACAGTGAGCTGTAAAACAAAAACAAATTTTGTACAGTATTTCTATGTTTAATTCTTTGAATGTTTTACCACCCAACATGAGTTTGACAAAGGCTCTGTTTAGTTCAGGGAAAGTTGTTAATATGGGTTCCATGGGTTTGACTGTCATCATTTGCTTTCTCAACAAAGGGTCGATTAGATGCATGGTGGGTTTTTTGGTAATGTCGTACAACTTGAAACGAGAAAATTATTCTTACCACAATTTCTTCTATTTTGATCTGGTTGTGTAGTATTTGCAAGGCAGCGTGTGCTGTTTTTTTATGATTATGTACGTAGATGGGCATTTTGTCAAATATCAATTGAGGTGGGTCGGTAATGTAGGGAAACTGTATTATGGTTGATTTGCGTATGTGTGGTTGCCATCTATGTTTCGTACGTTGTATTAGTTTTGTGAGGTATTGTTGTGAAATTAGGAAACAATACCTCACAGAACCTAATACAACGTACGAAACATAGACACTTTCCGAGTGGGCATTCATGATATTAGCCTCGATAAAAATTGTTCGAATCCATCAAGATGGATTTTCCGAAATAAACAAACAAAGAATCATCGAGAGCTTTCCAGGACTCTAAACGCAGTCGACGAGACTTTTCCTAGGTGTAAACGACCTCTATATAGGAGACAACCCAATCGGCCAGTCTTCTTTTTCAAGTTGTTATCGATATTAGAACTGCAGTTCAATTATTTTTGGTTATTATTGTTTTCTTTCAGTAAAGTGTGAATAAATGGAAAATAATTGGTATTTTGATAGCCACGAACCCCAGATTTGTTGTAGTTGATCGCAAAATCTGGTCCGCCTTTTTTCGGGGCTTAGATTCAATCTTTCTTCCGCTTTTTTAGTTGTCACATTTGTCAGAGTAACTAAGGGTTCTATCGGGGAAAATCATTATACCTTTTATGATTGTGATGTTTAAGTAATCAATTTTGAAGGGGCTGAGGAAAATAAATTTTTTGATCGGGGATCTTTCCCAGATATCCTCCGTCAAGTAGAGTTTCGATCATATCTTCAGTCACACTAGTCACTAACTTGCCTTAATTTTAATTTTAAGTCATTTATTGAGTGAGACAAGTCCTTTTCAACATTCGTTTGGATACTCTACAGCTTTTTCTGCGACAAAACTAAATTTTTTCAGTATTTGTAATTTTTTCCGTTTTTGCTTCAACTTTGTAATCCATGTAAAATGATATAATTCGAGAAATAATATCTAGCGACCTATCCCTTGACTAACTCATGTTTATTATTTCTAGCTAATCAAGAGAATGAATGTTTAAAAGACGTTAAATTTTTTTTCTTATTCCCGTATAACAATATGAAACCGAAAAATAGTAACAATTGGGTACACACAATACACTGTTTTCAACCATACCTTTCGAATGATAATTTTTTTCTATGAGCTCTACTTCATTCGAGATTTTACACGTTGTAACCACCTCAAAACCATCCATCCTTCCTTATCTTGTCCAACCTACTCCTGCTAAACTATATATCGCTCACAAGCAGGGGCACAGCAGGCAAGCGAAATGTAATCATTGTTATCCATCAATAAAACTTATCATTTATCGCAAGAATTCCGCTAGAAATGTCACACTATGTACGGAATTGAGACGGATCGTTCTAGTTGGAATTATTCTGTACAAAAAAAGGGGTCTAGAAATTCGGAACACGACGTGGAAAGTTGGGTAATTCGGGTGAATAAAGTATTTGCTTGGAGGATTCATTGTACTTTTCATATAGAAAACTTTCACGATGTGGATATAAAAACCAAGTTTGCTATCGAAATAGTCTCATTCGTGGAGTACGAAAGCTGAATATTGCTTATCATTAATTTCGTCAGTTGTTTTTGGAATTAATTTTTGAATCACCGGCAAATTCAGATTCAAATCATAAACTCAAAATCCAATAAGGTTTAAAAATGTTGCATTGTCTTAGTCTTTTAAAAATCAAAATACCCACACCTACTCCAAAATGAAATTATTCAGTTTTAGTAAAATGGCTTGTATTCATTGATGGATTTTAGGATTTTTCCCGTGTGAGGAAAAAAACTATTTTATTAAACAAAAAATAATTAAATCATTATGAGCGATGACTCAAACTTATTTTATACGTTTTAGTACACGTCTAAAATAAAAGCTTGTCTTTCATTAGTTATTTTATTTTTTTCATCCCAGTTAGTCAGTTCATTTCTGATAGAGCATCGTTATTACAAGGCCTTTTCCCAGTAAGTTATGAGCTGAAGGAAATCATGATCTCCAACCTCAAAAACTCCCACACACACATAATTTCGAATAGAATCTGACCATAATCATAAAACTCGTCTGCCATCCTGGAGTCGCCATCTTGAATTCATAGATTTTGACAAAAAATTCATCTCCGAACCTGAAAACCCCCACAACATTTGAATAGAATTGACCATAATCAGAAAACTCGTCTCCATCTGGGGCCGCCATCTTGAATTTGTGCATTTTTACAAAACATTCAGAATTTCCGACCGGAAAATCTCCGCATTCCAATTTTGAATCGAACCATCATAATCACAAAACTCGTCCTCCATCTTGGGGCCGCCATCCTGATTTTTTTTATTTAGACAAAACATTCATAATCTCCGACCCCAAAAATCCCCATATACCAATTGGAACGAAGTTCCTTATCGAGCGTTGCGAAAGGGGGCTAGACGGAATAAATTAAGATCAAAAGTTGTAACGACACTTTTTGCTATAGTGGTAAGCCGTGCGGCGTGCGCGTGTTTCTCTGTCTGTCTCTCTCTCTCTCTCATAGAAGGCAAGCCAGTTATTTTCGTTTCGTCTTTCTATTTCGCATTGAACAGTGTGGTGTCGCGACGATTATTTTTGTTGAGTGTATACTGGTTTTTTGTACATAATAAATAATGAAAAATAATAACAATAATGAATCCTGAGTGTTTCTGCACAAGTTCCGGATATTGCTGATGGAGTTAGGTGAGTAGAGATTTTATACAGACAATAATAAATGCTTATGTATTTTTAGCAAGTACGCATTATAACCTCTCTTCACTATTGTGCTAACCAAGTCATACGCGTTATAATCTCTCCATTATTGTGTGTTTAGCAAGTGTACGCGTCATAACTTTAATAAATTTAAAAGCAAATTATATTTCAATATTACAATATCAATGCGTATGTACCAAATTGAGCCACTTGATTAAGTTTATATTACATTATATTTGTTAATAATAAAAAAAAATATTATAACTTAAAAAAAAAATTATTACAATTCCTTCACTAATTAATCGGAAGGAACTTCGTTCCATCCGGGTGTCCCTTGACACCTCTCAACTTTTTTTTGAATCGAATCGGACCATAATCACAAAACTCGTTCGTCATCTTGGAGCCGCCATTTCGAATTCATGAATTTTGAAAGAAAATTCATAATCTCCTACCCCAAAAACCCTCACATACCAATTTTGAATCAAAACGGGCCATTATTACGAATCTCGTCTGCCTGGAGCCACCATTTTGTTTTTTCTCTAACAAAAATTCCATAATGTATTGTCATCGGAATTATGAAAACAAGCCGAATTTAAAATTTATCGGAGGACTAGAAGTCGGTCAAAATTCAGTTGCCACATTTGACCCAAACTAACAAAGGAACGAACAAACAAGTGAAACTAAATAAAAGCTTGTAACTTGTAAACAAAAAGAGGTGGTATCACCCAAAAAAACTGTCAAGCAGCTTGTCTATGGAAATTCCTTACTCTATAAAAACAACTGTCTAGAGGTTTACGAATGATATGTTTAGATATTTGATAAAAGGGATCAGTATTTTGGTAAAAACACTATTCTACTATAAATATATTACTAGATTATACTATATTGCCCTTCACTTACATTCAGACATATTACGTGTACATTTACACTAATGCAAATATATAAATATATTAGAATATTAAAAGGGTAAGATATAAATCATAAAAATATAAAAAAGTAAAAGCCGAAGTAATGATACAAAAAAAATCAAGAGTACATAGAAATGCAATAAAAAGGATCAGGGATCGATGGGATTATGGAAAAAGATGCTGTTGAGTTAACAAAATTCAAGTTTTCACCATCTTTTTGTATACATTTTTCAAGTTTATGATATTCAATGGGCTATACCATGAGTCGGAAATATAAGTCAGTGACGTCAGTCCTTAGTTCAGAAACAACACAAAAAAGCGGCAAAATAATATGATATTTTACAGTAAAAATATATTGTATCCCTAATCTATAATCCCGATATGCCGCTTGTTTCAAATGCGGACACAGTGCATCGGTCCCAAATTTATTTCGGCCCGTGCAATAGATCTTACGGAGTGTTCGAAGCAGCCTCTATTTCAACGAAAGTTCGTGGTCGAGGTTAGCAATTGTACTGATATTTATCGACGGCGGCGCGGACGTTGCAACACTGAACGATCTAGCTAAGATGAGTCACTGACTATCATTTCCGTCTTATGGTAGTAATAAATTCCTCAACAATGGTGCAATGTAGACGAAATATCTTTGGCCTATCGATCTATGTGCCCGTGGTACTATTTCATTTGGAGCTAATATCTCTCTGGTTTGGCCTTGAAGTTCTATCAGAGCAGACACGGTTCTATTAAATGTGAATAATAAAATTGTTTTACAGTAAACTTGTTGTAACTCCAGGATTTGCGCATCTCTGAATAGGAGGCGAGAAGAATATAGTCGTATTTTTTTCAATCGTTTTTATGCCAGAGGAAAGTCTCTGGCATACAGTCACCGACCCAGAATAGCTTATGTAAAAGGTGCTCTACAACTCCAGCGGTGTTATGGGCGAAAAAAGCTGCCAGGAGTCCGAACGGTGGGGGCTAATGACATCACACGTGAATACCTTTTTTAAATAATCTAAGTGGAGTATCTACCTAGGAATTATATTCGATTCAAAACTGATTTTTGATCTACATGTCGAATCAATCACAAACTCTGCCTCAAGAATGTTAGGCTATGTAATGAGAACATGTAAACATTTCGAAAAGTCTTCAATTTGTGTTTATAATGCATTTGTCTACAGTAAGCTAAATTTCGCTTCTATTACAAAACGTATATAAACCTCCTGGAAAACATTCAGAACAAATTTGTCAAATATATTTGTTTTAAACAAAATTTCAATTACAACGGCGACATTGAAAGTGCGAGAAAACATTTCAATATTATATCACTATCAAGTAGAAGAGTGATCTCTGATATTTTATTTTCACACAAAATTATCTCAAATTCCGTAGATAATGCTAATATACTGAATCAAATTCAAATCAACGTTCCCATTCGGCCAATTAGAACTAACCACTTGTTCCGCATACCATTTCGGAGAACTAATTCGTCTCAAAACTCTCCTTTATGTAGAATTGTTCGAAATGCTAACAGGTTCACTGATCAAATCAATATTTTCTCCAAATCCCACCAACAATTGAAGACCACTTTGAAACGACTCAGGTATCAAAGAATTTCTGCTTAAATTAGTAAAAGCAAACAACTAACAAAAAACCACTTTATCTTTGTTACTTTGTCTCAATTGTTGTCTGAAATTAGTATTAATATATAAGTTTAAGTATAAGTAAAATTGAATGTAATAATGTAGGTACTTTAGTGGACTTTTGTCTGTCTGTATCTTCCATGACCATTAAATTAATAAATAAAAAAAAATTCCTCCTATATGTCATTGAAGCTCATTTTTGTGGTCGAACAGAGGAAACCGGAGGAGTGATAGCATATGTATCTCTCCAGTTGTTTCTCGGGGCTCAATACTTGATCCTAGCCTTTGGAATGTTCTTTAAGATAATGTACCAATGATCGGATTACTCCAAGACTGCAGAACAGGAGCGTTTGCGGATGATTTGGCTCTAGTGGTTGAAGCAAATAACGAAGAAGACTTATATCTCAAGGCCGATATCTCACTGACAAATTGATGTGAGAAAATCACCTCAAGCTAGCGCCCAACAGGAGAGGAGCTGTAATTTTAAAAAGTGCAAGATGTAGATGAATCAGTTTTCAGATAGATAGGATACAGATTCGAGACTAAGCAAGTTTTTTCTTCTCCTGAATGAATTTTATAATAACAGGTATTCACATTGTGTTGTCAGAGTCCCATTGATTTTTAAATTTACTTTAATAATTTCAGAAAATAATTTTTTCGGACTGTATCTCTTGACTTGTCAATCTAATGTTATTTGGTATCTGATCATAAACATATATATCTATCTTTCCTCCGCATATGTGATTATTATATATTCCGCTTGGGTGGACATCATTCTTATTACGAAATATTGCTTTGTTTTCCCAATGTCTCAGTGTCGAAAAGGGAAACATTCTCAATTGAATATTGATAGAAATATTTTTCTGTGAATTGAAAATCCACGATTAAAATGAAGTTATTTTTTGTGAATGTCTAACTACTTCCCCGGCTAAAGCCACGCTGGACATTGAACTACATCTGATAGATATTCTGAAAAGGCCCTAACTCAAAAGAAAAAATCTGAAATTGAAAATTTGCATTTTCATTCAGATAGTTATTTGATTTTCTATTTCAGTCTCAATCAAGAACTCATAAGATGAATGAGGCAAAGAAGAATGTTTTCCAAAAGAGAGTACTCACCAGAAATCTTTTGAGTTAGGGCCTTTTCAGAATATCTATCAGATGTAGTTCAATGTCCAGCGTGGCTTTAGCCGGGAAAGTAGTTGTTTTCTGTTAGACATTCACAAAAAATAACTTCATTTTAATCGTGGATTTTTCAATTCACAGAAAAATCTTTCTATCAATATTCAATTGAGAATGTTTCCCTTTTCAACATGAATACCCCACAAGAGGTTATCTCGACGATGGAAGATAGTGACTTAAGGTTTATCTTTCAATCGCAGATGATTCCACATCTGATTTTATGAACATCTTGTTTATATTTTCAACAAATCAATCTATCATACCCCATGACAGGTTTTAATGTCAGAAAACACTAATTTCAAAGTGTCTTTCCAAAAGAAATGATTCCAACTTTTTCCATCTTTGCAAAGTGGGATTGCTTCTTGAAAATGTGTTTCCCATTTCTTCCGGTCTTCCTGATCATCGTGGAAGCGTGAAATAGATTTTCGTCGACAAAAATGTATTGAACACCTAGTGAATGCGATGTCTCTCCTGCGTCAATGTTACGAATGATTTCTGGTGAGTACTTTCTTTTGGAAAACATTCTTCTTTGCCTCATATATCTTCATGAGTTCTTGATTGAGACTGGAATAGAAAATCAAATAACTATCTGATTGAAAATGCAAATTTTCAATTTCGGATTTTTTCTTTTGAGTTAGGGCCTTTTCAGAATATCTATCAGATGTAGTTCAATGTCCAGCGTGGCTTTAGCCGGGGAAGTAGTTGTTTTCTGTTAGACATTCACAAAAAATAACTTCATTTTAATCGTGGATTTTTCAATTCACAGAAAAATCATTCTATCAATATTCAATTGAGAATGTTTCCCTTTTCAACATGAATACCCCACAAGAGGTTATCTTTACGATGGAAGATAGTGACTGAGGTTTATCTTTCAGTCGCAGATGATTCCACATCTGATTTTATGAACATCCTGTTTATATTTTCAACAAATCAGTCCCAGTGTCAATCTTCCCAAATCAGTGTGAAAAATGAAGGAAGAACATTTAGAATTATTTCGTTTTTTGTGTTCTTGTCTTGGCTCTATTTCAACGTATTGGAGTTTCCGAGACAGCAAGAAGCCTTTCTGCCTCACTTCAAAGAGGAACGAACGGTACTGTCCCGTGTCACTACAGTGCTGGCTCCCGACGCCCGTCGCAGTCGTTTGAGATATTAAATTACCATTCCTTCTCGCCATTCGCAATATGCCAGTGCGATCTAGTTGAATTTTGAAATTCTCGTGAGGCTCCACCGTCCTCGAGACGTTTTTCTCTTCTCGGTCTTGTCCAATATCGCATATCTAGGTGATAAAAATAGGAACGCAACCTGAATATTAATTTCACGATATCTCTTTCGAATATTGACATGGACTTCAAACCTCTCCTGTTCTGCAATGAAAATGCATTCTTTGCGATTATTATTGAAAGTGAATGAGAAATAGGTGCAAGTTTCTTACCTCAATTCATTTCCTGTCTCGTAAGTCATTGTAATGTCTCCCCCCTTTTATTTTTTGAACGGGTCAACTCAAGAAACTGAAACTTGGGATAATGAAATTGATGCATGAATACTATATTTTGGAGTAGAATTGACAGATGAAACTTTCAAGATGGCGACTGGGCGCCACCTGGGAAAAAAAATTGAAAGGGGGGGTCTTGTGACACATCCTCCTGAAGCTCTTGACGAATACTTCACAAACCTAGAATATAAAGTCAATATATGGCGGAGCATTTAATAATTGCCTGAATAAATCGACGTATAACTTCATAATTTGAGGAAAGAAGCTGAGTTCAGTTCAGAAGATGCTCGAAATGGTTGCCTTGAACTGTTCGACATAAGAGCAGCCTATCCGATATTTCACGTCGAACATTTTCGAACACAGTAACGTCGATATTTCTACAAATATTTATTATTCTCTGCCGTATATCCAATATTGAAGCAGGTTCAGTTTCGTACACCATTTGCTCCAAATAGCCCCATGAAAAAAATTCTACAGGTGTCAAATCTGGCGAGCGGGCTGGCCATTCCGTAGGACCTCGACGGCCAATCCAACGACCGGGGAAAGTATTATCCAAATAGTTTCTTACTTGTCCGTAGTAATGTGATGGTGCTCCATCTTGTTGGAACATTGGAACACAATATCCATGTCGAATTCATTAGGATTCGCTTCGCCGATTTCGGTGATTGGAGGGTCAACAGTATTTTCCAGCACATTCAAATACAGTTCTCCTGTTATTCCTGCCCAGACGTAAATTTTGTGTGGATATTGAGTATGAGTTTCCCGGAAAATGTGAGGGTTGGTGTCACTACAATAACGGCAATTTTGTCTGTGAACCTTGCCGTTGAGATAAAATGTAGATTCGTCACTGAAACAAATATTGTGGAGATAGGTAAGATGCCTTGCAATGGTTGCCGTCATAATTTCGCAGAATTCTGTTCTTCGATCAGGGTCATCTTCATTTAACTGGTGTACCATTTTGATTTTGTATGGATGATACTTATTCCTCTTCAAAAGTCTCCACACAGTAGAAGGACACACCTCACAAACATTCGCGACGGAGGAAGTAGACTGTTGAGGATTCACTATCATCTCACCAATTATTTGAACTCGATGTTCTTCCGGAATGGACGGATGACCTGGGGGCTTTTTGTTCTGTACACTACCGGTAGTTGTGAATTTGGTTACAAGTTTCCTTGAATATTTTCTACAGATAGGACGATTCGGGAAACGATCATTAAATATTCTTTCGGTTTCGTGAAAGTTACGCGTCGCACCGTAAATAAAAATCTCTTCGATTTTTTCTTCCAATGGACGAGAATTGATCATTTTAGAGATAGTTCACGTGGTACCTATTTACTAGTAAAACCGACAACTAAATGAGAATATTTTAACTGAACAATGATGTTCGTTGTCGTACTGACATTTCTTTATCATTTTTCGTTCAAACAAAAAATAACCTATCAAACCTTATCGGGTTGTTGGGATTGTCATATGTCAGAGAAAAACAAATATTTCTAGATGTATCGATATTAATGTGTTTGTATTCAGGTAATTATTAAATGTTCCGCCATTTTGTAGTAGGTAAAGATATTGACTTTATATTCTAGGGTTGTGAAGTATTCGTCAGGAGCTTCAAAAGGATGAATCACAAGACCCCGCTTTCATTCTAATTTTTTCTTACCAGGTGGCGTCCAGTCGCCATCTTGAAAGTTTCATCTGTCAATTTCACTCCAAAATATAGTATTCATGCATCAAATTCATTATCCCAAGTTTCAATTTTTTCAGTTGACCCGTTCAAAAAATAAAAGGGGGGACATTAAAGAAAAGCACTGTATTTACTATATGTATGCGTGAAATACCCCACTATATAAATAGTTATTTTCCATTTTCGTGACTAAAATGTGACATATTTCAACCCAAATTAGTGAGATGAAGTTGTACTTTCAATCACTAGTGATTGAAAATCCTTTGATTGAAAATGTTACCTAGGTAATCAATGAACAACCATCATACACATTGCTCATAGCGCAGCAACGGAGTCGAATGGGGGACTTCTCTCAAAGTTGCCAACCTCGATTTCTCGCGTGTAAACTAGGAAACCCTGATTTTTCCTTGGTTTTTTTAGCAATTCACTCATCTAATCGAGTTATGCAATGAAAATTTTCCTGGATCAAAAATAAACGAGATATCATCATCTAAAAAATTAAAATTTTCAATGGTTTTTTTTTTATTTTGTTGGTACGTTCATATATTTGACATATTGTTTGGAGTTTGGAAGTGAAAAGTAAAACCGTTCTGTTACTCGAAATATATGATAGAAATGGGAAATTTTATCCTTTTCCCAAACCTATCAAAAGCAATGGAAAATGTTCAAAATGGTTAAAGCAATGTGGCAATAGAAACTTTCTTAGCAAAATTTGACCCAAGTTTATGAATGTGGGAAAATTCACGAAAGATTGGGTGTCAGTGCCACATTATCCTGTAAAATTAACTGAAATGAAAACAATGAACAAGAGGGTAAATAACTTAAGAAAGAATCCAGTCCGTTTCAAATATTTTACTGGGTTAACTTTCTGGGAGTTTGAAATATTTTATTATTTCCTAGACGAATCTGTCAGCAACGCTCTAAGACCACAAAACAAAAACAGTCCAAAGATAGATCAAAGAGAGTAAACGTTATCTGAGTGATAACGGTTACTCTCTTTGAAGATGGACGACACTATAAAACATATGTTCGTTTGTTTTTCGCAAATTTATCAAATATTTAAAATTGAAAGACTCATAATTTGCATGAGATAAATAGCGACTGACTAAACAAACGAACAAACCTAGATGTTTTTGTTACTTATTCGCAGTTTTGCTAACCCTGAAAATGTATGAATTATTGATGAGCCAAAAAATCTAATATTTTCGGTCCAGGGAAATTTGTATCATTGATGTGTAACTAATTGGTTCCGTTGTCAAGTAATAAGGCTAGCAATATGCAAATCAGAGTTTCCTAGTTTGCACGCGAAAAATCGAGGTTGGCAACTCTGAGAGAAGTCCCCCATTATTCGTATCGTGTTGGTTTCCAAACTAAATGCAACACAAGCAACGGTAGCGCAGATTTTTATTCTTAGTAGGCTGGTTGACATTTTTTTAAGTTCTAATAAGTAATAAATAAATACATGTCAGTCATCTTTTTCAATAATTTCTTTTAATTTCAGCGAAAATGGAAAAAATCAGATTTGAAACACGTGAGTAAAAAGCGCATTTAATCACTCGCCTGGTTGAGCTCAACATCCAGGCTCATGATTAGCCGCTACGCTTTACTCACGTGTCCTAAAAATAGCTATTTTTGAAGTTTTACCATAGTGTTTTCCGCGTTTACGAACGATCTAAGGAGAAGAAGTAAAGTGTGAAATGATGAGTGATGACCCAGAATTAACTGAGGCAGTAAATACTGCCTCATTGGATTTGTTGCAAAAAAATCCAGATAAAAATATAACTATGCAGACAATCGTTTCATGGAATATCGTTAAAATAAAAATGCAAGTTATTAACCGACGAAACCAAAAAGGAGGAGGTTCTCTATTCGTCCCGTATATATTTTTTTATCCATCATATTTTTTTATGTATGATCACGCATAACTTTTTACTGAGGCGTCCGATTCCGATAATTATTTTTTCAGTGGATAGGGTGTACAACGAATTTGGTCCCATTCGAATTTAAAAGATGAAATCCACCCCTAAGGGTAGCGAAATGAAGGATATTGATCACTCACCCTCTGAATTCTGGTCCTTTAAAGATTTACAGCACTTTGTAGGGTCATGGATTATAATGTACAATTGGATTTCGAAGGAATTACCTTACGGGTAGAAATAGGGATATTGATTTCCTAGTGAACATTCTACCACAACGTATACAAGAGGACCTTGTTAAGAAAATAGGTATATTTTCACTGGAGAAGAATGATAACAGAGTCAATGAAGATAAAGCTACAGACATGTATTTATAGTTCAACAAATCAAAAGTAAAATCATATTATTTAACTGGTAATGGTTGAATAATGGTAAGAATATCCTTCTGAAATCATAAAACAATAGTAGAAGGTAGATTATCCCAAAATTGAACAATAAAAACGTTTTGAACAAACAATTAACGACAATTGGATACTGAAAATAAAGAATAAAACTTTTAACAAAAATTAAACCGACAAAATACGGAACTGAAAGTAAAAAATAAAAACTTTTAACAAAAATTAAACCGACGAAAATCAACTGAAAGGCAAAATAAAATAAACCTTCTCAGTCTAAAGCATAATTGAGCTCTAAACTAAGTAAGTAACTGATTGAGTCGGCCAAACAAACTAGCAATTGATTAGGTGAAGCGTAAAATGATGGCAGCGAGATGCACGGCTGCGTTTTGATGACTTCTTTCAAGATAATGATCTTCGATAATTGTTTGTTTGGCGCCGACTCAAAATCAGTTACTCAGTTGAGCTCAATATCATTAGACTAAGAGTTATTTAGCTTTCATATTTCCGTCGGTTAATTTAAGATTTATTTTGCAAAAAAATGTGTAATGGCATACTTCTTTGAGCTTGGTTCCATGATGAAATCTTCAACTTTGTGGGCGAACTATGCAATGTTGAAGGCAACCCTTGCAATGAGACATGATGTGGATATATCTGATTATGTTTTTCGGGTAATTCTTAACCAATCAGAACGTTCAATTTAGTAAAGTTACCCTGCATAATTTCGATGATATCTGATTATACATAGAGTAGCTCCACCTATCGAAAATTTTACAATAATTTATTTCCGTAGTAACCACATCGACATCAATATACAACAACACACAAACTAACAAGACCGTCGAATTTTGACGTTTATCAATAATTGTTCAAAAATAGTCGATTTGGAGGATTATCATTAAATGCAATAGACGAAAGTATACAAAATACTGAGTCTCATAATACAGTGAAAACAAAAAAGTACGTATGGAAACAATTTCTTACGCTTTGTAGTGAATGAAACTAGGTACTAAATGAATCAATTTCCACTGAAATGATTGCATCCATTTTGAAAGATTGGGCTTTCAATATGCGAGAAGGTACTGGAAAAAATTATAAAGGAAATGTGGTTGAAACGATGTGGAACGTAACGCAAAACAAATACAAGAAAAATATATGAAGGAGTTTAATAGAGTAATTGATCCATTCTCTAGTCCCATATTTTTAGCCGCACGAAACGCAAGAAATTCAAAAAGAAGGGAACTTCAAATGTTACCGTACAAAAGAAAGGTTAGTGCAGCATTTAAAGATACCGAGTACAAAGCAATGATAGAAGCGTAGGATGAAAATACACCGGAAGGATTACAAATAAATTATTTTTCTTAATTGCTTCTGTAGAACTTGCGTGGAGAGGAAATGAAGGAGCGTCATGCTTGACTCATTATTTTCGAAAGAAAACTGGAAATGATGATTCTCCAACTGGTAGTATACAATATAATCCTATTTTTACCAAAACCACACAGGAAGGAGCAAAACCGTATGCTATAGTGAATGGCTAGTACTCAACCATAATGAAGTAGGTCGTTGTCCAGTGGGACTTCTAGATAAACTAGTGACAAAAGAAGCGAAAACATCAATATCAAAACAGATAGGTTATTTCTGACAGTAAATCCTAACTGGAGAAAACAAAAAACCCCTGGCTGGTCCAAAAATATGCCAATTGGAGTGCATGAAATTAGTAAATTGACCAGAAAGTCTGCAGAATTGGCAAATTTAAATATGACACACGGAACATTTTCAAATCATTCTCACCGAGCCACTGTTGTTTCACAATTGGCAAAAGCAGGTGTATCGGAACAAGAACTAATTAAAATAACAGGACAAGGTAATCGCAATTCTATCAAACTCTACCTACAGTTAGATGAACAACATCACCAAAACATAATAAATAAGATGAGATCCAATTTTAAAACGCTACAGGTTCAAGTAATAACACCTTCGTATTTCCAGCACTTCAATGAGCAGTTGCAGAAAATAACTCAGTTAAAAAAAACGTAGTATATAATAATACGTAATTTTCATTGTACCAATTTGTATTTAAATTAATAAATTGTTTATATTTACTTAATTTACTCAAAAAATACAATACGTACTTCAAAATAAATACGGTTATATATCTCAAACTTCCTGCATAATTACATATCGTGTCGTTTGACAGAATAGAATAATCTCCCGCTTCCGGTCGGATTATTCAAACTCTCAACTGACACACTTTTATATTCAACAATTATCGATGTATAACCTGATTATTTTGAAGTACTTAAAGTATTACTACTGAATATCCAAAACTTCATTCAGTATGAAACGGCAGGCAGAAGGATATACGCTGAAAAAATCCAAGATTTTAACTAAATAACAAATCAACAAATTTATCCAGGAAACTTCAGATAAACAAATCAATAATTAGTGTGGAAAATATTCAAAATAATCCACTAGTTCCATGTTTTTACAGTGTCGAATACTTGTACTAATTGTCAAATAACTGTAAATATAACAAACATAGGTATATTAAAAGTAAACTAAAAAACACACTTCACTACGATTTTCACATAAATTGGTTCACAAAACCCACGACTGTTTCGCTATACTACAGCTTTTTCAAGTGGAAACTAAATTACAATTACTGGGGTTTATTATAAATAATAGAAGCAAGTGGTCAGTTGGATATTAGGTAATTAAGTTATTATTGGACGAAAGATATTCAATTTCTAGAAAACAGATTTAAAATCTGGTCATTTAATAAATATTGTGAATTCTTGTCTTTTTAATCTCTAAGCTCTCTAGGAGATCGAGTTTTTGACCTTTCTCTTCTAAATGCAAAAGTTCAAAGTAATTAGCAAAGCAATGCTTTTCAATCAGGAGATGGTTAGCGAAAGTTGAATTAGATTTGAACATTCAACATTTTATTGCATAAACAAATTATTACTTTCATCGGAAAGTTCTCAATAAATTGCATACTATGATTTCATATAATAATAATAATAATTATAATGACAATAATATTATATTTGCAATATAATTTAGAGATTACATAGAATGTTCATCGATAGTTTTGCAGAAGGGAATATTAGCATTTAGGCTCTAGTGAACCTGTCTATGCCCTTAATAAAACTGTTTCTATGCACAGATATGCGTTGCTTGAAAGTTCTACCTTTTTGTCCTATGTAAAAACTTGGACAAGTACCACATGTTAGTTTATATTCTCCAGATTTTTCAGACTTTTCAATTCGAACATAATTGTTTTGAAAAAATTCCCAAAGTATTATTTGTTCTGTAAGCAATATTAATATCTTTATGTCTTAAATAATTAGAAATTTCCTCTGAAGGTTTGCCGAAATAAGTAATAACCCTGAAGTTTGACTTTGTATTTGAATCGGTTGGATAAACTTCCTGAATTGCCTTTTTATATTTATTCCATAGAATACTGTCGACTAAACTTGAGTTATATCCGTTATTGGCTGCAATTTATTCAATAATATTTCATTCTTTATCGAAATTCTCCTCTGAAAGAGGAACATTTACTAGTCTGTGGATCATACTATCATATGCGGCTATTTTATGTTGCTGAGGGATGAGTGGAAGTACTATGTATTATAATATCTGTAAATGAAGGTTTGTGGAAAATAGAAAACTCATGTTTATTGTTTATTTTCGTTATGGTCAAATCTAAGAAGTTTATCGAATCATTCATTTCAATTCCTTTTGTGAATTTTATTGAGCGATGAATGCCATTAATGAAGTCAAAGATGTATTTTTTCTACAACCCTTTACGGAAAGACATCATTTATTAATACAATACCTTCAACGAAAACGTGATTTCCGTCGCAAGTGAGAGGAATTCTCATAACGTTAACGTTCGTTTCTAGTGACGAAAGTTAAATTTATATTTTCAATCATTTCCCGCCCTCGTATATAATGTTTTGATGACTTCAAATTATTAATAAACAAAGACAATGATCATTTCTATAATTAGAATGCATTTTTTTTACTTTTGTTTAATTAAAAAGCAAAATAGAATCGTAAAAATACCGTGAGATTTAAAAACAATTTATATCTAGTTACCTGGTTTCATTAGTGCGACGTTCCTCGTTAATTGTTTAGACTTGTCAGTTTGCACTGGAAGCATTATTAGTTTTTTAAGTTATCATGATTTCTGATTCGGAAAGTGATTTAGATTTTCCAAATACACCACCAGAAATAGCAAATCAAGCTGAGAAAACCTCTTTGGATTTATTACCAGTAAAATCTAAAAAGAAATATGGAGAAATATATGCAAAATTCATGGATTGGAGAGTCGATAATCACGTAAATTCATTTTCGGAAACTGTGCTGCTTGCGTATTTTGGATAATTGTCAAAAAAAATTAAGAAATTCTGTTATTTTTAATTAAAAATGAAATATTTGTTCATCCTTCTTTTTTAGTATATTATTATGATATAAACAGGGTTGTATAAAAAGTATAGTGTTTCATTCGTCGGAAACACTTATTGAAGCTCGGCTGGTGAACTGTTCACTCGCTTCACGAAACGTTACTTTCGTCACTCGTAAAACAAACTATAGTTGTCTATCAGTTCCTACAAAGCAACATAAGATGTCGTCTACATATATATATATATATTTATATATATATATATATATATATATATATCAGTTTTTTATTAACGGGTTGTTATGAATTTAACTTTCGAGACTATCTATGAAAATTTTTGCAAGTAACGGACTTAAAGGATTACCCATTATTAACCCTTTACTAGAATAATATTTTTTTTAATTAAATTGGAAATTATCAACTTGAAAAAGCTATAGTATAGCGAAACACGTATCGTGGGTTTTGTAAACCAATTTTTGTGAAAATCGTAGTGAGGTGTGTTTATAAGTTGCCTTTAATCATGGATTTTCATAAAGTATCGGCCGCGTCAATTCAAAAACAAATATTTTTAAAATGTATTCCATGATCTGTTAAATTAAAATTATTTTCGAAAAAACTTGTATGGAGATAAAAAAAATCCTTTTCCTGTTAGATATAATATGGGGAGGTTTTACCGTCTGCGGTGTAAAATTGTATGACCGTTTTTTGAATCTATCGGTTTTTGAGATAGAAATCTTTGTGAATACTTAGGTGGTAGTCTTAGAATCCTTAAAATCCTTTCTCACTGAGCACCTACATTCGATTCTCAAAGCCCTGCATATAAAAAGCCAGACAATTTTTATAGCACAGTATGAAAATAAAGAAAATCTTCCAGCCCATGAAAAAGCGCTTCTTTCTTTTGTTGTACGAATGGCTTCTCCATCCACTCCGATTCTCATCTTCCATCCAGACTATTTCCACAACAATGTAATCAAACCTCGTATCGCTTTCATTTTTCAAATTAAACAAGATATTGACAGTGGAAACGTGTGTCTGCGTGGCGAAAGAAAATCCAGCTCGGATTAACCGCTTCAGAAATATATAAGAAAATATATCAAAACCGACATCTAGATCCCTTCCTTTCCAGAGCAATATCCGTTCCCAGAAAATTTTCACTCCACATCCGAATCAATAACGGCTTTTGAAGGCTTTCGAATATCATCATGGAGGTCGGGAAGGACCCTGGCTATCCGCTTTATGGAAGTTTAACTTCAAAAAATGTTAAAGAGATATAGGCAAATATGGATTGAGGTTGATGATGGGATTATTCCTCTCCTGATTCTCACGTTATTCACAGACGGGATAATGATATATTCCTTTGATTATTTTTCCGACCCAAATATCGACCAATAGAATTGCACATTCGACGTCACGTGGTACAACCTACATGGTATTATACTGATAATTTTTTGAAAATTTTCTCTGGTAGTTGCTATATATAAAAAACAAAACATGATCCAGTCAAATTAACCACACTTCAAACTGACAGGTTGAATTCAATTGTGACAATTGGAGATTTTGCATGAAAATGAGTCGATTTGGAGTTTGTTCTCTGTCCACCATCGATAAAAAAGTCAAAGGAAATGTTCCCATTAATACGGAGAAGGCAAAAAACAGTTTGGAACCAATTTACTACTTTTTGGGACGGAAAAATAATCCCGAATACCACGAGCTTCAAAATTATCTGGCATTTCCCTCAGGTTCCTGCAAACAAATAAAGTCGTCAAGTTTTCGGAAATCACTCGCGCTTCGCGCTCGTGATTTTTTAACCTGAAAAACTTGACTCCTTAATTTGTTTGCAACGAACCTATCGGGAAATACCCGATAATTTTGAAGCTCTTGTGGTATTATAAGTGATTATCTCCATTCGAATTTCACATGCGCTATGTCTGAAATTTTGAAATGATCCACAATGAGATTTTCGGCGTATCTCATTTCTCTCATTATCATGCCAATTATATTTGTTATTCTGCAGTGCAGTAGAAAACGTAATAACCGACTTTTGTGGTGAGATAAGTCTCTTGCATCATTTCAAACGTGAGAAGAATACCTTGAAATTGTGATATTTTTCATTACTCACAAGGATGACCTATAAATATGAAGATTTCTTTAAGGATATTTCATTTTCTTGGAATTGGAGTGAATATATGAGATAGAGTTGTCCGCAATGAATATGATGAATAAATTGTGTAGCATTCACGTTCTCAAATTAACCCGAGAGTGGAATGGCAGAAACAGGACACTTGAAAGTGGTATGAAGATCAGAAAATTGTGGACGTTTTATTCAGGGCTGATATAATGATTTCACAGTACATAATATGAGCTATCATAACAAAAAATAATACAATTAAAAATATGAAAAGCATCAAATTATAGATAGTGACACCTATAATCTGTGCGGTGAAGCTTAGACCTAATATCGTGGAATTTTAATAGCACGAAATTTCGTGCACATTAACAGGTCACCAACAAATGTCAGCATAGGCCAACTCACGACACCAATAGTTGTACTCCCAGTGCGTTCAGAGTAAAGCAAAACAAATAACTAGATAAAGAGAAATTTGTTACGATTCCAAGAGAGCACCATGAAACAGTTGTTGGCGGATGGTGGTGCTCTTTTGGAATCGTAACAAATTTCTCTTTATCTAATTAAAAATAATATGACAAGACAGTATATATGAAAAAATGTTCAAATTGTTAAAAAATCGAACTATACAACACTTTTTCAGTTATGCAGACATGGATAATTGATATAATAATCGAGTTTTAGATTGATAATACGAATTATTCATTCATGAAGAGTATTCGGTTGATCAAATCCAGATAAGTTTCATAAACCACCTAAATAAAAAAAATAAAGAATCCCCGACCCAAAAAACCTCTGATAAGTTAAAAAACAATATGTATTGCACCTTTAAGTTAGTAATATTTTTATTCAAGCGTCGTCGCTTCGGGGGACCGCTAAGTCAGACGTCGAGTATTATCAATTAAGAGCTAGACTCAACCATTTGATTAATATTGTTAGTTTGATATTTACCTACGTTGCCTATAGGTAGCTTACCTGTATTTAAATTCACAATTAAACAAAATATATGCGAGGGAACACAACCTAACCTAACTTGGCTAACCTTGCTATCTAAGTTGGTGGCCAGCCAATCAACTTTTTCAGATTTTCCTCGTTTTTCACCAATTATTATTTGAGCATAATAGTGGCGTCAGCACACAGAATTTGGTTCCAATAGGAACAGATAATTCAGCAATTAGTAAAAATGCAGTTTCGCGTATCACCAAAATATTTCAAATCCGTGTTTAAGAGACAAAAACACCGATAGTCATCCGATTTTGCGCAAGTACATTGAAACGCAGCTTTGATATCGTTTGACAGTACGTGATCAATCAACATCTCAAAAATAAAAATCAAGTGTTTGATGGTTATGAGATGAAATCATATGATCTGTTCGATAAAAAATCATTCTCTCAAAAAACTGTATGGGTGAAAAGAAAAAAGATTCCACTTTGGTAGTTGACATGAAATTCTCTATAATTGGTGTTATTTTTATGTACGCGCATCTGAGGTTCTGAATTTACGAGGGGCGCACATAATTGACGTTGCCCAATATGAACATATATTTGTTGAAAACTGTATGGGTGACAAGAAGAACGATTCCACTATGGCAATCAACATGAAATTCTCTATTATTGTTGTGATTTCATGAACGCACATCTTGGGGTTCTGATTTTACGAGGGTTTTAAGGAATTAACGTTGACCGATAAAAAATCATTTTCTCAAAAACTGTATGGGTGACAATAGAAACGATTCCACTTCAGTTATCGACATGAAATTCTCCATAATTGGTATTATTTTCATGTACGTGCATATGGGGGTTCTGATTTTACGAAGGGCGAAAATAATTGACGTTGCCCAATAGAAACATGTTTTTGTTGAAAATTTCATTGGTGACAAGAAAAACGATTCCACTGTGGCAATCAACATGAAATTCTCCATGGTTGTTGTGATTTTTATGAACGCACATCTTGGAGTTCTGATTTTACGAGGGTGTAAGGAATTAACGTTGACCGATAAAAAATCATTTTCTCAAAAAACTGTATTGGTGACAAGAAAAACGATTCCACTGTGGCAATCAACATGAAATTCTCCATTTATTTGTCAGGGTATTGG